>OY986436.1:99999100-100401853 GCA_963920525.1 Dichetophora obliterata | reverse complement strand
AATGGAGGATGATACATTGTCTGACGATGAAACAGAAGAACCTAATGAAGGCATAAAGTTTGATTCAAAGAAATCAGCAAAAATATTTGCCGTTTCAGACGCACTTTTAGAAGTTTTATTATTAAGAAACATCGAAGAAGGAATATATGAGCTCTTTTTCCTAGAATTAATAAAGCGCCAAAACTCTTTTGGGTTTGATTTAATTTTCATTTCAAACTTTAAAATATATTGCTTATAGAGGTATTTATTTAAAAAGTTGAACTCCCTCATGTAATGCCGATATCTGAAAAAATTTTCAATAATACCTGTTTGAGCATATAATCTATAAAATTTGTTTCTAAGATTTTTAAGTTTTATAAGCCCCGGTGTGAGCCAAGGTATTTTATAGTTTTTTCTATGAGTGCGAGGTATATATTCATTACAAACATTAGAAATAGTATATTTAAAAAAATTAAATGAATCCACCAAACTCAGTGAATAAAATTGAGTACTCCAATCTACGGTAGAAAACGCGCGATTAAGTAGATTGAAATTGCATAAGTTAAAATTGAAATTAGAGGTAGAACTATAATTAGATGCGGGTAACAAAAATTTATAAAACTCAAGAACCACATTTAGCGGAATATGATGCATGTCTGAGGAGCAAATGGGAAAAGCCGATTCCTCAACTTTAAAATTTAAATTATTGCTGATAAATATTAAATCAAGAATCTTATTCAATTTGTTTTTAAATCCATTGATTTGAATTAACTCAAGGTCTAAAAAACTATCTATTACAAATATTTCAAGATCACTACATACATTAGAAGGAATAAATCCAGTATTACAATGATCATTATTCCACACAACTTTACTTAAATTAAAGTCACCAAGGACACATAGCTGATTATCAGCAAGATTATAATCGACTAGTGATTTTAAATTGTTGATATGAGAACTATATAAATCAATTGAACTATTTGGTGGGACATATGAGACACACACAAATAATATACCAGCAGAACCTTTAACATAGATGCAAAGCTGGTCTAGAAGTGAGTCCGAGTTATTCAGAGGCACTACTGATGCATAAATATTTCGCTTGACAGCAATCAGAACACCTCCACCACGATTGCAGCCAGTTTTAGCAGCATCGCGATCTTTTCGGAAAACTTGGTAAATATTAAGATCAAAAAATTCTTCGATGAAAAAGTCACTATTTAGCCAAGTTTCAACTAAAACAATAACATCTGCATCCAAGTGCGAGGTAGCAACAAAGGTTGACGAAGATTTGGTGCGCATGCCAGATATGTTTTGAAAATAAATGTTGAGAGAGTTGTTGAGTTTTGGCACATTTACGCATTGCTCTAGGGCTTTGGCAGATGGTGTTGAAGATTTCGAAAAAACTTCACCTTCACGTCAGCTGGCCAAAGAGAAGAGTTGAAGACATCATTTAGCATGGATGAGGAGACACCAAGTTTAAAAGTTATATGCTTACGAGAGTCAGATGGCATGCCTTTTTTAACCAATTTGTAGCATTCTAATTGCTGCCTCTGAACGCGAGAATGTTTCAATACATAATCTATTATGTTATTTTCCGACACAGATGGCAAAAATGATGAAAGATGTAACCATGTTTTTTTACGCGCAACCATTAAATCAGCGCTATCATTCTGTCCTATGACAACATCTTGATTTTCCGTGTTTCTGTTATGTCTATGTATTCCATCAACATTTTTAGCAAGGTGTGGTGAAAACGAAGAGGCAGGCGGCAGCTCAGCCGCAGCAACAGCAGACAGAAGAGATGATGAGTTATTTCCAGCAACATAAATGGACGGAAGAGCAGATGCGTTATCAGATTGGCAAACCTTGTTTGGAGACGAAGCGTGCTCAGAAGCAACAGCAGCTGAAAGAATAGCATCGGACGAAGCACCACAAGATAATACTCTCTTATTATTGTTATTTTTAGCATAAGCAGCGCTAGACGTAGTCGTAGGAGATGATAAAGCAGACGGAGCAACTTCGACAGAAAGCAGTGGTAATGCAGCAGCAACAGACGGAAGAGTAGCTTCGTTAACGGGTTCGCAACTATTTTTTGCAGACGAAGCGCACTCAGAAGCGACAGAAACAGACGTAAGAGATGTGGCATTAAGAGTTCCATTACTCTTATTAGCATAAGCAGTGCAAGATACTAGCATAGGAGATGGCAACGGGGAAGCAGAAACTTCGTCAGAGGGCAGTGGCAATGCAGCAGCAACAACAACACTAGATGATAGCGTTTTTTGATGTGTTGAATTCGTTTGATCGTTTGATAAAGTAACGGGTACAGATGGTGAAGAGGTAAACGTTAAAGTAGGAGTGCAAGTCTTATAACCAGCAGTAGTAACCATATTTGAAACCGCTGATTTGAGAGCGACTACCGATGAAAAATTAGCCGCACAAGAGCCGCACTTCGCATAAGATTCAGCATTAACACGCGACAGTTCGGTAATCAGTGATTTGAGTTCTCTTACTTCTTCGACCAAGTTAGACATAATATTAATTAAGTTTTGCGAATCCAAAACACACGACGAACAATGAAAAGCAAAGTTAGGAATTGCTTTAATTGAGTTATAAATGTTATCGTCAATATATAAAATAATATATATATAATATAAATTATATTATATTATATTATATTATATTATATTATATTATATTATATTATATTATATTATATTATATTATATTATATTATATTATATTATATTATATTATATTATATTATATTATATTATATTATATTATATTATATTATATTATATTATATTATATTATATTATATTATATTATATTATATTATATTATATTATATTATATTATATTATATTATATTATATTATATTATATTATATTATATTATATTATATTATATTATATTATATTATATTATATTATATTATATTATATTATATTATATTATATTATATTATATTATATTATATTATATTATATTATATTATATTATATTATATTATATTATATTATATTATATTATATTATATTATATTATATTATATTATATTATATTATATTATATTATATTATATTATATTATATTATATTATATTATATTATATTATATTATATTATATATTATATTATATTATATTATATTATATTATATTATATTATATTATATTATATTATATTATATTATATTATATTATATTATATTATATTATATTATATTATATTATATTATATTATATTATATTATATTATATTATATTATATTATATTATATTATATTATATTATATTATATTATATTATATTATATTATATTATATTATATTATATTATATTATATTATATTATATTATATTATATTATATTATATTATATTATATTATATTATATTATATTATATTATATTATATTATATTATATTATATTATATTATATTATATTATATTATATTATATTATATTATATTATATTATATTATATTATATTATATTATATTATATTATATTATATTATATTATATTATATTATATTATATTATATTATATTATATTATATTATATTATATTATATTATATTATATTATATTATATTATATTATATTATATTATATTATATTATATTATATTATATTATATTATATTATATTATATTATATTATATTATATTATATTATATTATATTATATTATTATATTATATTATATTATATTATATTATATTATATTATATTATATTATATTATATTATATTATATTATATTATATTATATTATATTATATTATATTATATTATATTATATTATATTATATTATATTATATTATATTATATTATATTATATTATATTATATTATATTTTATATTATATTATATTATATTATATTATATTATATTATATTATATTATATTATATTATATTATATTATATTATATTATATTATATTATATTATATTATATTATATTATATTATATTATATTATATTATATTATATTATATTATATTATATTATATTATATTATATTATATTATATTATATTATATTATATTATATTATATTATATTATATTATATTATATTATATTATATTATATTATATTATATTATATTATATTATATTATATTATATTATATTATATTATATTATATTATATTATATTATATTATATTATATTATATTATATTATATTATATTATATTATATTATATTATATTATATTATATTATATTATATTATATTATATTATATTATATTATATTATATTATATTATATTATATTATATTATATTATATTATATTATATTATATTATATTATATTATATTATATTATATTATATTATATTATATTATATTATATTATATTATATTATATTATATTATATTATATTATATTATATTATATTATATTATATTATATTATATTATATTATATTATATTATATTATATTATATTATATTATATTATATTATATTATATTATATTATATTATATTATATTATATTATATTATATTATATTATATTATATTATATTATATTATATTATATTATATTATATTATATTATATTATATTATATTATATTATATTATATTATATTATATTATATTATATTATATTATATTATATTATATTATATTATATTATATTATATTATATTATATTATATTATATTATATTATATTATATTATATTATATTATATTATATTATATTATATTATATTATATTATATTATATTATATTATATTATATTATATTATATTATATTATATTATATTATATTATATTATATTATATTATATTATATTATATTATATTATATTATATTATATTATATTATATTATATTATATTATATTATATTATATTATATTATATTATATTATATTATATTATATTATATTATATTATATTATATTATATTATATTATATTATATTATATTATATTATATTATATTATATTATATTATATTATATTATATTATATTATATTATATTATATTATATTATATTATATTATATTATATTATATTATATTATATTATATTATATTATATTATATTATATTATATTATATATATTATATTATATTATATTATATTATATTATATTATATTATATTATATTATATTATATTATATTATATTATATTATATTATATTATATTATATTATATTATATTATATTATATTATATTATATTATATTATATTATATTATATTATATTATATTATATTATATTATATTATATTATATTATATTATATTATATTATATTATATTATATTATATTATATTATATTATATTATATTATATTATATTATATTATATTATATTATATTATATTATATTATATTATATTATATTATATTATATTATATTATATTATATTATATTATATTATATTATATTATATTATATTATATTATATTATATTATATTATATTATATTATATTATATTATATTATATTATATTATATTATATTATATTATATTATATTATATTATATTATATATTATATTATATTATATTATATTATATTATATTATATTATATTATATTATATTATATTATTATATTATATTATATATATTATATTATATTATATTATATTATATTATATTATATTTATATTATATTATATTATATTATATTATATTATATTATATTATATTATATTATATTATATTATATTATATTATATTATATTATATTATATTATATTATATTATATTATATTATATTATATTATATTATATTATATTATATTATATTATATTATATTATATTATATTATATTATATTATATTATATTATATTATATTATATTATATTATATTATATTATATTATATTATATTATATTATATTATATTATATTATATTATATTATATTATATTATATTATATTATATTATATTATATTATATTATATTATATTATATTATATTATATTATATTATATTATATTATATTATATTATATTATATTATATTATATTATATTATATTATATTATATATATTATATTATATTATATTATATTATATTATATTATATTATATTATATTATATTATATTATATTATATTATATTATATATATATTATATTATATTATATTATATTATATTATATTATATTATATTATATTATATTATATTATATTATATTATATTATATTATATTATATTATATTATATTATATTATATTATATTATATTATATTATATTATATTATATTATATTATATTATATTATATTATATTATATTATATTATATTATATTATATTATATTATATTATATTATATTATATTATATTATATTATATTATATTATATTATATTATATTATATTATATTATATTATATTATATTATATTATATTATATTATATTATATTATATTATATTATATTATATTATATTATATTATATTATATTATATTATATTATATTATATTATATTATATTATATTATATTATATTATATTATATTATATTATATTATATTATATTATATTATATTATATTATATTATATTATATTATATTATATTATATTATATTATATTATATTATATTATATTATATTATATTATATTATATTATATTATATTATATTATATTATATTATATTATATTATATTATATTATATTATATTATATTATATTATATTATATTATATTATATTATATTATATTATATTATATTATATTATATTATATTATATTATATTATATTATATTATATTATATTATATTATATTATATTATATTATATTATATTATATTATATTATATTATATTATATTATATTATATTATATTATATTATATTATATTATATTATATTATATTATATTATATTATATTATATTATATTATATTATATTATATTATATTATATTATATTATATTATATTATATTATATTATATTATATTATATTATATTATATTATATTATATTATATTATATTATATTATATTATATTATATTATATTATATTATATTATATTATATTATATTATATTATATTATATTATATTATATTATATTATATTATATTATATTATATTATATTATATTATATTATATTATATTATATTATATTATATTATATTATATTATATTATATTATATTATATTATATTATATTATATTATATTATATTATATTATATTATATTATATTATATTATATTATATTATATTATATTATATTATATTATATTATATTATATTATATTATATTATATTATATTATATTATATTATATTATATTATATTATATTATATTATATTATATTATATTATATTATATTATATTATATTATATTATATTATATTATATTATATTATATTATATTATATTATATTATATTATATTATATTATATTATATTATATTATATTATATTATATTATATTATATTATATTATATTATATTATATTATATTATATTATATTATATTATATTATATTATATTATATTATATTATATTATATTATATTATATTATATTATATTATATTATATTATATTATATTATATTATATTATATTATATTATATTATATTATATTATATTATATTATATTATATTATATTATATTATATTATATTATATTATATTATATTATATTATATTATATTATATTATATTATATTATATTATATTATATTATATTATATTATATTATATTATATTATATTATATTATATTATATTATATTATATTATATTATATTATATTATATTATATTATATTATATTATATTATATTATATTATATTATATTATATTATATTATATTATATTATATTATATTATATTATATTATATTATATTATATTATATTATATTATATTATATTATATTATATTATATTATATTATATTATATTATATTATATTATATTATATTATATTATATTATATTATATTATATTATATTATATTATATTATATTATATTATATTATATTATATTATATTATATTATATTATATTATATTATATTATATTATATTATATTATATTATATTATATTATATTATATTATATTATATTATATTATATTATATTATATTATATTATATTATATTATATTATATTATATTATATTATATTATATTATATTATATTATATTATATTATATTATATTATATTATATTATATTATATTATATTATATTATATTATATTATATTATATTATATATTATATTATATTATATTATATTATATTATATTATATTATATTATATTATATTATATTATATTATATTATATTATATTATATTATATTATATTATATTATATTATATTATATTATATTATATTATATTATATTATATTATATTATATTATATTATATTATATTATATTATATTATATTATATTATATTATATTATATTATATTATATTATATTATATTATATTATATTATATTATATTATATTATATTATATTATATTATATTATATTATATTATATTATATTATATTATATTATATTATATTATATTATATTATATTATATTATATTATATTATATTATATTATATTATATTATATTATATTATATTATATTATATTATATTATATTATATTATATTATATTATATTATATTATATTATATTATATTATATTATATTATATTATATTATATTATATTATATTATATTATATTATATTATATTATATTATATTATATTATATTATATTATATTATATTATATTATATTATATTATATTATATTATATTATATTATATTATATTATATTATATTATATTATATTATATTATATTATATTATATTATATTATATTATATTATATTATATTATATTATATTATATTATATTATATTATATTATATTATATTATATTATATTATATTATATTATATTATATTATATTATATTATATTATATTATATTATATTATATTATATTATATTATATTATATTATATTATATTATATTATATTATATTATATTATATTATATTATATTATATTATATTATATTATATTATATTATATTATATTATATTATATTATATTATATTATATTATATTATATTATATTATATTATATTATATTATATTATATTATATTATATTATATTATATTATATTATATTATATTATATTATATTATATTATATTATATTATATTATATTATATTATATTATATTATATTATATTATATTATATTATATTATATTATATTATATTATATTATATTATATTATATTATATTATATTATATTATATTATATTATATTATATTATATTATATTATATTATATTATATTATATTATATTATATTATATTATATTATATTATATTATATTATATTATATTATATTATATTATATTATATTATATTATATTATATTATATTATATTATATTATATTATATTATATTATATTATATTATATTATATTATATTATATTATATTATATTATATTATATTATATTATATTATATTATATTATATTATATTATATTATATTATATTATATTATATTATATTATATTATATTATATTATATTATATTATATTATATTATATTATATTATATTATATTATATTATATTATATTATATTATATTATATTATATTATATTATATTATATTATATTATATTATATTATATTATATTATATTATATTATATTATATTATATTATATTATATTATATTATATTATATTATATTATATTATATTATATTATATTATATTATATTATATTATATTATATTATATTATATTATATTATATTATATTATATTATATTATATTATATTATATTATATTATATTATATTATATTATATTATATTATATTATATTATATTATATTATATTATATTATATTATATTATATTATATTATATTATATTATATTATATTATATTATATTATATTATATTATATTATATTATATTATATTATATTATATTATATTATATTATATTATATTATATTATATTATATTATATTATATTATATTATATTATATTATATTATATTATATTATATTATATTATATTATATTATATTATATTATATTATATTATATTATATTATATTATATTATATTATATTATATTATATTATATTATATTATATTATATTATATTATATTATATTATATTATATTATATTATATTATATTATATTATATTATATTATATTATATTATATTATATTATATTATATTATATTATATTATATTATATTATATTATATTATATTATATTATATTATATTATATTATATTATATTATATTATATTATATTATATTATATTATATTATATTATATTATATTATATTATATTATATTATATTATATTATATTATATTATATTATATTATATTATATTATATTATATTATATTATATTATATTATATTATATTATATTATATTATATTATATTATATTATATTATATTATATTATATTATATTATATTATATTATATTATATTATATTATATTATATTATATTATATTATATTATATTATATTATATTATATTATATTATATTATATTATATTATATTATATTATATTATATTATATTATATTATATTATATTATATTATATTATATTATATTATATTATATTATATTATATTATATTATATTATATTATATTATATTATATTATATTATATTATATTATATTATATTATATTATATTATATTATATTATATTATATTATATTATATTATATTATATTATATTATATTATATTATATTATATTATATTATATTATATTATATTATATTATATTATATTATATTATATTATATTATATTATATTATATTATATTATATTATATTATATTATATTATATTATATTATATTATATTATATTATATTATATTATATTATATTATATTATATTATATTATATTATATTATATTATATTATATTATATTATATTATATTATATTATATTATATTATATTATATTATATTATATTATATTATATTATATTATATTATATTATATTATATTATATTATATTATATTATATTATATTATATTATATTATATTATATTATATTATATTATATTATATTATATTATATTATATTATATTATATTATATTATATTATATTATATTATATTATATTATATTATATTATATTATATTATATTATATTATATTATATTATATTATATTATATTATATTATATTATATTATATTATATTATATTATATTATATTATATTATATTATATTATATTATATTATATTATATTATATTATATTATATTATATTATATTATATTATATTATATTATATTATATTATATTATATTATATTATATTATATTATATTATATTATATTATATTATATTATATTATATTATATTATATTATATTATATTATATTATATTATATTATATTATATTATATTATATTATATTATATTATATTATATTATATTATATTATATTATATTATATTATATTATATTATATTATATTATATTATATTATATTATATTATATTATATTATATTATATTATATTATATTATATTATATTATATTATATTATATTATATTATATTATATTATATTATATTATATTATATTATATTATATTATATTATATTATATTATATTATATTATATTATATTATATTATATTATATTATATTATATTATATTATATTATATTATATTATATTATATTATATTATATTATATTATATTATATTATATTATATTGTATTATATTATATTATATTATATTATACTAGCTGAAACCCGGCGCGTTGCTGCCACTCTCCCTATTCAAACGCCCATAAAATGTTATCAGTTAAACAGCATGTCTAAATTGAGGTCAAATACTGAATTCTGAGACTGTGCGACCTATATCCACAAAGCTATTCGATATAACAAATTTGGGTTGTATAGGAAGTGCCACTCCCTCTTCATCACCGCTAATAGAATGTAATCAATTAAACTGGATGTCTACATGGAGGTCGAATACCGAATTCCAAACTGTGCGACATATAACTCCAAAACTATTCGATAGCACAAATTTTGATTGTATGGGAGGTGCCACTGTCCTTTTCCCTACGCCCATAAAATTTTAGCAATGAAACTGCATGACATTGAGGTCGAATACTGAATTATGAGGCCGAGTTACCTATAACTCCAAATCTATTCGATATCGCAAATTTGGGTTAAATTGGAGGTGCCACGCCCCCCCGACAAACTCTAAAAAATTTTATCAGTAAATCTGCAAGTGTAAATTTTGGTCGAATACTGAGTTCCGACGCTGTGCGACCTTGAACTACAAAGCTATTCGATATCACAAATTTTCGTTGTATGGGAGGTGCCACTCCCCCTTGATCAACGCTCATAAAATGTAATCAATGAAACTGCATGTGTACATTGAGGTCCAATACTGAATTCCAAAGCTGTGAGACCTATAACCCCAATGCTATTTGATATCTCTAATTTGGGTTAAATAGGAGGTTTCACGCCCCCTTGTCGTACGCCCATAAAATGTAATTAATGAAACTGCATGTATAAATTGGGGCCGAATACTGAATTCTGACGCTGATATTCAATATCGCAAATTTACGTTAAATGGGAGGTGCCACGCCCCTCTTACCAATGAACATACATTGAATCAATGAAACTGCATGTGTATATTGAGGTCGAATACTGAATTTTGGCGTTGTACGACTTATAACTCTAAAACTATTTGATAGCACAAAGTTGGGTTGTATGGGAAGTGCCACTCCCCTTTGCCCTACGACGACAAAATGTAAGTATTGAAAATGCATGTATAAATTTAGGTCGAATACCGAATTCTTACGCTGTCAACCTATAACTTCAAAGCAATACGATATCGCAAATTTGGGTTGTAAGGGAGATGTCACGCCTCCCTGTCCAACGCCCATAAAATAAAACCATTGAAACTGCATGTGTAAATTGAGGTCAAAAACTGAATTCCAAAGATGAATTCCTATAACTTCAAAGCTATTCGATATCACAAATTTGGGTTGTATCGGAGGTGCCCCTCCCCCTTGTCCACTCCCATAAAATTTCATCACAGAAACGGTACGTCTAAATTGTGGTCGAATACCGAATTTCTAAGCTGTGCGACCCATAACTCTAACTAAAGCTATTCGATAACAACAATTTTTTATTTATATGTGGGAGGTAAAAGGGGGTGTGGCATTGCCCCTTAAACCATCTCGTACTCAAAGCAAAGCGTACTTACAAAATTTGAGCTCAATCGGACCAATGGTTTCGAAGTATTTTGATATTTTCTTTAAAGTAGGCGTAGATGAATTGTGACCACGCCCATTTTTTCAAAGTTAATTATAGTTATCATACAAACTTATTTACCAAATTTTAATTTCATACGACCAAAACCGTCTTAAATACAGCATTTTTATTGATTTGTGGGCGACAAAAGGGGGTGTGGTACAAAACGTGCAAAGATACACACATGCAATTTCTTATGTGCACCCTCCACACAGACCCCAATCACCCCTGAAAATTTCATTGAAATCGGGCAAGCCGTCTAGGAGGAGTATGCGAACAGGAAGATTTGCCACTTAATTTTATATATATAGATATCAAAACAGTGGGCGCAAAAGTGGGCGTGGTCAATTTTTCTTTCAGTAAACACATAAATTGGATTACTACGAACATTTGAAAAAAAATTATCCAAATCGGTCCAGCCGTTTTCCGATTTTAGATAAATTGAAAAAAGTGGGCGCAAAAGTGGGCGTGGTCAATTTTTCTTTCCGACAAAACTTAAATTGGATTACTATGAACATTAAAAAAAAATTATCCAAATCGGTCCAGCCGTTTTCCGATTTACGACAGACAAATCAAAAAAAGTGGGCGCAAAGTGGGCGTGGTCAATTTTTCTTTCCGTAAAAACCTAAGTTGGACTATTACGAACATTTTAAAAAAAAATTATCCAAATCGGTTCAGCCGTTCTCAACTGATGCAATTACCAACGAACGACATTTGATTTTTATTTATATAGATTTATTTAATTTTATTTTTGAACCGATAAAAATATATAAGAAAAATATTTTTTAATTGCATATTTTACATGTTTTTAGCGCATAATTTAGAGTTTTAAATGCATGTTGCATGAGCATATTTTCAATTTTTTAGTGCATGAGTTTCCTAGCCCTAATAATTACTAATGCAGACAAAGTAACAAAACAGTTCTAGTGTGCAAAGAAAAATATAAGAAAAAAAGTTCAACAATAATTGGAAGATAAAGTCGAATTCTGAAATCCCATTTTGTATTTGTAGGGGAAACACTTATGACAGGAAATAATTAAAAAATATACATAAACAAAAATTATTTAAAAAAATATCAATTATAGTATGATAATTTTTCTAAAAAAAAAATTATAACATTTACGGTCCTTAATTGAAGATATTCGCTAAATTTTTAAATATTTAAATTAAATATTAAGTTTATTTAATAAAAAACATAATGATTTTTTATATTTCAGAAAACTTTAACATTTATTTCAGAATGAAAACCGGAAACATTTAGAAATATCAAATAATATTTCACTTTATTATAAATTAAAAATATAAACGTAAATAAGTTAAACAAAACAAACAACATAAATTTATATTTTTTAAAAATTTAAAAAGAGCTGCTTGTAAAAAGTATGATGTGAATAAAATATTTCTTTTATAGTATAAAAACTAAAGTATATGGGAAAATCCACAGAAAAGTCAACCAAAAGGGACCAAAAAGTATAACTTATATATAACGTTATATTTTATGATCTTATATAAGAGAATTAATTTAATTTTATAAAAATAAGCAATTTATACTTAAATTAATTAATTTGTTTGTATATGTTTCGTAAATGTTGCGTTAACTTTTTTATTTTAGTAAAATTGAAAGGCATTGGCTTAAGATATTGAAAAAATGGTTGGGGCAAGAAAAAAACAATGCATTAAATTTTTTTTAATTACTTATTTTCATAATTACTTAACTACCTAATTACTTAATTACCCAATCAAACTACAATGGAAAAATGTGGTCCGACACATAACGTCTGAACAAATAAAATTGTTAACTGTGCCTTTACAAACACATTTGAGATGATGGTCGCTTTTTTTTAAACTTATTTAATTTGCAATTTTTTTTTCTTATAGATTTCGAGGTGCGATCGATCATTTCGCAGAAATATTCTAAGTTCGAGTGTTAGTCTCACAAGAACTTCCTTTTAAGTTACGTTCGTATTCACGAAAAAAGAACAAGTTTTAGATAAACTGCGGTAAGATGCAGGATGGTATATTTATTATAAATTAGACTCAGGAAGAACTATTTCACCAGAAACATATTAATTGAAAAACTGTTAGTAAAATTTGCGAAATTTATAAAAAAATGTATGCGAATGTGGAGTCCGAACGCTAGGATTTAACCATATGTAGTAATAAAACCAGGGACCGCTAATAACGATTATCGCCATCAGTCAACCATGCCATAATAGTTATTTCTTGATCATTATTTTTTTCGATCAGTAATAAAAGTTTTTTCTTGGTTGTTATTTTTATCAATCAAAAGTAAAAGTTATTTGTGGTCATTATTTTTTCAATCAGAAATAAAAGTTACTTCGTGGTCGTTATTTTTTTCAATCTTGATTGTGTTTGAGCGCGAAGCGTTTTGGTACTTTGTACTTAAAAAATTTCATTACTCTAATTTTTTGTAAGTTAAGCCTTCAAAATGTGTCATTAAGACAAAAAATGTCAAAAAGACAGAAAAAATATAAAAATGTAAATAAAAACTACTTACATAGTACCAAAGCGCTAAGCAGGGGGCTAGAGACGGGGTAAAAAACATTTTAAATTGGCCACTAAGTTTCTGCCAGTCCATCTGTTCTGATTTTAAATATATTACTTAAATTCAGGAAATAAATTATCCTTAAATTTAAGTATCACAAACCAAATTTTTCCAAACTGTCTTCTACTTAAAATTCCTATTATAATTTTAAGAAAACATTTTTTTCTTAAAATATCTACCTAAATATGACCAATGCTATACAATGTCACGTCTTCAATCTGACATAACACTATACAAAACATGCTATACATTGTCATGTCCTTAATTACGACATAACACTATACATCATTAATCATGGTATAAAATTACAAGCTAACTAAAACCGGGAAAATAATATAAACCTGAACAGAAATAATATAAAAAGATAAACATCCCATCTGTATTCAGTGAAAAATCATACCTAAAACCTAAAATTCTTACCGTGTAGGCTTAAAGGCTACCTTTAAATGTTTTTCGACCACAGCCACGTGGTCTCATCAGAAGGCTTTAAAAAAATTCTAAAAACCTAACCAACCTCTAATTCTGAATGCTACGCATTCGAAGTAAGCTAATCTAATGACAACTAAAATAAATTTTCATACAACACATGCATGCAACACATTCAAACATACATATGTATCACATATCATGTAACACATATGCAGCACATTCACATAACTCAATCGAGAAAAAACCTATAAAATTAAAAATCTAACAAAATTTTAATGAGAACCTAGTGAAAAAACCTAACAAAAATAAATAAAACCTAAAAAAATAATAAAAAATTAGTAAAACCTGAAAACTTAATATATAGAAATATAGTGCTCCCGCAAATCCCACCAAAAAGCCCTCCAAAATACGGAACCGTCTAATAGTGGAACCCGCAAGAACAATACGCCTAAGAAAGGTAAGTAATCTGTGTGTGATAGGCAATAATTTTTATTGCTAAGGAGCATCACACTGGTTCTCCTTAGCCGCCGTCTAGGTCCCCCAAAAAACCTAACAAGAAAAATTAAAAATTGGGTGAACCCCACTTTCCCTGTATGATTAATATGCCACTGTTGACAATCAATCATTTAATGTTTTGCATCCATAGTCACTCACAAGTATGTGGTGACTAATGGACCAGAGGAGGACAACAAGGATGGATATGTTAGTGCCTAGGGGCGTGGAGATGTAATCCAAGACTTAGGGAAACTAGTACATTCCCCTGATAAGCTAATTTTTTGGATTAGTAACTAACAATTTTTATTAAAGTAACTTAATTTCACCTTAATGTTTACAATAAATTTTTTCTAATTCCACCATTGTAGAATGTTGATAGCTCGAGGCCCGAACGTCGACAGAATGCTCAACGAATAACTATCGTTAAACACCCTACCGCCGCTCCACCACAGGAGATGAAGAAGCAACCAATAATTAGAATTGCGGGTCCATTCCCAGAACTATCGCCCCGACGACAGACAGAAAAAAACGTTAAAAATTGACAAACCCCCTTACTTTGGTCATCATGGGCCCACCCTCAATCAAAAATCCTTTTGGCCATTACAGATTTTTGACTGTTTTTCTTCCTAAAGATACAACTAATTAAGAATCAAACTTGATTGTGTTTGAGCGCGAAGCGTTTCGGTACTTTGTACTTAAAAAACTTCATTTTTCTAATTTTTTGTAAGTTAAGCCTACAAAATGTGTCATAAAGACAAAAAATGTCAAAAAGACAGAACTAATATAAAAATGTAAATAAAAACTACTAACATGTTTACCATAGTACCAAAGCGCTAAGAAGGGGGCTAGAGATGGGGTAAAAAACATTTTAAATTGGCCACTAAGTTTCTGTCAGTCCGTCTGTTCTGATTTTAGATATATTACATAAATTCAGGAAATAAATTATCCTTAAATTTAAGTATCACAAACCAAATTTTTCCAAACTGTCTTCTACTTAAAATTCCTATTATAATTTTAAGAAAACATTTTTTTCTTAAAATATCTACCTAAATATGACCAATGCTATACAATGTCACGTCTTCAATCTGACATAACACTATACAAAACATGCTATACAATGTCATGTCCTCAATTACGACATAACACTACACATCATTAATCATGGTATAAAATTACAAGCTAACTAAAACCGGGAAAATAATATAAACCTGAAAAGAATTAATATAAAAAGATAAACATCAGTGAAACAACAAACCTAAAACCTAAAATTCTTGCCGTGTAGGCTTAAAGGCTACCTTTAAACGTTTTTCGACCACAGCCACGTGGTCTCATTAGAAGGCTTTAAAAAATTCTAAAAACCTAACTGTAATAACTCCAATAAATGAGACACGAACACTGTTTTAATGTTTTATTACAATTTTATTAAATATTAATTGTTTACAAATTAAACGCTATTTCATATAGTCTTTTCGATTATCAAAACACAACTTAACATATTTTCAGCTACAGCGTTGCCACGCTTTTATAATAATCTCCCGGCACAGATCAGTTTTGCCACATCCCTCCTATTTTTCAGCTTTAATTTAATCACAGGATCTACTGGTTGCACTGCGTCTGCTGGTGGATCTTCCTTATGATCTAGTGACAAAGAATTGATTGACGTCGATGGCGATTCCTGTAAAGAAACAATACCCTCTGGGGTTGTATTTTCAGAGGCTGTTGATGCTGGTATCTTTTTGACATGGGTAATGTTCCTCTTAAATGTTTTCGCATTTGCAGCTATTTCCACTACGTTTCCATTCCTCTCTAAAACCTCGTACTCAGTTACATCGAAATTTGTTGTCAGTTTATGTGGGAATACAACATTCTTCAGCAGTAATTTATCTCCCACAGCTATCTCTGATTCTCTTGGTTTTCGTCTCTTGTCACCTCTTTCCTTCCCCTTTTGCTTATTTATACAATCTAAATCTCTAGCTGACGAGTCAATGTCCTGTTATATCCTGAATACTTGGTATCTTGTCCCGTATGACTCGGTTAAACATTAGTTCAGATGGAGGTGATCCAGTTGTGCCGTGAGGTGTTACATTATACATTAAAATGAACTTTTGTATCTCCTGCTTATAGTTACTTTTGTTGGCGCTGGCAATTTTCAATCGCTTGACCAGGGACTTATTCATATTCTCGACCTCACCATTGGCCTGCGGCCAATAGGGTGGCGTGGTGATATGTGTGATGTTGTTCGTCTTACAAAAACTTTTAAATTCTGAACTTATGTACTGCCGTCCATTATCTGTCCATAAAGATTTCGGTAATCCGAGTCTACAAAATATCTCCTCCATGGCCTTAATGATCTTCTCAGAGGATATAGTTTTCAAAAACACTACTTCCTGATATCGTGAGTAGTAGTCTATTAGTACCAAAACGTACTCATTGTTTGGCAGTGGACCTAATAAATCCGTTGCTACACATTGCCAGGGACCATTCGGAAACGTATGCCTCTGCATAGGCGGAGGATTTGATATTTTCGATACAAGCAAACAGTCGCGACAGTTCTGTACAAAATTTTCCGCTTCTCTATCTATTAATGGCCACCACATTTTGGCTCTTAGTCTGCGTTTCATAGCTGACTCACACGGGTGCTCCTCATGTGCCAACTGAAGTACCCTTTCACGCAACGACTTGGGTATCACAATGCGAGTGCCTCGTAGGAGAATATTACCAATCACCGAGAGCTCAAACCTGAATGGATAATAGTTAGTGGATTTATCCGAATCCCACGACTCCTGCTGGATATGTGTTATAATGTTGGTGATTTCTTCATCTTCGGCACTTCTATTAGCTATAAGAGTGATTCCCAGAGGTAATGGAATAGATTTTGACACAATATGATATATGTTATTCTCGAAATTTCCGTCCGCTATATTCTCCTTTCCGATTCGGTAAATTACTTTAAATTTAAATGATTGTTACCGCAATAAGCACCGTTCTATTCTGACCGGACGCTTTGATGTTGGTTTAAAAATTGCCTTTAGTGGTTTGTGGTCTGTCACCAATTCAAATTCCAGACCTGCTAGATAGTAGTAAAATTTCTCAACTGACCACACCAGAGCTAAACTTTCCTTTTCCGTTTGGGAGTATCTTTTTTCTACGTCGGATAAACTCTTACTAGCGAAAGATATTATTTTCGGATCATTATTGGAATCAAACTGGATTAAGACTGTGTCCAAAGCGACCGGACTGGCGTCCGCTACAACCCGAGTTCTCCTCTTTGGGTCAAAATACGATAAATTGGGTATTTAAGACAATTTTATTTTAAGATGTTGAAATAATTTTATCTTAAGATGTTGATCAAGCGTTCGCCTGATCTGGACCCCATACAAATTTTGTGTCTAATTTCAACAAAATTCTCAATGGTTCGGTGACATTTGCCAAATCAGGTATAAATTTACCAACGTACGTAATCAAACCCAGAAAACTTCTTACCTCTTCTTTAGTGTTCGGGGCTCGAAAATCTGTAATTACCTTGATTTTTTCCGGATCTGCCGTGAAGCCCTTTTCAGAAAGAATATGTCCTAAAAATTTTAGTTTCCGGGTTTTCCAAATACATTTGTCTTCATTAAGCACGAGATTATGCTGCTTCAACACGTGGAGAACTTCCTTTACCGCCTTGTCATATTCATCTTCCGTGCTGCCAAATATGATCACATCATCTATATAATTATGACAATTGCTACAGGTCGCCAGCAGCCCTTCTAGTATGCGTTGAAAAATTGCAGGCGCAGAATTTACGCCAAACATCAATCTCTTATACCTAAATAGACCCTTTTGTGTAATAAAAGTAGTTATTTCCCGGCTGCTCTCATGCAGTTCGAGTTGGTGGCATGCGCTTTTAAGATCTAACCTTGAAAAGTAATTTGCTCCTCTTAATTTTGTCAAAAGTAGGCAGAGGATAATTTTCCCTTAAAACAGCTTTGTTTGCGCGTCGCATATCAATGCAAAGTCTGATTTCGCCATTTGCCTTGAACACAATCACTACTGGTGAAGTTTATGGACTTGGTCCATAAACAGGTTCGATTATGTCTAAACTAATTGCCTCCTCCAGTTTAGCTGCTACTTTTTCTTCAAGAGCAATTGGTATACGTCGAAGTGGTTGTTGCACAGGTTTAACAGAAGTATCGATAGATAATTTAACTTGTATGTTTTTCATCTTGGGAAATGGCTTTACGTTGTCAACACGATTCACATTTAAACCAATTCGAAGTACTTTAAGTTTCGTCAATGTTTCACGACCTAATAACGACTGGCTTCCATTTTCAATCACGTAAATTGTAGCAACAGTTTCTGAGTCATTATTGATAGCGATCGGAGCATCAAAAACACAGATTACCTTAAGGATATGATCTGACGCATATGCTTTGAATTGGTTTGATGAGTTTGTTCGAATATTCCATGTAACCGCTTTTTTATCTTTTAATAGCTTCCAGTCATTTTCACTAACAAGATTAAATCGGGAGCCAGAATCAATCACCATTAAAAGTGATTGCCCTCCAACGGGGCACTCTATTATTTCATCACATTCGCAGTTGTCATCGATTTTGAAACAGTTAAATTCGCGCAATGCTTCACCGTCCTCTAAATTATTTCTCTTATCATTGTGTATACAGCGAACTTTTGCAGGTCTAGTTTTGCGCTGACTCCCGCCACTCTTATCATACTCGGCAAATTTCCTCTTAAAATTTTTTGTGTTACACTTTAAAGCAAAATGACCAATAAGGAAGCATTTGTTGCACTTTGCATTACGTGCCGGACAAATCATGGAGTTTCCCATGTGACCACTTCGACCACACCTGAAACACTCGACATCTGAATTTTTAGAGAAGCGTTTTTTTTTGACGAAATCTTATTTACCATCTGCTCGTCAACTCGTGTTAACATGCTTTGGGACTGTTTATTGATTTGTTCATAAACTTGGCAAGCTTCAATGACGTCATTTAGAGTCTGTTTTTTTTCCAGTAGCCTCTTTTTCAGATCAATAGGATCCCATGAATCAATTATTTTGTCTTTAATACAAATTTCTTTTATTTCTGTTTTTGTCGATCCAAAGGAACATTTTGAAACTTGTTGTCTCAATCGCATTAAAAATTTGTTAAGAGATTCTCCGTCAGAGGGTGTCAGGCTTCTATAAAGATGCCTTTCAAATGTTGAATTTCTTTTAGGAGAGAAGTATTCGTCTAACTTTGTAACCAATATTTTGAATACATCTGTATCAGATTCTGAATTGATTTCAACCAGTGCACCAGGAATATTAAAAATGACCTCTTGAAGTTGTGGTCCTCCCAAAAGAAGCAACTTGTTTTTCTTTTTAACTGGATCGATTATTTCCTCTGATGCCAGATACAGCTTAAAAGATCGGAACCACTTTTCCCATTCTACACGCAACAACGATTTATCTATAACATCGCAAGGAAAGGGTTTTATGTCGGACATTGTTTTTCTTAAAAAAACCATATTAAAGCATTTGCCTGAGAAACAAAAAAAAAGTTTTTATAGATGCTACACAATTTAATGTGATTTATCAACATACCGATGGATGCACAATTTAATGTACTGTCAAATTCACAATTAAATGCGATTCCAATTCTACAATTTAATGTGCTATCAATTTCACAATTTTACTTGTCGTCAACTTCACTATTTAACGCTCCTCCTCAACACAATTTAATGTACTGGTCAGTTTGAACCAATACGAGGCACACATCAATCACACAATTTAATGTGTTTCTTTCCAACTTTATGATCTAATTTAATGATCTCTTCGCAATTTAATGCAATCGATAAACAAGACACAATTTAATATGATTTTACTTCACCAATTGGTTAGATTTTATGTTTTTTTTTCTCCACACGTGGTTACACTCGTCGCCAATGTAATAACTCCAATAAATGAGACACGAACACTGTTTTAATGTTTTATTACAATTTAATTAAATATTAATTGTTTACAAATTAAATGCTATTTCATATAGTCTTTTCGATTATCAAAACACAACTAAACATATTTTCAGCTACAGCGTTGCCACGCTTTTATAATAATCTCCCGGCACAGATCAGTGTTGCCACACTAACCAACCTCTAATTAAGAATGCTACGCATTCGAAGTAAGCTAATCTTATGACAACTAAAATAAATTTTCATACAACACATGCATGCAACACATTCAAATATACATATGTATCACATATCATGTAACACATATGCAGCACATTCACACAACTCATTCGAGAGAAAACCTATAAAATTAAAAATCTTACAAAATTTTAATGAAAACCTAGTGAAAAAACCTAACAAAAATAAATAAAACCTAAAAAAATAATAAAAAAAATTAGTAAAACCTGAAAACTTAATATATAGAAATATACTGCTCCCGCAAATCCCACCAAAAAGCGCTCCAAAATACGGAACCGTCCAATAGTGGAACCCGCAAGAACAATACGCCTAAGAAAGGTAAGTAATCTGTGTGTGATAGGCAATAATTTTTATTGCTAGGGAGCATCTGTAATAATATTTTTGGCGATATCGCAGAATGGCCATGTACGCGCCTTTTTATTTTTAAAATATTAAAAAAAAGGACTCGCGTTCTATAAAAATAAGTTGTAGGACCTGCCTATTGGTTGCCGGCGAAGTTCGCCACTGGCGCTATTTTAAACATCCTTTTTTATGCCGTTCACTAAAAAAAGTGCAGAGGCTAAAAGGGTTTAAGTCGGCAGCTATTGAAGCTCAAGACTTATTAAAATGAAAATAGTTGGCAGCTGTTAGAGCTCAAAACTAGATTGATTTATTTTCAAATATGTTAATCCTTTTATAGTAAGCATAACGGTATTTTGTCTTAATACTAGTTAAAAATTGTTTGTGTAGTTTAGAATGTAAATAGAATCATATGTTCTTTAATTAATGTAAAACGAATAGTAGAATATCGTAATACATATTTGTAATTTAGTATTAATAGTTTAATATGTGTGAGTGAGTAGATTTATATTAATAGAAAACGTAAACATAATCATATGTTAACATATTTGTGTAGGAGTAAAAAGTATAATATAATATCATGTTTTGCATTCAGCCATATGGATACATGTGTGCGAATGAGATAGATAGTAGTGCTTAGTATGAACATATGTTCTTATTGTTTGAATAATATCTTAGTATGCCGTAGAGGTGTATTACTTTAGCTTAGTTTGAATATTATTGTGCATGTTCTCAGAAATACTTTTATTGTTTTGTTTAATTGTACCGATTTCACTTAAAACTTATTGTAACGTTTTCGGATTGGGGTAAGCATTTTCCAATGAATTTTTTAATTCTGTTAATGTCGCAGGTCTATTAGTTCCCCTATTATACTACGCACTTGAGCAGTAAGTTTGAAATTATATACGTATTAAAGTTTTTTCCTAAATGACCTCTATGTTTATTATGTTGACTTTATATGATTTAAATACAAATTCTAAATGTTTGATAGTTTAAATCATACTTGATTTTAAATACAAATTCTAGTTGTTTGACAGTTTAAAATCGTTTATCGAGCTTAAGGTCAAAGTTAGAAACAATTAATTGTTCTAACGAATTTTTCTAAAGAAACAACAACAACAACAAAGTTTTTTCAATATGAAAGGAAAAAAACCACTAGCAAATTGATTTTATTGTACAATTTCTGCGTGCTAAACGCGTCATCAGAAATCTTTGTGATTGCCCGTGCAAGCGCGTAGACGCACTGCACCATCGGGGCGATGAGATTTTGAAGCTTCAATTTCTCATTTTTTCCCTTAATTTCATAATGCCACATTTGTTGTTGTATTTCTGTTTTACTTTAGTTTCTATGCCTATATTATATGTAGTCCAACAGCCTGCTGGAATTCTGCACTAACAAAGCATGTTTACTGAAGTTGTTTTTAGAATTTTTGCTGATTTTGTTTTTCAGCTGTTTCCGTTTGGTCGAGCTCTACCATTTGATTAAAGTTTTTTCCTAAATGACCTCTATGTTTATTATGTTGACTTTATATGATTTAAATACAAATTCTAAATGTTTGATAGTTTAAATCATACTTGATTTTAAATACAAATTCTAGTTGTTTGACAGTTTAAAATCGTTTATCGAGCTTAAGGTCAAAGTTAGAAACAATTAATTGTTCTAACGAATTTTTCTAAAGAAACAACAACAACAACAAAGTTTTTTCAATATGAAAGGAAAAAAAACCACTAGCAAATTGATTTTATTGTACAATTTCTGCGTGCTAAACGCGTCATCAGAAATCTTTGTGATTGCCCGTGCAAGCGCGTAGACGCACTGCACCATCGGGGCGATGAGATTTTGAAGCTTCAATTTCTCATTTTTTCCCTTAATTTCATAATGCCACATTTGTTGTTGTATTTCTGTTTTACTTTAGTTTCTATGCCTATATTATATGTAGTCCAACAGCCTGCTGGAATTCTGCACTAACAAAGCATGTTTACTGAAGTTGTTTTTAGAATTTTTTGCTGATTTTGTTTTTCAGCTGTTTCCGTTTGGTCGAGCTCTACCATTTGATTAAAGTTTTTTCCTAAATGACCTCTATGTTTATTATGTTGACTTTATATGATTTAAATACAAATTCTAAATGTTTGATAGTTTAAATCATACTTGATTTTAAATACAAATTCTAGTTGTTTGACAGTTTAAAATCGTTTATCGAGCTTAAGGTCAAAGTTAGAAACAATTAATTGTTCTAACGAATTTTTCTAAAGAAACAACAACAACAACAAAGTTTTTTCAATATGAAAGGAAAAAAACCACTAGCAAATTGATTTTATTGTACAATTTCTGCGTGCTAAACGCGTCATCAGAAATCTTTGTGATTGCCCGTGCAAGCGCGTAGACGCACTGCACCATCGGGGCGATGAGATTTTGAAGCTTCAATTTCTCATTTTTTCCCTTAATTTCATAATGCCACATTTGTTGTTGTATTTCTGTTTTACTTTAGTTTCTATGCCTATATTATATGTAGTCCAACAGCCTGCTGGAATTCTGCACTAACAAAGCATGTTTACTGAAGTTGTTTTTAGAATTTTTGCTGATTTTGTTTTTCAGCTGTTTCCGTTTGGTCGAGCTCTACCATTTGATTAAAGTTTTTTCCTAAATGACCTCTATGTTTATTATGTTGACTTTATATGATTTAAATACAAATTCTAAATGTTTGATAGTTTAAATCATACTTGATTTTAAATACAAATTCTAGTTGTTTGACAGTTTAAAATCGTTTATCGAGCTTAAGGTCAAAGTTAGAAACAATTAATTGTTCTAACGAATTTTTCTAAAGAAACAACAACAACAACAAAGTTTTTTCAATATGAAAGGAAAAAAACCACTAGCAAATTGATTTTATTGTACAATTTCTGCGTGCTAAACGCGTCATCAGAAATCTTTGTGATTGCCCGTGCAAGCGCGTAGACGCACTGCACCATCGGGGCGATGAGATTTTGAAGCTTCAATTTCTCATTTTTTCCCTTAATTTCATAATGCCACATTTGTTGTTGTATTTCTGTTTTACTTTAGTTTCTATGCCTATATTATATGTAGTCCAACAGCCTGCTGGAATTCTGCACTAACAAAGCATGTTTACTGAAGTTGTTTTTAGAATTTTTGCTGATTTTGTTTTTCAGCTGTTTCCGTTTGGTCGAGCTCTACCATTTGATTAAAGTTTTTTCCTAAATGACCTCTATGTTTATTATGTTGACTTTATATGATTTAAATACAAATTCTAAATGTTTGATAGTTTAAATCATACTTGATTTTAAATACAAATTCTAGTTGTTTGACAGTTTAAAATCGTTTATCGAGCTTAAGGTCAAAGTTAGAAACAATTAATTGTTCTAACGAATTTTTCTAAAGAAACAACAACAACAACAAAGTTTTTTCAATATGAAAGGAAAAAAACCACTAGCAAATTGATTTTATTGTACAATTTCTGCGTGCTAAACGCGTCATCAGAAATCTTTGTGATTGCCCGTGCAAGCGCGTAGACGCACTGCACCATCGGGGCGATGAGATTTTGAAGCTTCAATTTCTCATTTTTTCCCTTAATTTCATAATGCCACATTTGTTGTTGTATTTCTGTTTTACTTTAGTTTCTATGCCTATATTATATGTAGTCCAACAGCCTGCTGGAATTCTGCACTAACAAAGCATGTTTACTGAAGTTGTTTTTAGAATTTTTGCTGATTTGAGAAATTGAAGCTTCAAAATCTCATCGCCCCGATGGTGCAGTGCGTCTACGCGCTTGCACGGGCAATCACAAAGATTTCTGATGACGCGTTTAGCACGCAGAAATTGTACAATAAAATCAATTTGCTAGTGGTTTTTTTCCTTTCATATTGAAAAAACTTTGTTGTTGTTGTTGTTTCTTTAGAAAAATTCGTTAGAACAATTAATTGTTTCTAACTTTGACCTTAAGCTCGATAAACGATTTTAAACTGTCAAACAACTAGAATTTGTATTTAAAATCAAGTATGATTTAAACTATCAAACATTTAGAATTTGTATTTAAATCATATAAAGTCAACATAATAAACATAGAGGTCATTTAGGAAAAAACTTTAATCAAATGGTAGAGCTCGACCAAACGGAAACAGCTGAAAAACAAAATCAGCAAAAATTCTAAAAACAACTTCAGTAAACATGCTTTGTTAGTGCAGAATTCCAGCAGGCTGTTGGACTACATATAATATAGGCATAGAAACTAAAGTAAAACAGAAATACAACAACAAATGTGGCATTATGAAATTAAGGGAAAAAATGAGAAATTGAAGCTTCAAAATCTCATCGCCCCGATGGTGCAGTGCGTCTACGCGCTTGCACGGGCAATCACAAAGATTTCTGATGACGCGTTTAGCACGCAGAAATTGTACAATAAAATCAATTTGCTAGTGGTTTTTTTTTCCTTTCATATTGAAAAAACTTTGTTGTTGTTGTTGTTTCTTTAGAAAAATTCGTTAGAACAATTAATTGTTTCTAACTTTGACCTTAAGCTCGATAAACGATTTTAAACTGTCAAACAACTAGAATTTGTATTTAAAATCAAGTATGATTTAAACTATCAAACATTTAGAATTTGTATTTAAATCATATAAAGTCAACATAATAAACATAGAGGTCATTTAGGAAAAAACTTTAATCAAATGGTAGAGCTCGACCAAACGGAAACAGCTGAAAAACAAAATCAGCAAAAATTCTAAAAACAACTTCAGTAAACATGCTTTGTTAGTGCAGAATTCCAGCAGGCTGTTGGACTACATATAATATAGGCATAGAAACTAAAGTAAAACAGAAATACAACAACAAATGTGGCATTATGAAATTAAGGGAAAAAATGAGAAATTGAAGCTTCAAAATCTCATCGCCCCGATGGTGCAGTGCGTCTACGCGCTTGCACGGGCAATCACAAAGATTTCTGATGACGCGTTTAGCACGCAGAAATTGTACAATAAAATCAATTTGCTAGTGGTTTTTTTTTTCCTTTCATATTGAAAAAACTTTGTTGTTGTTGTTGTTTCTTTAGAAAAATTCGTTAGAACAATTAATTGTTTCTAACTTTGACCTTAAGCTCGATAAACGATTTTAAACTGTCAAACAACTAGAATTTGTATTTAAAATCAAGTATGATTTAAACTATCAAACATTTAGAATTTGTATTTAAATCATATAAAGTCAACATAATAAACATAGAGGTCATTTAGGAAAAAACTTTAATCAAATGGTAGAGCTCGACCAAACGGAAACAGCTGAAAAACAAAATCAGCAAAAATTCTAAAAACAACTTCAGTAAACATGCTTTGTTAGTGCAGAATTCCAGCAGGCTGTTGGACTACATATAATATAGGCATAGAAACTAAAGTAAAACAGAAATACAACAACAAATGTGGCATTATGAAATTAAGGGAAAAAATGAGAAATTGAAGCTTCAAAATCTCATCGCCCCGATGGTGCAGTGCGTCTACGCGCTTGCACGGGCAATCACAAAGATTTCTGATGACGCGTTTAGCACGCAGAAATTGTACAATAAAATCAATTTGCTAGTGGTTTTTTTCCTTTCATATTGAAAAAACTTTGTTGTTGTTGTTGTTTCTTTAGAAAAATTCGTTAGAACAATTAATTGTTTCTAACTTTGACCTTAAGCTCGATAAACGATTTTAAACTGTCAAACAACTAGAATTTGTATTTAAAATCAAGTATGATTTAAACTATCAAACATTTAGAATTTGTATTTAAATCATATAAAGTCAACATAATAAACATAGAGGTCATTTAGGAAAAAACTTTAATCAAATGGTAGAGCTCGACCAAACGGAAACAGCTGAAAAACAAAATCAGCAAAAATTCTAAAAACAACTTCAGTAAACATGCTTTGTTAGTGCAGAATTCCAGCAGGCTGTTGGACTACATATAATATAGGCATAGAAACTAAAGTAAAACAGAAATACAACAACAAATGTGGCATTATGAAATTAAGGGAAAAAATGAGAAATTGAAGCTTCAAAATCTCATCGCCCCGATGGTGCAGTGCGTCTACGCGCTTGCACGGGCAATCACAAAGATTTCTGATGACGCGTTTAGCACGCAGAAATTGTACAATAAAATCAATTTGCTAGTGGTTTTTTTCCTTTCATATTGAAAAAACTTTGTTGTTGTTGTTGTTTCTTTAGAAAAATTCGTTAGAACAATTAATTGTTTCTAACTTTGACCTTAAGCTCGATAAACGATTTTAAACTGTCAAACAACTAGAATTTGTATTTAAAATCAAGTATGATTTAAACTATCAAACATTTAGAATTTGTATTTAAATCATATAAAGTCAACATTATATACGTATTTAATGAAAAGAGCTTTATCTTCATCTTTTAAAATATCGTGCAGCAATTCTGCTTGCAATATAAAATCTTCCAAATTGATAAACTGTCCTTTGAAAATTTGTAGGTTTTTTCCCACAACATTGATATCAAAACTAGCCATATTGTTTTCTTCTTTTGTTTCTGGTTTTGGTTTAATTGGTAAATTTTTCAAAATTGTATTTAAATCTTGATAGAAGTTATTAAATTTTTCTTTTGTAATCTCATGATTTTTATCTATCGATTGTTCAATATTTACTTTGTTTTTTAGACAGTCTAAAGTTTTTAATTTTTCTTCAATATACTGTTCAGTATATTCTCTATTTTTGCTTTTGTTTATATTTAGTTGTAATTTTTCTAAAAATTTAATGCTTTCTTCGAGATTTTCCATTTAATCCTGAACACCCGTATTGTTTAGTACTTTATACCTAAAATTTTAATATTTCCGAACACCCTGTGCTACATTCAGCTTTTCTTTGCAAGTTGAACGTGCAGGTGGCGCAACAAGTGCTCGTCGCTGAATGCGAATAAGCATGAAAGCAAACGTCAGAGAACTAAAAAAATGTCGGCTTCGGTTGTTTACATTCTCTCAATGTCGTGTGTAAAAAATAGAAAAAGTGTTAAATTAAGGTATGGTTAATTTTGCAAGTGCTTTTATATGATTTACTTATTAGTTTTTCATATTATTTTATATAAAAATTAAGTTCCGTGTCGCAGTTAATTTAATATTCGCGAAAAGTTTTTAAATAATGCAAAACGAGTTGCATGTATGTGTGTGTGAGTGTTGGAGCGCAACAAGAAAATAAATATTGCGAAAACAAAATTTACTCTAATAAAACGAAATTTGCGCGAGTGAAAAAGATGAATAGAAACTTTAGTTTGTTTACTAGTTATAAAAATTCATTATTGTTTTTGGTTTTTTTTTAAATTTCATATTTCATATAAAAAATAACTATTAAATATTTTAGAAAAATGTGAAGTGATTATAAAAGAATATACGTGTTATTTCTAATCTACCCAAAATAGGGCACGGTTTTAAATCCTCTTGGGAAACGGCTGGACAAATCTGGCTGAAAATGGACGAATTGGAGCGTTGCAAAAGGAGCCGCGCATAAAACATGTCGTAAGTTGTCGCATCTGTTGGTCCGCTGCATCTTGCCGTCGGCAAATTAATTAATGCGCAGTTTGCAGGATCGCCATGCAATAATATTTTTGGCGATATCGCAGGATCGCCATGTACGCGCCTTTTTATTTTTAAAATATTAAAAAAAAGGACTCGCGTTCTATAAAAATAAGCTGTAGGACCTGCCTATTGGTTGCCGGCGAAGTTCGCCACTGGCGCTATTTTAAATATCCTTTTTTATGCCGTTCACTAAAAAAAGTGCAGAGGCTAAAAGGGTTTAAGTCGGCAGCTATTGAAGCTCAAGACTTATTAAAATGAAAATAGTTGGCAGCTGTTAGAGCTCAAAACTAGATTGATTTATTTTCAAATATGTTCATCATTTTATAGTAAGCATAACGGTATTTTGTCTTAATACTAGTTAAAAATTGTTTGTGTAGTTTAGAATGTAAATAGAATCATATGTTCTTTAATTAGTGTAAAAGTAATAGTAGAATTTCGTAATACATATTTGTAATTTAGTATTAATAGTTTAATATGTGTGAGTGAGTAGATTTATATTAATAGAAAACGTAAACATAATCATATGTTAACATATTTGTGTAGGAGTAATAAGTATAATATAATATCATATGTTTTGTATTCAGCCATATGGGTACATGTGTGCGAATGAGATAGATAGTAGTGCTTAGTATGAACATATGTTCTTATTGTTTGAATAATATCTTAGTATACCGTAGAGGTGTATTACTGTCACTTAGTTTGAATGTTATTGTGCATGTTCTCGAAAATTCTTACAGTAGAGGTTTTTATATTATTACTTATTTTAAGAATTCAAATTCAAACCTGAGCTGGGATTTCAACTCTGAAGCCATTAAATATAACTTATGTTTTTTTGTTTTTTTGCTTGCAAACTAAATAACAACAACGTGTCAGCCATGGTTAATTAGTGCCTACACTGTGACATCGTTCAAATTGCCAGGTGACATGTTTGTTGTGCGGACTTAATTGCTTGTTAAGGCCCTTTTGATGTGTACGTGGCCTGCTTGATTGCAAACATCGCAAAAAAGGGCTCAAACACCGCTTCCGACAGTTTGTGCAAACATCGTTTGCACCGACATTCGGTGTAAGCAGTCATTAACCCATGTTGTATAGCCTAGCGTGTTGTACTATCCGACTTGCTTGTGTAAACGAAAATACACCCGGTGACTGCTGTCAATGAAAAGAGCGATGGCTGGCTAACTTCCGGCCATTGTCTTTCTTTTCGTTGATGGCTACCTGGTCGAGTCGTACCTGAAGTTGTGGGTAAGTTAAAATCGTAGTACATAAGAAAAATCTTATAATCTGTTTTTTTCACCCACCACAACAGCAGCAAAAGACCTTATTGCTAACTTTATTTGGAGTCTAGTTTTTGGCAACGCTGATCTGGCTCAATAATATTTTAGCAGGAAAAAAAACAGAAAAACTATAGCAGCAAAGACTATCACCGTCGTCGTCTTCAAAGTCTACTTAATTATATTTCATCAAAAACAAAGGAAAATAATACAAATTAACCATTTACAACAATAGCAGAAACGACTAACAGACGCAACAGACATCCTGTCTCAGTATTTTCACTCTCCACAGCAACAACAACAACAACAACAAAGTCGTGTTCCGTAGGTACTGATACGGAATTTTTGTTTGATCCCAAACAGCAACGTCTTAAGCAGCTGCAATCGAATCTGCAAGCACGCTGGTAGAAGTAAATTCGCCGATACGGACGAGCATATACATCGCTATACGGAACAACAGTTTGCTATTAAGAGTTTCCGGGAAAAGCCTGAACAGGAGTTCCCACGTCTGGTTAATCAAGTTCAACGAGTACCTGACCAACGTGAGCTCCGGGATAAATCACCACCAGCTCCGGACGTCTACGGCGTCTCTACCGAATTGGGAGCGGTTGCTTGCACCGCGCCGTCGTAAAACGATCGGTAGTCGTGACCTAGTTACTTCTCGTCTAAAAAAAAATATTTAAGGTCGCCTAGAATTTTTTTTGTACACTGAAAAAAAAATGCTTTGTATACACGGAGAGCATTTTCATCAAGTGTAACGTTTTATACTTACCTTTAACTTGTACTAGTAATATAGTGCCTCAAGAAAACATTGTTTTTAGAGTTCAATATATATTGAAAACTATAATCTACAAAATTAAGGTGTAACATACTTACATGCGTGATACCTACACTGAAAAACAAATTACTATGAAAATTTAAAATACTTACCTTAGACCTTACCTTAGAACATTTACTGGGAAAAATTTTAAAATGAAAGTGTAATATATGTACTGACGTTCGAAATAATTACCCTGAAAAATGAACTACAATGAAAATTTAATATACATACCTTAGAGATACTTAATCAGAAAATAAATTAAAATTAAAGTGTAATATACTTACATTTGAAATACTTACACTGAAAAAGAAACAAAAATGAAAATTTAAAAATACTTACCTTAAAAATACATTCACTGAAAAAAAAATTATTAAATAAAGTGTAATATACTTACATTTAAAATACTTACACTGAAAAAGAAGTCAAAAATGAAAATTCAAAAATACTTACCTTAAAAATACATTTACAAAGAAAAAAATTGAAAATTAAAGTGTAATATACTTATGTTTAAAATAATTACAATGAAAATTTAGTATATCCGTAGAGATACTTACACTGAAGAAGAAAAAAAAAAAAGATTTATTACAAATGTAAATGAAATATGCTTACCAATGTTAGACTAACACAAGAAGAAAAACGAGTCAAACTCAAAAATAATGATCTTCAACATACTCTAAGTCAAAAATACTTCAAAATCTCTAATTTTTCCTTACACTAAGAGAAAGCTGAGTCAAGCTTACATTTAATTTTTCTCGTCCTACCCTAAGAGAGTAACATTATTCAAACTTGATTTGTTTTCCCGCGGAAAATTGATATACTCTCCTTATAACAGATCTGAAAAATTAAATCATACGCTGTAATTAAAATTAAATTGTTGAACCATTGTAAATTTGTTATGATCATTACTAAAGTGTTATCAATAAATGTAAAAATCCCTTAAAATGGGCATTATGTTAATATACTAAATTTTGTAAATTCTTTGGACCGATGAAAGGTAAGGGCATGGTAATTGGCTGCTGCACTTAGGTGCACTATTTGGGTTAGTGAAACCAAATTTTTTTATTCATTAACAGGTTGGGTGGGTACAGATGATGAGGGATAATAATACCATCCTCCCTCATATATTTCGGTGCATAGGGACAACAGTTCGGTTCACGTTGCCTCTTTCGGGTTTTTTTTCTCTTTCCTCTCTCCCATCCGTTTCCTGTTTCCGTCCGTTTGAATTTTAATTCAAATGGTCCTTTTCCGTTTTCCGTTATCGTCTGCATACGTACGACTTGTTCAGATCGCATCCTACGACTTCCTGACGAAGCAACCCCACGACCATTTTCCCTGAGCTAAGCTGAAGCATAGCTATAGTATGCAGACGCCCCCTAAGTCAGGAAGTGCCTCGTCATCCGGTTGCGGATGTCATGACGCTACGAGGTGGATGTTCGGTTCTGTCACACCTTTGGGGCAGAGAAGAACTTGTTATCGAATGCGAGCTTCGTGCAGAAACTTTTCGCGTTTTAAAATTGCATTACAGCGATTCCTTGCCTCGATACGAAGTATTTTAGTGTTGGTATTCTTGTTAGAACGCCAATTCTGAAAAGCTTCCTCTTTGGACCTGACTGCAATCCTGCAAGTCTCATTAAACCATGAGCGATCTTTTAGTTTAATGCATCTCATCTTATTGGGAATGAAAGACCGCATATCCAATAAACAGCCGCGGCATTCACATTTCTATCAGCGAAACATAATTTCCAATTGGATCTGCAATAAAAATTATTTAACGCAGTCCAATTTGCCTTTCCATAAAACCATGCAGTCTGTTTGGGACTTTAGGCGTAGAGGTGCAGGGGTTAGAATATGGAAAAACAGCGGAGATGGTACAATGGTCTGAGTTACCAAGAGGTGCGTTGACACTCACATCATATTTTTCATGCTGTGAAGTCAGAAAAAGGTCAAGGATATTATGGCTTTGCAAATCACTTTGGAGAAAAAAGTGGGTTCCTTCACTAGTTGAATCAATTGGTTCGATTCAGCAAATAGCTCCACATATTGCCCAACAGGTGTCAATTTGCCCGAGTGACGTAACCAAGCCCGGTTGTGGACATTGAAATCGCCTGCTACAACGATCTCACTGTTAGGAAACAACCCCAAAATATGCGTAATCGAATCAGAGAGAGAGTCCAGTTTGTTAAAAGTGGGCTCTCTCCCTAGATTCGGGCTTCTATAAATAAAACAGAAATGCAGCAAGTGCGAACGAAGCCTGAACCTAACCCATATTGAGCTAAACTCTGGATTGGTCACGTTCAGACTCCGCTCACACTGGTACGCTACATCAGTTCTTATAAAAGGGTAATGCCCCTATGCAAGGAAAACAATGGCAGTAAGCGATACCCAGGTATGTGAAAATCCAGTGGATCTGCATCCTCGGCCACCTGGGTCTCGCTCAGTGCCATTATTTGAGGACTATGCAGAGTACAATGTACATAGACCGAGAAAAAATTCGCCCTCAGTCCACGAAAATTGCAGAAATCTATGCGAAAATGACCCGACATTTCCGCACCATGCAAAAATCAAACAAATATGGGCATATAAGGTAATGCAGGTTTTGAAGCAGGAGTGAGATTCAAGTGGCGAAAGCGTCGGCTGTCTGTTTCGATTGCAGCTTGTAGACGTCTAGCTTTCTCTGTGTTTTGTTGCGTGCACTCTCAGCTGCTCACAGACGTGTACGGATCTTCGCTGTGACAAGATAGTGATCCGAGTCAATGTTTGCACCACGCATCGTGCAAATACACTGGAAGAGTGCCTTAAGTCGATCAAAACGTGATCAGTTTTATTTTTGGTTTTTTGATCAGGGGACATCTCTCAGGGTGGCTTTATGAATATTGAGATGCTTGAATCTAGTGCAACTTACGACCATGTTTCGTGCTGCGGCGAAGTCAATCAGCTTCATTCCGTCATCGGAGTTGTTGTCGTGGATGCTGAACTTTCCGACTGTTGGACTGTTGGCGTGCATCCTAGCTTAGAAAATTTTTGTTTTCTAAAATTGGGCTCTATGAAATAAGGCCCCAGGAAATAAGGCCCTAAACTACAAATAAAATAAGACCCCAATCACTTCTTTCCAAACTTCCTTCCAAAACAACAATACAAATCATTGGGATATTATTTCCTATTTTGGGGCTTTATTTCATTTTAAAAAATATGGCTGTGTTTATTATAATGAAATAAAGCCCCAAGAGCAAATTGAAATAAGGCCCTAAAAATGATATTAGGAAAAAAGAGCATGAATAATTGGGGTGTTATTTCGATTTTTGTGGCCTTATTTAATTTTTTAAATTAGGTCTTTATTTCATTGTAAAATAGGCCACCAAAAATTTCAGCAAACCTTGAGGGCCAGACTTGGAAACGGTTGTAATAACATTATTTCGATTTTTTATTATTTAAAATCATGCAATAACAATAGAGTTCAGCTACTACAGGTTTTTCGCACTTTCTCCGCATTAGATCATCTTAAGAACCAGCCCAAATAACATTAAAATATCTCAATGATATCGATAAGAGTGGTCCAAAACAATCTAAAGTGAGAAAAATTTACCCACCATAATATGGGTTGGGCTCAGGGACAACACAAGACATAACAACTAACCATGCGTTTACATAGATCTAATCATACATTAGTTTTCAATCTACTTTTGAGTTGACCTTTCGATAAGTTAACATCAAAAAAGCTACAGTTGTTAAGAAAGGTACTCATGCGATGTAAAGGATTAGTAGCCATATAGTTTGTTCTACTAAAAGGTAAGTAAATTAAATTGTTAGCATTTCTACTGCTTCTACGGTTAGTGTTAAAATTTATAAGAGTTAGGAGTTCTGGTGAATCGAATACACCAGTTATGAGTTGGTGTAAATAGACGATACCTGCAGACTTCTTTCTCTCATTCAAAGATTGCATTTTTAATAGTTTTAAACTATCCTCATAAGGAGGAAGGTTTAAAGTGTCAGTTGCACTTAAGCTCCTTAGAGCAAACCGAACAAAACTTTTTGGATTCTCTCTATACGTTCAACATGTACATTGTAACTTGGGGACCAAACTTGACTTGCATACTCTAAGTGAGGTCGCACAATTGCATAATACAGCGTTGTAGTTGTGATCATACTATTAAATTCTTTGGCCCAGCGTTTCATAAACGCGAGCATAGAAGATGCTTTTTTACAAATGTAATCAATATGAACGTTAAACGATAGCTTAGAATCCATGCATATACCAAGGTCTTTGACAGCATCTACACGACTTAAAGCAGTATCTTTTATCTTATAGTCAAAAATGAAATTATTCTTTTTTCGCGAAAAGGTCATAATTTGGCATTTATCTGGATTTAGAAACATATTATTTTTAGAACACCAAATTTCAAGGGATTTCAAATCAGACTGGAGCAGATCTGAATTGTCTTTAGCATCTATTGTTCTGTATATTTTCATATCATCTGCATAGATAAGTAGATGAGAGTGTTTGATGATCTGGGTTACATCATTAATGGCTAAAATAAACAGGAGTAGACCAAGGTGGCTACCTTGAGGAACACCTGATTCAGCAATAAATTCAGCTGACAATTCGCCTCGAAATCGTATTTGATAAGATCGCTCTGTCAGATACGATTGAATCCAGCTTACGAAAAATTGTGAAAAACCCATTAACTTTAGTTTAAATAGAATTAAGTTGTGTGGCAGTTTATCAAATGCTTTACTAAAATCAGTGTAAATACAGTCGACCTGGTTACCTGAATAAAATTAATTTAAGCAAAACGTTGTAAAATCGAGGAGATTAGACAGAGTGGATCTGCCAGTAACAAATCCATGCTGACGAGTTTTCATGACCTTCCCACAGTCAATTTTCACACGATCATACACGAGCCGCTCAAAAAGTTTTTGGAATCGACGAGAGTTTCGCGATAGGCCTGTAGTTGTTTATATCGTTCTTACAACCTTTTTTATAAATAGGACTTATAAAAGATTTTTTTCCAAAAAAGTGGACAAATACTTTCGCTAATTGATTTATTGAATAACATGGACAGTGGTTGACTTAGAACGGAACCGCATCTATCTGCGGTAGGAATTCCGTCAGGTCCAGCATTAAAATCCTCATCGATCAATCCAATAAACTTTAAAATATCCTCTGAAGTAAAGGATATAGAATCCAACGAAACCCTGGGTGTAGAGTTCATATATTCAAAGTACTCTTCATCAGGATTAAAAGAGTCTGAACAAAATGACTCTTTAAGAGATTGGCAAATAGACCACAAATTACGACGGGATCGTCAGTAAATCCGTCAGAGGTTTTAAATGATTAAGGGAATCCATCAGATTTTTTTTTGGTGTTTATGAAACTCCAGAATTTCTTTGGATCAGACAATATTCTCAGCTTAATACTGTCTAAATAATTTTGATATAAGGTAGCTGAGCAATTTTCAAAATCCAGAAACAAACGCTTGTAGATTTCTAGGTCATTCAAGTCTAAGCTACAGACATATTTTTTCCATGCCCTATTCCTGCTGTTGGGAAGAATCTTTAACTCCTTTGTGTACCAGGGGTAAGCACAATTTTTCGTAAATTTAAGGCTTTTCGGCACGGACAAAGAAAACATAGCAAAGATTTCCATATAAAAAAAAAATTAATTGAATCATCAAGAGTGTTATTATTAACTTATTCTAAAATTACATGAAGTTTACTTTGAAGTAAATGATTCAACTTCAAAAAGTCAGCTTTTTTAAAATTGAATTCATAAACTTTATCTATTGAGTTAGACTTTACTATATTATCCCTGTCTGATTTGTACCATATGCTCAATGGTGGATGGTATTCATCAACAGCAGTCAAAGCATGAGAGGCCCTCTCAACAATCACATTGTTACTGTCTGTAGTTAAGACCAGGTCAAGAAGTCTTTCACGACTATTATAAATACAACTCACTTGTTGTAAGTCAGAACATATATTATCAACAAATATATGCTCTTGGCGTGTCTTCGAATTAGATGCACAAAACTATGTATCATCGTCAGAAGATTTCCATTTCAAGTCAGACAGATTAAAATCACCTAACAATTAAATGTCGTCATTAACTTCAATTATGCTTATAACGTATTCTATGCAATCCGCAAGGCTTGCATGCATAAACTTCTACACTGCTATTAGGAGGAACGTATGCATTAATAAGATATACATTAGAATTGCAATGTACAACCTTGACGCATATAAGTTCGATGTTAGCAGAGCAGGGAATAACAATAATGGAACTAACGAAGGAGTTCCTTACAGCTAATAAGACACCTCCACCGACAGCAGAAATGTTGTCAGCGTGTCTATCTCTTCTATACACTTCAAAACTGTTATCAAACAATTCTAAGTCAGTAATGCTTCCGTTTAATCAAGTTTCAGTCAGTGCGATAATATCCTCAGAGAAATTCTGAGACATTAAAAATATGTCTCGCGTCTTAGAGCGTAATCCCCTTACATTTTGATAGTAAAGGGATAGTCTATTCAGTTTTTTTGGGATAGACGAGCGGCTTGAGTCGTCCCTCTAGGCTTATTATTAGGCTGAAACTCTGTCACGAGTATATTATCAGTCCACAAATTAGAGTTAAGAACAGTTGCAAACTCTTAAGCTGGAACTGTGAGAATAAAGGAAGCATGGGAAGGTTTATTACCTATTTTTTGCATGAACAAAATGCATTTTGACTCAACAAGCTATTATAATTGATAAAGGTCAATACATTTTCAACAGTTGCGTCGGGCTGAAGACGTGAAATAAAAAATTTTTATTCCTCGACACTGCTCTTAAGCTTGATAGATTTCTAGGCTCAATAGAGGTGACGAGGAAGTGACTGGAGTGTTCCTGTTCAAAAGCGGTGCTGAGGGCTGCTTGGCCTGAGAAGTAGATCCAGATGATTTTCGCTTCTTATTATCTTTTTTATTTTTTCTGTTTCTTTTTGCGATAATGTGGTCTTCAGATGAAAGGATTGTTTGGGGCCCGGAAGAAACAGTCTGTGACAAAGCAATCGGGATGTTTTCCGAAGTGGAATTTTCATCATAGACGCTGGTACTGGGTGCGGCCCTAACTTCACTAAAAAATGTTACAATTTCTCGAAAATTGTTGTTTAATGAGTTAAGACTTTCCCCAAAAAGCTACACGAAGCACAGTACCAGCGAAGGCCTGATCGCTGAGATTTTAGGTCGTCAAGGCATGACTTGGAAATACCGGCACAAGATGCATGAAACATCTGCTCACATGGACCAGAACAGCTGAACATGGGGTTCAGAATGTTTTGGCTTTTGCAAAGTTCGTCCAAAGAACAAACAACGATATTTTCTGCAGAAAATAATCCATTTTTAATTTTTTAAAAAATGAGCAGATGCAAAATGTGCTTTCATGGTTATTTTATTCAGACAGTGTGTGCACAGTTTAGTAGAAAACAAAAAACAACAACACTCACTGAGCTGAAGATAAACAAACCACAGCACAAAGAAGAAACTAAAACACAGCAAGCATGCAAAAACAACAACAACAACAACACTGCATTAACTAAATAAGTTAAACAAAGTTAAAATGCAAGAATTAAACTTACACAACTTAAATGCACAATTATTATTTAAGCGAACAGTTTTATATTACGTCGCCTGGATAAATTAATGTCGTATGTGAAAATCGAGCAGTTTTGAGTTAATGACGCAGTTATACAAAATTAAGTGAGATCTTTCGAATGGCGTTTTCAATTTTTCGGTATCTGCCTTAGTTTCCGAGATATTCAGACAGATTTTGTCGTATGTGCAAGGTCACAACCCCTTTAGTCATCATTTTGTCGTATGTGGAAATCTTTCGCACATACGACATTTTTTCCATACAAATTGAGTATTTTCTGTACTCGCTAAAATATTGTTGTATGTGGAAAGTACGTCAACACATACGACAAAATTTTACTCGTGTTCGGTAAAATTTTGTCTTATGTGCTATTAGGAATGCATAAATCGATAATATTTCAGTGCTTTTTGTGATGTCGTCAAGATCGGTCGAGTCTCCTGCGCCGGATTTGCCGGAAGAAATTTATAAGTAAGTATTCTAAGAGCATACCAAAACAAATAAATTAACTTAAAATTGCCGTAATAAATATACCAATACACATTTCTACATATTAGCATGCGTAATGAAATATTGCCAGATAGCAGTGGGTCTGATTTCTCTTCGGATGATGAGGCCAAAGATCCGAATTACGCGCCGCAAGCGAAATCGGCGTTAAGAAATTATTATGAAGCCGCTGAAGAATTGATTGAATCTACTCCGGGAACTGTTAACAGTGAAATACGACAATTACCATCAGATTATAGTAGTTCATGTAAGTACTACTACTTTCCATTTGTAGTTTTAGGACTAAAGGTGTGAATAATCCATTAGCACCTTTAGCCCTCAATTAGATATTCTAAATTTGTATTTCTCATACAGTAAACTTTAAATTTTACAGCATGTGACTCTCCTGTGGCAAGAAAACGAAAACGCAATCCTGAGTTGTGGAAACAAAACATGCGTAAGAATCTTCGTGACCACGGTCTGCCATTTATAAGCAACAAAGGTGTGCAAAGACCAGGGAAAACTATAGGGCCCATTTGTTGTAGTACTTGTTTCTACACTTGCACGCAAAACATATCTGTAGAAGAAAGACAGCGCATTCACTCCCACTTTTGGAGTCTGAGTTCCAGTGAAAAACAAATATTTTATGGCAATTTCGTCAAGAGGGAAGCTGTGAAGCGCAGAAGAGTTGAATGTAAAATACAGGATCAACATAAAAAACAGGCCCGATTTATTTTTTACCTTAAAACAAGCTGCAAGACAGTTCAAGTTTGCAAAAAATATTTTTTGAACACCCTGGCAATCTCTGAAAGAGTAATTTATTACTTTTTTGCCAAGCATTACGAAGTTGGTACTGTTGAGTCGAAGACTAAGCTCTCTCATCGTGGGAAGAAAGCTACCGATGCAAATAAAATCGAGGAAGTAAAAACGCATATATCAAGTTTTCCTACAATCGACTCGCATTATTGCAGAGCATCGACTTCCAGGAAATATTTAGAGGCACACTTAAGTGTTCAAAAAATGTTTAATCTTTATAAGACCTCAGTCAGTGATCCTGTCAGTCTAGACATCTATAGAAAGATATTCAACACAAAGTATAATCTTTCTTTCTTTGCACCAAGAAAAGATATTTGCGACAAGTGTCATCTTTTCAAAGCCAATACTGGTAAGCAAACTGAAGCTGAGATCCAACTGCATCAAAAACACTTGGAAGAAAAAAGATTCACAAGAGCGGAACGTGATACCGATCTTAAAAATATTGATGAAAATACCGCAGTTTTAATATATGATCTGGAAAATGTCTTTTCTCTTCCAAAAATGTTTGCATCCAGTTTTTACTATAAAAGGAAATTGTGCGTTTACAATATTACTGGAACCCTTGTTATACCTGTCCATGAAAAAGTTACTTACTGTGCTTTATGGAACGAAACTTTAAGTGGACGCAGTGGAAATGACATCGCCAGTGCTTTAATTAAAATACTACACAAAGTTGTTTGTGACCATTCTAATATAAACAGTATTATATTATGGAGCGATTCATGCGTTCCTCAGAATCGGAACCGTATTACTACAACGGCTTTACTTCAATTCATCCATGATCATCCAAATATTAAAGAAATTTAGCAAAAGTTTAGTGAGCCGGGCCATTCCTGCTTACAGCACGTTGATTGTGTTCACAGCGCGATTGAAAAATATTTACGAAATGTAGAGATACCCAGCCAAGTTTCTTTAATCCGGCTGCTTAAGAATATGCGTTCTGAAAACATAAAATTAAGCATTTTGCAAATGGCCGAAATAGATTTTAAGTGTTATTCTATTCAATCAGAAAGCTTGTCTTTCAAAGAAGTACCATTTTTTAAAAGCAAATCTGTGATGTATGCAAACACTGATCTCTTTAAAATTGGTATAAAATTGTCGTTTAAAAATACTACATATAACTTTTTGGATTTAAAAAAATATAAAGGAAGATACTCAAATATCTCTAGGATTTGGCAACAAGAGCTTAAACTGGTTCAAAAAAGAAATTTAGATGTCAACAAAAAGAAAGATTTGGAAAGCAATATTCGCTTCCTCGAAAAAGAAGAAGACAAAAGTTTTTATCGTGCCATACTTAAAATTTAATATGCATTAACTTTTTTTGTTCCTTTTTTCACATTGAATGAAACTATTAAGACTGAATTTATTTTATTTTATTTTGATAATACCTCTATAAATATTTAATTGCAAGCAGCAAATGAATAAATGTTACGTGTTTATGTTCTTATGTTGTTTTACCTCATTTTTTTTAAAATAAAGAGTTAAGTTTTCATGACACAATCTTAGTTTTCTTTTATTCGAAGGGATTCATATCCATAACATTTTGTCGTATGTGTATGAAGTGACCACAAACATGTTGCAAGATGTAACATACGATAAAATTTTATTTAAGAAAATCCTTGATATCTTTCGAAGTAAAAAGTGTTGACTATTAAAATTGTATTTTCTTTTAGTTCTGTGCAAATGTAACAATTTCTCAAAATTTGGAAAAAATCTACCGTGGCGTTTCTGAGAAAGAAGGCTTTCAACTTCAATCGCGATTTCCCAACAATCGCCAAATGTAACATACGACATTAATTTATCCAGGCGACGATTAATGGTATTCACTACATTTGTTAAGCCCTGCTAACTTGCTAAACTTAACAAATTTGTTAACTCCTGTCAAAATTTTGTTTGGGAAAAGACTTAGCAGCTTGTTAGCAAGTTAACAAGCTCAGCATCGTGTTTTTGTTTAGCAGATACCATTTGTTAAGTCTGAAACGTCAAAGTTGTTGAGTGTAGTGATGAATCGTTTTGTGAATAAGTTTTAACAAGTACCAAATTATTTATGATTTGCAGCTTCAAAGTCTAAAAACTTCACTTTTTTAATAAAAAAAACAAAAATTTTGTAAAGATGTTGGTAGAGATTTAAGACATTTCAAAGTTTCTGAGTAGCAAATGTATCAAAAGTGATTTTTGGTTACTGAGTACTGGTTACACGAGTTATTAAAACCGCAGATCTATTGCTACATTGATAGTTGTCAAATTAACATTTGCAAACAATTTTTGCAAAATATTTGCAATTTATTTATTTATAAATGGTTGAAGTAAGAAAGTTATATTTCTATTTAAATAAGCTTCATTATTTATTTATTAGCCAAGTGCAAATAAACGCCGTCGTTTAAATTGGACTCGATTGAAATTAAACTTTAAGTACGAGACATAAGAGAACTAACAAAGTTTTCTTAATAAATACATATTTGTTAATTTAGATAGATTTGCAAAACAATAATTATATCATCTAAGCTCAAACGATTTGGATTACAAATTTATAAAAATATTTCGTACAGGGGAGTACAATTTTTTCAAATTCTTGATAAGGTTAATGCATTTTTAAAGGTATTAAATCATTCATGTTTAAAAATAAAAACTAGTAAGGAATTATCTTCGACTAAATCGAAGTTTAAATACCCCCACTGTCGTATTTTAAATTATTTGAAGTCTTGAATGTTGTATTATTTTGATGATGCAACTTTTATAGGTCGCTGTTTTTATCCAAATATTTAACATTTGAAACTCACAGTCCTTTTTATTTATTATAGCTTTTGTGTACAACATCAAATTCAAACATTGATTTTTTTTTAAATTTAAAAAGTTTTTACTATTATCATTACGTAGTTTTGCATTTTAAGTTTTTTTTTTAAATTTCAAACATCGAGTGGATAGTTAAAATTTGAAGTCATTAGGTTAACTTTTGTGGAATGGAAAGAGATTTTACCGTTTTGGTCAACTCACGGGAGGTAGACATGATTTATATTCGACTTTTACAAATTTCATACGTGCAAAGTTTGGAGTCACTACATTAATTTTTGTGAGATTTTAAAAGATTTTACCGATTTGGTAACCACACTTTGTATGGGAGGTAGCTGTTGTTTTCATTAGATATTTTCAAATTTGATACTTAAAGTACATATTAATTGTTAAAGCTTATGTGCAAATTTGAGTTATTAGATTAATTTTTGCGGAATTGAAAGAGATTTTACCGTTTAGGTAAACTTACTTTGTATGGGAGGTAGGCTTGATTTTTACTCGATTTTTGCAAATTTCATACGAGCAAAATTTTAAGTCATTAGATTAATTTTTGTGAGATTTACCGTTTTGGTAACCTCAATTTGTATGGGAGGTAGCCGTGATTTTGATTCGATTTTTCCAAACTGCATTTTTAAAGTACATATTAATTGTTTAAGCTTATGTGCAAAATTTAAAGTCATTAGATTAATTTTTGCGGAATTGAAAGATTTTTTACCGTTTTGGTAAACTCACTTTGTATGGGAGGTAGACGTGATTCTTATTCGACTTTTATAAATTGCATACCTGCAAATGATAAGAAATCTAGGTCTTTCATTTTGCTGACTCAGTTTTACATTCCATATAACCTTTGTACTTTTCCTTTCTGAAATCCTAATATTAATATGGCAGTCCCAACTTCGAAAAGTCATTAAAATAGGGTTTTGATTGTTAATTATCTTATACATTTCCAATTTCGAAAAGTCCGATAGTTGTATGTAAGGAACTTTCCATGTTATATCCAGTATTAACAATTTTAATTGATCTGCGGCATTAGTAGGATGATATGATCTATCATTAGACGAAGAACGTTGAAGGATAAGCTCATGCTTCGAATTTAATATTATTTTAGTGCAATCTTCGACAAATCCCATTAACATTTTCAGCGGTAAACAGCAACTAAAGTGATTTTTTTCCAAAGTTAGATTTTCATCAGGGCAGCAACCAAAGTTTTTTAATGCATCGCTCTCAGCATTATTCAATGATACAAAATTTTTCATAGTGAATAAGATTCCAACATTGCGAGTACGATCAACTTCAAAACCATAAATTTCATATCGAATTTCATCGAACAAGTATGAAATAAAATTGTTTTTAAATTTCAAGCCCGTTGTTGCAACATATTTTCCTCTTTTATGTTTTACTATAAAGACAAGAATGTAAATCATACACTCACTTGGTAAGACAAAGAGATCCTGATTTTGAATTGGCATACGAATCTCATTGTTATTGTTGAATGATTTTAAATAGTGGTATTTGAAGGACATTTAATATTTCGTTCATAATTAAAGATGAAATCCCAAGAATTTAAAATATTTTATGTTTAAAGTTGACAACAGATTCTTTTTTATATGTCCTCAATCGAGAGTTGAAGTAAGACTAAATGTAAATACTTTTTGAATTCTGTTTTTATGCTATGTAACAAGCTCCCTAATAAAACACATATAGTAAAATAGAATGAATTTTACGTTTTTATGAGAATTATTGATAATGTTGATATGAACAAATTAGTAACTGACAACTAGTTATTAATAATTGCTAACTACTTGCTACATCTTACTGTATCAGATCAGTATCAGATCAGAATCATATCAGTATTAGATCAGTATCAGATCAGATCAGTATCAGATCAGTATCAGATCAGTATCAGATCAGTATCAGATCAGTATCAGATCAGTATCAGATCAGTATCAGATCAGTATCAGATCAGTATCAGATCAGTATCAGTATCAGATCAGTATTAGATCAGCAGATAAGTATCAGTATCAGCATCAATATCAGATAAGTGTCAATATCAATATCACTATCAGTGTCAGTTAGTATCTTCATGTTTTCAGCAAAATTTAATTTTAATATGAAATTAATTTTGAATACGTTATATAATACATAAATCGGGGAAAATATGTATAGATGATCAGTTCATTACGACTACTCAGAATGTCTATAACAATCTCTTTAACCGGAACCACGTCCACTCTTATTGGAAAATCTTTTCCACCAATTGAATTGGCCACAAAACATGTTTGCGTACTTGTAGACTTTGCAACATTTAATTCTATACTCAATGTAGACGTCCACAATAATTTATTTCATATCGGGCCGCATACTTTCACAATACCAGTTAGTTCTTATGAATTTGAGGATATTGGGTTTTTCTTGAAATCAGCTGTAAGAGACATTGATGATTCAATTTTCCTGGAAGTTAAATCAAACAACAACACTCTTAAAATTGAAATTGTATCCTCCGTGGACATAGATTTTTCAAAACCAAACAGTATAGGACAACTGCTGGGATTTAGTAAAAGAAAGTTGATAGTAAATGACTTGGCGTATGAGGAATTTATCAAAGTGGTTTCTATAGATCCGTTACAAGAGATAGAAAAAAATGGAATATGTACATATAAGTCATTCAGATAAAACTAGAAAAATTTGGAATCTGATTTACCTTTAAATATTACAAATATAAACACAAAACGAATTTAATGCAACTTGACAACCGGATCATATATTAACAACACATAAGTTCATACTATTTACGAATTTTCTCTTGATGTCTTACCAGAATACAAAATAAATGAGAAACCTCGAAATTTCATTTAATTACCCGTCAACTGTCAACAATAAAACAACATAACGATAAAAGTCTTAAATCAAGACGGTGACCTTAGTAATTTTCGAGGAGAAAAAAATTTCTATAAGACTTCACTTTAAGCCAGAGTAGAAATAATGATAATTTACGCTATAAACTCCCCAACCACTGCTCAATGTTGCTCATTATAAGGCAATTGCGCCGCTTATTGTTGTTGATGTAACACATCAAAATGAAGCAGTTAAAACGGGACCTATTGATGTACGAATTGAATAAACTGGTTACAAAAAAAAGTTAGCTTACTGTTTGGTAATCCATGATCGTTTAATTGAATACACGCCTCTAACAAATGAAATCATAAGAATAATTTAAATAGAAAATCAATTCTTTTTCACTATTAATATATAATAAATCAGTAAAATAACAATAAAGATTCATATATAAATCAACTCGTTTTGTTTTATTTATATCAGCATAGTTGAGTATGGTCGCGGTTACGATGGCGCTTTCAAACGCCAGCTTAATTTATCATTAACCCCAACCACCACCGCCACCACCTTTGCTGCTTTCATGCAAATAATTGCACGAGAATAAGCGCACGCCGCTGCTGATAGAACGCACGCTGACGCGTTCATCAAACATTTTTCTTTTTGTTTCTCTATATAAGTCATAAATCATAGGAATAATTCAGAGATTTACTGTTTTATTTATTTATCTACCCACAATTCTTTGCGCTTGTGCAATCAGCGCCATCTGCTTGTGCACTACACATAAGATCTACTCACAACACAAAGCACATATTTATAAAAGTTTAAAAGCTCAGCTTTACTATCCGAGACTCAAACCACACGGTTATTCAGAGAATTGGGTGACATTTTTTGCCACTTCCGCTATGCACATATTTACAAAATTTTAAAAGCTCAGCTTTATCATCCCAGACACAAACCACAGGGTGATTCAGAGAATTGGGTGAAAATCTGAAATAAAGTATTGAATTATAAACGAATCATTATATGTTGAAGTTATTAAATCACTCAGCCACATTTAAATACACAACAACTGGCGAACGATGATTGCGGATTATTTTAAGCACCGAGAAGAGTTTCATTTGGAAAGTGAGGTTGAGTGCGATCAACATGTCATTGGCTGAAGGTATACATATATAAAATTATTTTTGGTTTCTTTTGTACGTACAAAATTCATTTGACATTACACTACATTACAATTATACATTACAACATTACAAGACAGACAAATACAATAATGTCTGATATTGACGAAATATTACAAAAATTGGCAGAAACATTGTTGCAGCTGCCGACAAGGGTTAATCCACCTACACCATCACATGGCATAAATTTACAATCATTTGATGAAAACAATGAAACCTTCGACTCGTACTGTAATGCACATGTCGCTTAGCTGACCTATGTCAATTGTCACATCGTAACATACAAAGCTAAAAACAATTTGTTTTGGTTTCACTGCATGCTTGCAGTAAAAGCAATGCAAACGTAAACAGAACAAATTTAAGTGCTACCAGCGGCGTGATTCATGTTATACATTGTGTAAGCAGATCACTGCCAAAAGTAGTACACTTGAGTTTGTAACCTGTTGGTGGGTTACGATGGGTACGATTACAGATGTGTAAGCAGAATATTTATGACAAACAGATGTGTAATAATTATTCAGTTTAAGTTAAATGTATTGAGTAAGAATTATTAATTTGAGTGAAAGTAAAATGTTGTCACTTTTCACTCAATAGTTTTTATTATAAAAACCCTTGCTGGGAATTGAATAAAGGCAGTAAGTTTGAGAGTTACAACTTTACAACAAGTTCTTGTAGTTCAAACCAAGCCTTGTGGCTTGAATATAAGCAAATACTGCCTTGAGGCAGAACATGTAAAAAGCCTTGCGGCTGATCATTAAAAGGCCTTGTGGCCCAAACAGTTTCCCTGCCTGAATCAGCTATTTACTATTATTCACTAAATAGTAAAAATAAACCATTATAGTACTTACAACGAGTTGAAAATTATTTGGACCTTAGTTGGTCAAGCGAAGATGAAGAAGGCGACCAAATTTTCGTGAAAATTTTAGTGAACTGCTTAAGTCCACACGTTAACATGTTTAACTGCTCCAGACAATCTAAAAACAAAAAAATTCGATGAACTAATCAAATTATTACGTTCTCACTTATGTCCAATACCTAGAGAAATTTCGGAAAAGCATAAATTTGCTAATCGAGTCCAGCACGAAGGGGAGTCTATCTCTAATTTTCAAGCTGATCTCAAGAAGTTATCAACTAACTGCAACTTTAAATGTTGCTTGTCATGTTTCAACGAATTCAACGCTATTACGATCACAATTTGTCAGAGGAATTCGAGATAATGATATTCGAAAGCGACTGTTACAACAAGATGCAAGTAAAACTTTCGATGACGCTGTAAAACTTGCGCTAGCATTTGAATCTTCAAAGCTTAAAAGTAAGGAAATAAGACCTCAACAATCACAAGTAAATCAAATTAAAAACAACAAAAATGCTAAAAATCAGAATAATACAAAGAAAAATTTTAATATGAGTGAAAGAATAAAAGGTAAATGTTTTAAATGTGGTCGAACCAATCATAAAGCAAATCAATGTTTTGCGAAAAATTAAAAATGCGATAAATGTAAGAAAAACGGGCACGTGCAAGAAGTTTGTTTCAGCAAAGATTTCGAAGAAAATCGTGCAATTGATATGTCGAACCTCGTTAACAATGAGAGCGATTCAGACTCATATGAAGACATCAACACAATTCAAATAGTTCGAGTAAATAGTATTGTAAACGAAAAATGTATGGTAAATCTAAATGTCGAAAATGCAAACTGCTGAATGGAAGTGGACACTGGTGCTGCAGTATCTACAATGGCATTACAAGTACAGAAAAAATTACTTCCGAAAATTAAACTACATCCAACTTCTTTACAATTGCGAACATATACGGGCCAAATAATGCATTAAATCAGTAAAGCCAAAGTGAATATTACACACAATAATACAAAAATACAATCTAATTTATACGTCATTGGCGCAAAAGTTGATTCGATTCTTGGAAGAGATTGGTTCCGAAAATTAAATTTTAATATATCTGATCTAAGCTGACTGACAAATAACATGCATGAAAAACAATGTGTAAATGAAATACACGAGATCGTGAAGGATTACAAATACATTTTTGTTGAAACTACTGGAAAAATTCCGAACTATAAATGCAAACTAGAGCTTTTAGAAAATACTACACCAAAATTTGTAAGGCATCATCCAGTACCGTACGCGTTAAAAGATAAGATCGAAAAAGAGTAATTGTGTTTGGAGAACAATGGAACAATTGAAAAAGTCGAATTTGCAGAGTGGGGGACACCAATAGTTCCAGTGGTTAAAAAGAACGGCGACATTCGTTTATGTGGCGACTACAAAGTAACAATTAACAAAGCTATTAAGGATGATAGTTACCCAATGCCGACGGTTGAAGACATATTCGCAAGAATGAGTGGGGGAAAATATTTTATGACATTAGATTTACATCAAGCGTATCTGCACATGGAAGTTGACGAAAAAACATCTATATTACAAGCCATTAGTACGCATAAGGGTACTTACAAGGTGAAACGATTAATGTTTGGTGTAAAAGCAGCCCCGAAAATATGGCAAAGATTCATGGATTCAATTCTACAAGACATCGATGGTGTGTCATGTTTCTTTGACGATATTAAATTGCAAGGAAGTACATACGAAGAATTGATAATACGTTTCAAAAAAGTTCTTCAAAGATTACGTTTATACGGTTTACATTTAAACCGAAATAAATGTCAATTTTTATTAGATCATATCACGTACTTGGGTCATTATATTGACGAATTCAGTATTGAACCCATGGACTCAAAATTCAAAGCATTCAGAATTGTGTTAGACCAACAAATATTTCGGAGATTAGAACGTCTTTAGGGTTAGTCAATTACTATCATAAGTTTTTTCCGAAATTGGCTAGCCGATTACAACCAATTTATAATCTATTACGAAATGATGTAAAGTTTTCCTGGTCCATCGAATGTGAGGAAATTTTGAGGAAAATTAAAGAAGAAATTACTAGTACTAAAGTTTTAATGCCCTTTGATGACAAATTGCCATTGATTTTTGCGACTGATGCATCACCCAGTGGACAAGGAGCCGCATTGATGCAAACAATAACGAATGGCCAATAGCGTTTGCATCACACTCATTGACCAAATCAGAGAAAAACTATTCACAAATTGATAAAGAAGCCACTGCAATTATTCGGGGGCTAAAGAAATTTTTTCTATTCTGTTATGGTCGTAAAATAACCTTAATCACGGACCACAAGCCATTAACCAGAATTTTTCACCCAGATAAGGATTTACCAGCAATGTCAGCCGTAAGATTGCTACATTATGCAAATTTTTTATCAGGATTTGATTATGATATTCAATATCGAAACACAAAAGTTCATAGCAACGCAGATTTTTTATCAAGATTTCCAAATGATAAGCCAAATGATGAATTCTCAAAAGATAATATTTCCATTTTTCAATTAAATCAAATAGATACAATTCCAGTTACACAAACAGAAATTCAACGTGAAATTTTAAAAGATAATGAATGCAGACAATACTACAACGCTTTACAAAAAGGTGAGAAATTGGCAAATGGAGAATCTGATGTGAAATTTTCACTAGAAAATCATTGTATTTTCAACGGAATCCGAATAGTGATACCTAAATCTCTTCTGAAAAAAGTTCTAAATGAGCTCTACATCGGGCATAGTCTGAATGAAAGAATGAAAACTTTAGCACGAAGTTACGTTTGGTGGAGAGGAATAGATAAAGATATAGAGGCTGCATAAAAAAGCTGTCATAATTGTTGCAAAAATAAAAGTAATCCTGTAAAAGTGATTCCCCATCCTTGGGGACCCTACATGTCCCTGGCAGAGAGTATATATCGATTACGCTGGGCCATTCATGAACACCTATATACTTATAGTAGTTGATGCTTATACAAAATGGGTGGAAGCCATACCAACGCAAACAATAAGTAAAACTATTAAATTACTGCGAGAAATTTTCGCAAGATTTGGTCTGCCACTGATTCTGGTTTCGGATAATGGAACAAATTTTTCATCACAAGAATTTTAAGAATTTACCAAATCGAATGGTATCCATCATAAGTATTGTGCGCCCTACCACCTATCTTCAAACGGACAAGCCGAACGCTACGTTTCAATCGTCAAGGAAGGACTAAGGTCAATGTTAAATGAGGATGGTGATTTGAACCTCAAGTTATGCAGATTTTTAATGCAATACAGGAAAATACCCAACTCAACAACACTAGTTTCACCTGCTGAACTAATGTTTAAAAGCTCAATCCGTACACGAATTGATTTAGTTAAGACGGATGTTACGTCTCGGATCATAGGCAGACAAGGTGTAGAGAACGAACCTAGACATTTTTGTGATGGCAAATTAATTCAAGCTCGATTGTACCAACATAAATGCTGCAAATGGAAATTCGGGAAAATAATACGAAGAATAGGAAGTCGAATGTACGAAATATTAATAGATAACGAAAAACATAAACGCCATGTCGACCAGCTGCGGAGAACCGATTGCAGTATAAATAATGATAAAATTAACATTGATGCTGATTCTTTAATTAATACTACGGTTAATAAGAAAAATAACAACAAAACGGATACAAAACATGACGATAAAGGACGTACAACTGACTTGCAGGACACAGAAAAATCACCAAGCCTACCAGCCAATGCACACACATCGCCAGGAGTGTCAACATCATCAGAACTGGCCATGACATTCTCATCAAGGGATAAAACAATTGAAATTAAGGAAACATTTAACGAAGACACACCCGCTAGCCAGTAACATCGAGGTAACACACATCCCTAATTGGCAGCATTGGCAAATACGAATTGGCAACACCAACACACATCTCATTTCTATCGACATTCATTATTCTCTCTATCTTCTACTTCCGTCCATCTTTTTTAATTTTGGTGTACTCACGTTGGTTTAGCCAGCTTTTGAATACTAAAGATATAATTGTCGTAATTAAAATATAATCTGAAATAAAGTATTGAATTATAAACGAATCATGATATGTTGAAGTTATTAAATCACTCAGCCACATTTAAATACACAACAGTTTGCACCTTTACTTCCGGTCCAGAACCGGCATTTACAACCTACTTGAACTGTATAAGCTGTACGCTGACATCGACATAGTCGAGCGCATTAAAATCATGCGCTGGCTATGTCATGTTCAGCGCATGAAAGACGGTGCTCCAGTGAAAAAAAACATTCGATTCGGTACCCAGCGGTGGTCAACGCAGAAGAGGACGACCGCATCTTCGTTGGAAAGACCATGTGGAAAGACAACCTGACGAAGCTTGGAATTTCCAACTGGCGCCAGCAAGCGAGAGACAGAAATGGCTGGCGCAAGTTTTAGATGAGGCCAAGACCAACATACGGTTGTAGCGCCAAATAACAAGAAGAAGAAGGATGCACGCTATTTCTGAGATCTATCTTTACACTCTACCCTATAACCAGGGTCACCGAGAGGGGGAGAAACAGGGTGTTTCCCCCGGGATCGGAGTCTTAAATGGGCCCGGATTGGCGGGTAGGTAAGGTAACAAAAAGCTGATTTATTGTTGAGGAAGAGAAGTGGTTTTTGTTTTGCCGAAAAGTATTATTTTTCATATTTCTTACATATATCGACGATATCCAAAATTATAATGAAACTTTCTCGTGGCTTGGGAACTTTTGAATTTAATAAGTTGATACCTTTGTTCTAAGGTGGAAACTTTTGGAAACACTTTTGGCTGACATAGATACCTTTTTTTATATGTCACGGCAACACTGTATAAGAGTGCTTTCAATCATCAATAAAAATATCCAGTAATATCTTATAGTATACAACACACTAAACAGCATGGTCGTTTTTCAGTGCATATCTGGACAAACATTGTTATGTTATATTATGTTATGTTATGTTATGTTATGTTATATTATGTTATATTATGTTATGTTATGTAATGTAATGTAATGTAATGTAATGTAATGTAATGTAATGTAATGTTATGTTATGTTATGCTATGCTATGTTATGTTATGCTATGCTATGCTATGCTATGATATGTTATGTTATGTTATGTTATGTTATGTTATGTTATGTTATGTTATGTTATGTTATGTTATGTTATGTTATGTTATGTTATGTTATGTTATGTTATGTTATGTTATGTTATGTTATGTTATGTTATGTTAAGTTATGTTATGTTATGTTATGTTATGTTATGTTATTTTATTTTATGTTATGTTATGTTATGTTATGTTATGTTATGTTATGTTATGTTATGTTATGTTATGTTATGTTATGTTATGTTATGTTATGTTATGTTATATTATGTTATGTTATGTTATGTTATGTTATGTTATGTTATGTTATGTTATGTTATGTTATGTTATGTTATGTTATGTTATGTTATGTTATGTTATATTTTGTACGTTTGGGTGGGCTGATTTAATGATATTATGTTTGAAAAATTATTTCCTTTTTGAGGACAAAAGCAGGATACTCGGGTAAATTTTTTTCCGAGAAATAAAAAATTAATACCCTAATTTTTACTTTGTTGTAATTTTTAAATTTTTTAAAAAATTTGCTTTTTTCTAACTACTTCATTGTGCTAGTCACAGTGTTGTGACTTCGTTTTTGACCGACCGATTGCGTTCAAATTCGAAAATCGGGAAAAAATGCATTCAAAAGTACACCCTTGAATAAACATCATTTACCAAACTGGAAAGAAATTATTGAAAATAAAGAAAATTTGAAGCGTGCAAAAAAAATCAAAAAAATGTACAATATATATGATCCTATTTTTGCGTGTAAAAACTAGACAAATTTTCCAAAAACGCTTACTTTGGTAAAAGATGTGTAGAATTACAATACAACTAGATTACAAATAAATATATAAATCGGTCGATGAGTTTGTTTGCAGGAGTGTGGCCCCTTTTGAAAAAGTAAGTTTTGAGAAAAACGCGCAACAGTTACTCTGGTTAGTTATACTCTGGCTCATCGGGGTTTTAGTGCTATAGAAATTGTATTGTAAGCGGAATTGATTTGAAATTTCTTTTGTATATTTTTTAATAATTGTACAACAATAATCAATTAAAAAAATTAAAATTTCTAAAAATTGTTTGCCTTAAACATCCCTTAAAAAAATTGTTTGTCTGCTGCAGATGTAACAATTTTTTTCAAACTAGCAAATTTTTAAAAAATTTAATTCTAAAATTTCTTTCTAATTTCTTGTTGATCGTATCCTTCTTATCAAATATAAACGTTTTGTTTTGGGTTAAAAAGAAGATCTTAATTTCAGCTAGTTATGTAATATTGCGAGTGAATATGAAAAAATGAATGAAAAAACAGATCACACTTTGAATTAAAAAATCGGAAATGTTCGAGAAAAAGAACCTAGTTAATCGTTAGTTTTGAGATACTTGAAAAATCGAGTTATTCGAAGTGAAAATCGACGAGAGTTGTGCTACTCGTGCTGTGCTTACAAGGAAATTTTCGAAAAATCAAATAAATTCGTTACAAACCCACTTTTCGTTTATACAGAGGTAATTTTTTTCCTACATTTATACTAAAAAATATCGGCATACATTCAATTTCGATAAAGTACAAGTAAGGTATTTGTCTAAACTTCTTTGAAGATTGTGTTATTTTATTTTGTTTGAACTTTTTTGGGCAATTTGGTTTATTTAACTATTTAAGAAATTAAAAAACTTTAATAATATTTAATTTTCCCGACGCTTCGAATGTGCATTTTCTTCTTATTCAGGGGATTAAGGAATTTGACACTGTTAGCACAAGAATATTTTTTTTGTTCCAGAATATTATTGAAGTTGTCCAATAATTTTCTGGATAAAGGGTCCACCAAATAACTTTTTTTTAAAAAAATTCTAATAAAAAACTACTGAATATTTTCTCAAATTTTTTTATTTATTTGAAAGTAAAATCCTTCCGGTTAATAATGAAAAATAATTTCATTCAAATAGCTGCCTCGGCTGGCCATGCAGCAGCCTACACGATCGGTCCAATTTTTAAGCACATTATCGATTGTGTGCAGCTGTATTTCACCAATGGCTTCACGAATATTGCCCTTTAAAGCGTCAATTGTCTCTGGCTTGTCGGCGTAACACTTATCTTTGAGGACACCCCACAAATAATAGTCCAACGGTGTCAAATCGCAGCTCCGAGGAGGCCAAACGACATCAGCTCTGCGGCTGATGTCGTTCTTCAAAAACAGGGCGCAAAACATCGAGTGTAGCTTCGGCTGTGTGGCACGTAGCGCCGTCCTGTTGAAACCAAATGTTGCCAATATCCTCCTCTTCAATTTTTGTGAACAAAAATTCATTCAACATGGCCCGATAACGATCACCATTGACTGTAACGGCCACTCCTTGCTTATTTTCGAAGAAAAATGGCCCAATTATGCCTCTGGACCAAAATCCGCACCAAACAGTGACTCGTTTTGGGTGCAGCGGCTTTTCAATGTATGCGTGCGGGTTTTCTGTGCCCCAAATGCGACAATTTTGCTTCTTTACATACCCGCCAAGATCAAAATGAGCTTCATCTGAAAAGATGATTGTTTTTGGCAAAATCGGCATCTTCTGTAAGTCGATCGCAGGCCCACTTAGCGAAGCGAAAACGCATTGGATGGTCAGTTGGCTTCAACTCCTGAACCAGTTGGACTTTGTATGGCGTCATACCAAGGTCTTTATGCAAAATTCGTCTCAATGATGTCTCCGAAATGTTCAATTGTTGAGAACGACGGTGAATTGATGTTGATGGCGCTTCACGCACACTTTCTGCCACAGCAGCAATATTCTCGGGTGTACGCACTGCTTTTGGCTTTTCACGCTTTGGTTTATTGATGAGGATGCCAGTTTCTTTCACTTTTTTCACAAGATAACGAACATACGGAGCTGACGGTGCTTCTCTTCTTCCAAAATCCGTACGCAATTTTCGCACCCATTCTGCAACATTACCATGATTTTCAAAGTAATGTCGCAATATTTCCCAGCGTTGTTTAAGCGTATACACAACCATATTCGTTCAGCGTAAGGATAAAACTAATTATCTGTCAAATCAGACATGAGCTAAGTGTTACCATTCACGAAATAAGCACAAGTTGAATTCGGTCCAAAAGCACGTTTCGATTTTAATTCCTTGACGAATTTTCTTTATATTCCTGTCTACTTTTCGTTAACGAAACTTCCCCAATATTTCGATATTGGGTTCGATATTATATGAAATTTTCGTCAATGAAATGTATGGCCAAATCAGCATGTTTTATATGTTCAAGGATCAAGAAAAATCGTACATGAATTATTTGATATTTCTTAAAGACTGGAACTACTTGAGTAGTATGTTTGTGCCGGTTCTGGACCGGAAGTAAAGGTGCAACTAAAAAACAAGATGGCGGGACATGGTAAATAAGGCTTCCGACGGCGTGGCGGCGGCATGATTAAATGTTGGTTAAATTAAATGTGGGTTAAATTTTGGCGGTGCGGCGGTATGGATTTATAATTGTTATTTAAATTAAAGAGTGACATTTAATTTTGGCGGCGGCGGGGCTGAATTGAATTAACCCTGAACTTGAGAATTCAAATCATGGTCCTGACCACACTCAACTATACTGATATGAATTAAAACAAAACGTTTGCACTTCACCCTGTGGTGATAGTGAAAAATGTGGTGTGTGCATTTAGGGATATCGAAAGATGTTGTTGTTAGTGTGTAACCATGTGGTTGTTGTTAAAAATGTAAAAATAAAGTAACTGGTTCACCCTGTGCTGACATTAAGCACCTGGTTCAGCCTGCGGATGCTGTAAAATATGAGCATACTTTCAGGACGTATATTAAAAAGTTTAAAATAAAACAATTGGTTCAGTCTGTTGAGGTAATAAACTGTAAAAATAGAAAAAAGTCGTTTCCGAAGGTTGCGGTATCGTCGTCGGCGGGGGGGGGGGGGGTTATGTTAAATTAAGCTAGCGATCGAGAGCGTCACCGTAATCTTGAACTTGAGAATACAAACCATGTTCTTGACCTTACCCAACTATGTCGATATGAATAAAAAATAAAAACAAAAAAAGGTTGATTTATACGTAAATCTTTTAATATATATGTAGATACATTCATATTACATTATAAATAAAAATAGCTAATTTTATATTTAAATTATTTTTCTGATTTCGCTGGTTAGAGGTGAGTATTCAATTAAACGATCGTGGATTACCAAACAGTAGGCTGATGTTTTATCTGGAATTGGTTTGAGTGATTCAGTATCAAATTCAATTCGTATATCAATAGGTCCAACTTTAAGTGCTTCATTTTGGTGTGTTATATCAACAACAATTAGCGGAGCAATAGCCTTGAATGTACTGATATCTAGCAATGGTTGAGGTTCTCGCATATAATAACTTTGTTGAAATTTTGCATACATATCATATAGTACAGCATACTGTCCCATTTCAAAGCGACTATTTAAATCATCATAGGGATATGCATCAGAGTTTAAATATACTTTTAAATTAGATATATTACAATGATCGAATATATTTCCTTCTTCTATACTTTTATCTCTTTGTAGACCAATGATGAGAAATCTAGGTCGTTCGTTTTGTGGAGCCAGTTTTACATTCCATAAAACTTTGGTACTCTTTGGTAGCATTGGATTTACGTGACAGTCCCAACTTCGAAATGGTATTAATATAGGATTTTTGTTTTTAATTATTTTATACATTTCCAATTTTGCAAAGTCCGATAGTTGTATGTGAGGCATTTTCCATACTATATCTAATATAGTAAATTTTAATTGATCTGTTGTATGAATCGATGGATGAAATGATCTCTCATTAGATGATGAACGTTGAAGGATAGGCTCATGTTTAGAATTTAATATTATTTTATTATAATCTTCAGCAAAACCCAGCAACATTTTTAACGGCACACAGCAACTAAAATGAGATTTTTCCAATATGAAATTTTCATCAGGTGCCCAACCAGCGTTTCTTAATGCATTAATTTCAACCACACTTAATGATGCAAAATTTTTCATGGTGGTTGAAATTCCAAGATTGCGGGTACGATCAACTTCAAACCCATTAATTTCATATCGAATTTCATCAAACAGATATGAAGCAAAGTTATTTTTAAATTTCACACACATCTTTTTGTGTTGTTGTAACCACATCTATTCCTCCTTCATGTTTTACTATAAAGCCATGAATGTAAATCATACTCTCACTTGGTAAGACAAAGAGGTCCTAATTTTGAATTGGTATACGAATCTCATCATTATTATTAAAAGATTTCAAATATGGTGAGTAACTATGGTATTCCTTTTTTATAATGCTCTCATCATATATTGGTTTTTGAAGGACATTTAATATCTCATTCATGCTTGTAGAATAAGTCTTAAGGATTTTAAATATTCTATATTAGCTGCAGTCAACAACTTCTTTTTTGTATGTCCCGGGTTAAGTGTTGATGAAGGATTAACTGGAAATTCTTTTTGAATTACATTTTTATTGTTCTTAGTGTAAATAATCATTTTTATTCAGGCTTAAAGTGAAGTCTTACGGAAATTTTTTCTTCTCGAAAATTTATAAGGTCTCCGTCTTGATTCAAGACTCTTATCGTTATGTTGTTTATTTAATGACAGTTGATGGGTAAGTAAATGACATTTCGCGGTTTCTCATTTATTTTATATCCTGGTGAGACATCTAGAGGAAATTCATGAATTGTATGAATTGTATGAACTGATGTGTTATTAATATATGAACCCGTTGTCAAGTTACATTCAATTCGTATTGTGTTTATATTTGTAATATTTAAAGGTAAATCAGACTCAAAATTTTTCGTAGACTTATCCGATTGACCTATATGCATATATTCTGTTTTTTCTATTTCTTGTAATGGTTCTAAAGATATCACTTCGATAAACTCCTCATACGGTAACTCATTAACTATCAACTTTCTTGTACTGAATCCCAACAGCTGTCCTATACTGTTTGGTTTTGAAAAATCTATATCCATAGAGGACACAATTTCAGTTTTAAGAGTGTTGTTGTTTGATTCAATTTCCAGGAAAATTGATGCATCAATGTCTCTTACCGCTGCTTCCAAGAAAAACCCAATATCCTCAAACTTATACGAACCAACTGGTATTGTAATAGTATGTGGTCCGATATGAAATAAATTATTGTAGACATCTACATTGGGTATAGAATTAAATGTTACAAAGTCTATTGGTGGAAAATATTTTCCAATAAGAGTTGACGTGGTTCCGCTTAAAGAGATTGTTATGGACATGTCGAGTTTTCGTAATGAACTGATGATCGATATATATTTAATATAATTTAAGTACTTAATAACAACGCAAATTGTTTTATAATTTTAGTTCTTTATTTATAAACTTCTTCAGGAGTAATACATTTTTTTCAGCACAGATAAAGTGTTTCTTATGATAGCTACAAGCATTTATTGCTTGACCATTTTGGTATAGAGTTTTTAAATTTGGACAATTTAAATCATCTAAGTTATGATAAATAGTTTCATCTTTAAACAAATTTTTAATCCACTTAATTTTTTCTAAACCTTTAACATAACAAATAAAATTTTTATCCTTAATATATGCTATATAATATGCTATCATATTTGCCAAAGTTGAATTGCCTTCTTCCCATTTTAGCCCATGATGATTATTATAAAGCCAATTATACGAAACTTTTTCTCTTGATGTCAGCATAGAATATTGAAGAGGCGGTTTCATTATATATGTTTGAACATGTGAGTCATCATCCGCTAAAATACTCATCTCTTTTACACTAAATTCATTATTGATGTAGAAACCTTGAACATCTATAACTAAAATTCTGTCCTCAGACATTGTCAAGTGTTATGTAGATCTCGATGTTGAGTGAAGAAAACTTGATAAAATTTGAACTTTTATATTATAATAAAAGTTTATCATATTCAAAGCATCATCCCATAATACATCAATAAAGGAGCATCCACATGTATCAGGACCACAAGTTGTTTCATCCCTTGACCATACACAATTGCTATAATGGTCACCAAATTTAGACGTTTTTATCTTATATAGTGCATATTCATCTAGTCGAACTTTTAATTTTTGTAAAATAATCTTGTGCTCAGGCCATAAAAGTATTTCTTCACTTAAGAAATCATTTAAAAATTTAGCACGAAACTCATTATTCGTACTTTGATAATTAAGACCTCTAAGCATGATGACTGCAAATTTATAACTGACTGATAACATTTTAGTATATTTCCATTTCCAAATCGTGTTTGTAATCTTGAATGTTGATTAATGTCATATCTGAACGGAAAGTAGTATCATCCTAAGTAACCACCTCAATTTCACCGTTACTTAAAAATCTCTCGTATTCAACTTGACGATATTCAAAACATGAAATATTTAATCGACGTTTCAAGTAATTGCTATCATATGTACAGCGAATTCGCAATTTTATATTATCTTTGTATTGTAGTTGAAAATGCCTGTAAAATGGTTGTGAACTTTCAATAATTCCGGCAATATTTTGCTCCTTTTTAACTAAGTCTTGCCTAAATGCTAAATGCTGATGAGGCAGCTGTAAACGATTGATCTATAGGCGGCTGACGCTCTTCCTCTCCAGCCGACTGAGGTTCTACTTCTTTTGTTGACTCAGGGTTTCCATTTAAATCTTTACTATACTTTAAAAGTTTAAAATTTAGTTGTATGCTTACAGTATCATTATTAGGTAATTTTACAGCAAACTCGGTATTTTTAAATTCATTTTCACTCAAATCAATTGGTACTGTAGCTGAAAATACTTGTACAATGCAAAAATAAGTGAGTAATATAATGAAATTATTTTTCTTTTTCTTTTTCTCTATCAGATGTGTTCTTTTGTCGACGGTATATTTTTAAATGACATGATAAGAGTTGACGTTCATATTTATAGACTAATCTAATAATCCTCGTCTTCAAATGAGTGGTCAACTGAGCTGCCACCACCACCACCAACTAATTTGATAGTTTCACTATCATCATTCAAATTTTTCTTTTGGGTGTGGATTTTTGTATGGTTTTTATGGGACGGACGAACTGCGGTCTTACCAAGTATTTTATCCATACCTCCAAAAAATCCATCTATTTCACGGAAAATGCAAGATGATTTGAACGAGTATACATTTGTATCTTCATAGACTGTACCAACTAACGATATCATACCACCAGTAACCTCAATTTTTATATGTTGATTGTGACTAAATTCAAATGTTGGTATGTTTGTGGGCATTTGCTGGCCTCTATTAAGAGAAAAAATTTGTGTTCTAACCCCTCCTTCTGCGGTTAGAAACACCTGCAACATAATATCCAAAACTATAGCATTTATTATATGGAAAGTTTTCCACTGTGCATGACAAGTGCAGTATTTATCATGACTTCTTAAAACTTGTCCCCAATACATATTTTACTGAAGAATGTAAAAACAACTAAATCGATTTTATCATAGAATTTTCTATTTATATCTTGCACACGTCTCTATAAAATTAGAATCATGTAGTTATACATATTTACTATTCTTTCTAACTTCTCCTGACATACCATAGTATTTCATCATATCCTGTAATATTTCATATGTATATATGTGTATATATATAAACACATATATACTTACAAAAATATATACATACATACATACACATTCATCATAAAAAGTTATGATTTTATATACGCATTTAACCGCAACTGATAAGAAATTACCAAATAACCGGATGTTATTAATGACAACTAATAAGAAATCGTTAAATAATATGATGCAATATGCTTAATAAGACCATTTTTAGAGTATTAAAAATCAGTTTAAAAGTACCTATCACAGCGTAAAGTTTAAAGAATAAAATTATGAAAACCAGTTTACAAAATCTTTTTAAAAAGTCTAGTATTAATTACTTACCTATAAAGGATATGGAAGTAAACTTCCCATATGAAATCAACAGAATCGAGAGAATAGATACAAAATATGGTAAAAGTATCAGATGTCTTGTAAATAAAGAATTTTACATTTATTTACCGAAAAGATTTCTGATTATTACTAAGAATCAGATGGACAACTTAAATGATACTCCACACAATTTACTGAAAACCAAAGATATGCATGGCATATTTTCCTTAATAGTTAAAAAGAAGAAGAAGTAAAATATAAATTTCGGTTTCTACAACAACAACAACAACAACTTATATGAAAGCTCTGGAGAAGATGAAGATGACTCATGTGTTGTTGCAGAAAAAAAAACGTATTTTAAAGAATCAACTTAAAAATTTTATAAAATAAAATTTCAATAAAAAGTCAATTAAATTTTCATTATTAAAAAAAATAAAGTGTTTTTCTTTATTAAATACAGATATTTATCATTATTATTTTAGGCGTTTTAGTTCATCTTTATTAATCCAAGAATTATGATGGTTGGAAAATCCTAACCATTTAACGTAAGCTTGCTGCCCCTTTGTTTTAATAACCTTTTCAATCAAGTACGTATTCGGAAAATGTGTCTTCAATACTTCATGTTCATAGAATCCGCCAAGAATAGGGTTTCCTTTATAGTCGTCTAATAAATATGTTACAGGGTTTGTGTTTCGTATGGAGCGAATTTTAAAAACTTCAGTTGTCCAGTTTGGAGTATATCCTTTTGCAAAAATATGTTTATATTTGCTAATTCGAACGTGGTCGCCAATTTTTAGTTTACCTTTTTTAAAAATTTTAGGGTAATTATAAGCTTGTTTTAGTATAGAGCCTTCATTTCTTGCGTTGACCGACTTTGGAGTCATTTCAATGGTTCTATGCTTTTTGTTATTATATTCATTAATTAAATCTTTATAAATGTTTATCCATTGATAATTCCCTTGTAAGCTAAATTTTTTCCACATCATACCTTTTATGGTCCTATTAAATCGTTCTACAATAGAGGCTTTCATGATACTATATGTAGAAAAGTGATTAATATTATGTTTTTTCATCAGGTTTTGAAATGTTTTATTATAAAACTCTTTGCCATTATCTGTTTGCAAGTTTTTTGGACTCCTCTTTGGTGAAAAAACGGATATCATTGCATTAGTAATATCTTCACTACCTTTGGATTTTACTGAAACAATCCAAGCAAACTTTGAAAATGTATCTATTACTGTTAAAATAAAGCGAAAGCCTTTGTTGTACTTTGAATAAACACCCATTTCAACAAGATCTGCTTGCCAAAGATCATCTATACCCTTGGTTACCACGTGTCGCCGTATAAAAATTCTGCGTGCTTGCTTATGAAGCTCCTGCACCACTGCTTGTCTCTCCATTTCTACTGGCTTCAGTTGTTGTTATTCGTTTAAGAGCTTCTATCTCTCCGTCTCTATCTGCAACCTTAGACCACACACGTTTTAGAGCTTCAGTTGGCGAATTCCTTTCAACACGGTTTACTTTCTCGTTCAAAAAGTCGTAATAACCTTTTATTTTTCTTAAAAAACGCTCTTCGGCTACATCAATTTTATGCGTAAGAGCTTGCGTTGATTTATTTATCGTTGCTTGCAAGTCCGCAAGTTTTGTCGTAAGCGATGTGTTTTGTTGTTGTATTAATTCATGAAAACGAACCTCTGCTTCCGTAGTTTTCTCCATATAAAATGTATTCAATTGTTTCTTTATTTCTTCAAAATAGCTTTTTAAATAAATTTTATTCACAGCATCGTTTTCCAATACAGGATTAGCAATATTTTTTATTCTACGTGAGTTGAAGTTGAAATGACGATCGCTATCTAAATGAATCTTGGTGTGTGGGTTTTGATATCTCGCAGAGCTACCCATATAATGTCCAAACTTGTCGATAGGCATCTTATGAATATTGATTATGCTATATTTTGTAGTCTATTTATACAATTATCTTTGCTTCTCTCAGCTCCTCAATAATTGAGACTATTTCATTATTATGATTCGAGTGACCAGCTATTGATGATGCTATTAAAAGACGGAATCTATCAACCAATTGGGGTCATCCCAATATATATAATTTGATTTTTTTGTACTCAACTTCATCAAACCTTCGCCTCTATGAACTTTTTCTTTAAATAGTTTTCTAATAATCGTTGTATATTTTTTCGAACGATTTCCATTAATTTGTCCATTTATGCTGTTATTTCGTTTATGAGCATTAGTCATCTCTAATATTTGTTTATAAGTATTTAAATCTGAGTCATTAAAACTGATTGGTTCCTTGTAAACTAATAGTTCATATAAGCCTGGTGTGAAGGGCCATTGTGAGTTACCTACATTTACATTGGTTGAATCAAAAGTAATTGGTTCATTACCTAATCTCCATATCTGATTTTTATCCTTGTGAGGACCATAGACTTTATCGAATTTTTTAAAATGAACTCTTGATAAATTGAATTGAATACTTTGATCAGGATTTATTGCAATGGTGAAATCATCATTTTCCAAATCATTATCAGCATTATCATCATCATGAGTATCATCATCATCAGCGTCATTATCAGCATCAAATGACTTAAACGTGGATAAACTTTAATCGATTTCCTTTCTATCAAGGCTTGGAGAAAATGTATTATTATCATGCCTGCTCTTTTTAAATGGTGTGCTGGTAGTAACTTTATTATCCTTAAAAGAGTTATCCGAATATTTTTCATTTTTTAATATGGTTCTCTTGCTATTAGCCGATTGAATTATTTATTTTAATGGTTTTGATATTGGCTCAAAAGTTTTTTTGAAGAGTTCATCATTTGCAGCTTCTCCGAGCTGAAGACTTTTATATTTCTTTTTCAAAATATTTCGAGTTTTAATGAGATTATTAACTAGATTTGTTTTCTTATTCATATTGATTGATGGTCCGTATAGCAGTTTGCTGTTGAACGGTACAGATCGGTTTTAGCGGTTATCTGAACAGTTTAGATCAGTTTAGCAATTATCTGTTGAGCAGTATAGATCAGCTTAGCATTTATCTGTTTAGTGTGATCAGTTTAGCAGTTGTTGTTATACTGATTTTAAAATATCTATACAGTTTCTTTTATAAACTGATAAATAAGTCAAATCCTTTTCTATAGCGCCCATTATTCATTGGGTCGTCCTTATTGATAACTATAAAATGGTATTTTTCCTTCCAACACTTTGAACATAACTCATGAAATATCTTAAAAGACATATCAGATCCAACATGATCATTGTAAATGTGTCTGATATTCATTTTATCTTGTTTAAATAGTATAATCATATTAGCATTATCACGAATCAAGTGTTTTGGTATTCGTGTATAAGTTTGGCATAAGTAAAAACTATCGACATCTTTGTGACGCCCCATACAGAAGTAAGATCGTATATGATTTTGTTTCTCGCACGCTACATCATCGAATATAAATATTGAGTTCGGTTGTACTTAATCTGGGGATATGATGTCATCATTATTGGAAAATGTTGAAAAATTTATTTCCTTAATGGGTTTAATTAGACGCTCCAAATATTGATATTTTGGTTGCTGTGCTGATTGTGAGTATAAGTAAATATTTTTAAATTTTAATCCATTAGGACTTTCAATAAGACTTATCATCAGATTTGTTTTTCCACAATTTGATGGTCCAACAATAAGACTACGAATAGAGTTCGGTAGTAATGAACTGTGGCGTATTCTGTTTGATGTATTTAGCTTTTTATCAATATTCTTTACGTCAAGTGTTTTATGTTGCTTTAAGAAGCGCATTATGAAAACTACTAAACGATATCATATATAATCAGATTATTTTATTGATTTGAAATCACTTTACTTTCAACCTCTATTCTGCAAGTATAAATACCTATTGATTATGACTATAATATATAAAAAGACAATCAGTCTGCGCCCATCCTTCATTGGCGAAGGTTTTCTAAATAATTTAATCAATAAACTTCCTATTGAGCTTCATTTGCCTTGCTATCAGTTTTGCGGACCTGGAACAAAATTAAAGAAACGGTTAGCTAGAGGCAATCAAGGAATCAATCTCTTGGATGCAGCTTGCAGACAACACGATATAGTATACGCAAACAACAAAGATTTGGAAAAAAGACATATTGCTGATAGAATCTTGGCTGAAAAGGCTTGGCAAAGGGTTAACGCAAGTGATAGTAGTATTGCCGAAAAATCAAACGCTTGGCTTGTTACTAACGCAATGAAAGCAAAAACAAAATTTGGTATGGGTAACGTTAACAGTAAAACTAAGAGATCTCCTCAAGTAAATGGACATCGTCTATTTAGACATGCATTGAAAAATGCTAAAATGAAAATTAAGAAAACTAAAAACTTGGATGATGCCGTTAAAATTTCAAGAAAAGTTGTAAACAATATTTTCAAGAGGAAAAAATCTCTAATAAAAACACCTCGAGTAATACCACTACCTAAATCTGGAGGTTTTCTTCCGCTTGCACCAATATTCGCTGCTCTGGGTGCACTTGGTGGTCTAGCTGGTGGAGTATCTGGCGTTACAAAAGCAATCAATGCAGTTAAAGCTGGAAAAGAGCAGTTGAATGAAGCAAAACGACATAACAATAAAATGGAAGCCATTGCGTTGGGAAAAGGAATGTTCTTAAAACCATATAAAAAGGGGTTTGGACTATATTTAAAGCCCTATCAACAAAATTTTTAATGAAGCTACCTAACAGAGCTCTTACCGATGTAGACTTGAAAAAATATGCTAAAGATATTCCAAATTTTAGAGGTATGTTTATGTGTGACACTCTCCCAAGTAAAGCGTTTAAAAAAGAATGTGGAATTATCAATCCAGATACTTCAAAGGGCCCAGGCACACATTGGGTAGCATACTGGAAAAATAATAATCAAATTGAATATTTTGACAGTTTCGGAAACTTACAACCACCAAAACAATTAATTAAATACTTGGGAAAAAACATTAGTTATAATTATACTAGATATCAAAATTTTAATACAGTCAATTGCGGTCATTTATGTATAAAATTCTTAATTTCAATGTCCAAAGAAAATAAAAATATAAAAAATAAAAAAAATCGGTATCTCACCACAAACATTCTCGTATTTTATTTCACAATTTAAAAATTATTACAATCAGATACTAACCACAAACAGTCACTTGTTTCAAGTAAAGTGTCAAATTTATAATATAATTGTGCTCTTATTAACTAAAGTAATTAGTTGATCATATGTTGTGCAACAAGACGTCGGACTATATTTGATATTACGTTCTTAATATTTTCGGAGATGATATACAACATTTTATATCCAACATTTAACTTAACCAGGTATGTGAAAGATATTACTCACAAGATAATCAGTTGACTTATTCAATATATATTAATTAATATTTGATTTTCATATATGTTTTTATTACTTTCAGCACCTATTAAAAATAAAAAAAATTTTCTTTGCTTGCGGAATTACCACTTTAAGAGTTACAGCTTAAACACATTTATCATCACCAACAACATAAACGAGTTGTTAACCATAATCTACGCCACCATCAATAACAACAGAAACGAAACCACCATGTTCATCTGCGAGGTATGCGGTATTTCTTTTACATCTAAGTATACACTCAAAAGACATATTGCTAACAAGCATACTAAGCAAACTTTTTTGTGTACAATTTGTGGTAAGAAATTTCCGGCAAAAGAAAATTTTGAAACACATTTAAATTCACATTCAAGAGCTTTGAATACAGTTGTCCAAAGTGTTAAGGAAGCTTCATCCTGTAGCTATAAACGTTGTGAATATTGTGATATAAATATTAAACAAAGTTCTTGGTCGCATCATTTGAGAACCAATGAACATAAAAAAAATAGTTGTATGTCTATTGGTGAAAATATCTATTTAAGTAAAAGTTTATTTAAAAATCGTATACAAACTTTTGTATACGAAAATAAAAATGATGGGGAACTTTCAACAACAACATTTTTTTTTAAAGCTAAACAAAGTATAGTTAAAACTAAGACCTTACATGATTTGTTAATGAAACAATTTAATTAAATTTAATATAGAAATTTCTGCAGAGTATATAAAATTCTCTAAAAATAATGAGGATGAAAATGATGAAAGTGTTGAATTAAACACTAAATCTTTTCAAACAAAAATGGAAATGATACAAAATATAGCAGAATTATCAACATTACAAACAATGACGCGTATTGTTTTAAATGGGCGGTAATAGCAGCGTTAGAAAATGATAGTTTAAAAAGCAAATATTCACACTATAGCTTAGTTATAAGTCAAAGCGTAATAACACTTTCAAATGGAATGATAATTGATTTCAACAGCTTGAACTTCCCTCTATCTGTTCAAGATATCAAGATATTTGAAAAATATAATTCAAACATTAGTGTGAATGTTTTTGGATGTGATGAAACAAATAAGAAAATTGTTGGTCCATACTATAAAACATGCGATGAAAAAATTAATCACATAAATTTACTTTACATTCAGGACAGTAAAGGTGATAAATCACATTATGTTTGGATAAAAAATATTAGTCGGTTATTAAGTGCACAAATTACAAAGAATGCTCATGTTATATTTATTTGTAATTTTTGTTTGCAACATACAACTAGCGAATTACTTTTAACTAAATATAAAAAAGAATGCAATAAAATTGTTACCAATATACCCACGGGTGTTGACGAGGATAATATTTTGAAATTTAAAAATTATAAAAATCAATTAGATGTACCATTCGTTATCTATGCTGATTTTGAATGTATTTTAAGTTAATTAAACAATAAAAAATCATCTAATGTTACAAACATTCAAAAGCATATACCAATTGCCTTTAGCTATTATATAAAATCATCTTTCGATTCTAATCTCGATAAGTTTCGAACGTATTCGGGAAATGATGTAGTTAAAGTTTTTGTTGAGACCCTAATACGTGATGCACATTTTTTGAGTACAAACTATCTTATGAAAACAGTACCAATGACTCCTCTCACACCTTTTGAAATAGAAAAACAAAAGTCTAGAACAAATGTCATATATGTAAAAAATTTTTAGATGATAATAGATGTGCTGATCATTGTCATTTAACTGGTCAATACCGCGGACCAGCACATTTGAACTGTAATCTAAATTATCAATTAGGAAAGCATATACCTATAATTTTTCATAATTTTTCTGGTTATGACTGCCACTTATTTATAAAGGCTCTCGGAGATCATCCAGGCGATATTAACGTTATACCACTCAATAAAGAGCTATATATTTCCCTTACTAAATTCATTCCAATTACAAATAAATATAGTTTACAGTTACGTTTTCTCGATTTTTTTAGATTTATGCCTTCAGACTTAGATAGTTAAGCTAAATATTTGCATAATGATGGTTTCAAAACATTAATGTCAATGTACGAAAACCCTTTAGAACTTAATCTTTTAAAAAGAAAAGGAATATTTCCTTATGAGTATATGGATTCGGTCGAAAAATTAAATGATACTGTTTTACCTTCTCGCGAACAATTCTTCTCAAAATTAAACAATAAGGAATGCACTGTTGATGATTATAAACATGCGTTAAACGTTTGGTCCACATTCAACTGTCAAACTTTAAATGATTATATGACTTTATATATAAAGACAGATGTACTCCTCCTAACTGATGTATTCGAAAATTTTCGTGAGGTTTGTAAATCTATATACCAGCTTGATCCATGTCATTATTACACAACTCCTGGTTTGTTGTGGGATGCTATGCTAAAAATGACAGAAATAAAATTAGAATTGCTCACCGATATAAATATGTATAATTTCATTAGAGGTGGTATTAGAGGTGGTATTGTTCAATGTTCAAGACGTCGATCAGTTGCCAACAATAAATATCTAGAAACATATGATTGCAATAAACCCTCACAATACCTTATGTATTTAGATGCCAACAATTTATATGGTTGGGCGATGTCTGAAGCGTTACCAGAAAGTGAATTTGAATGGATTGAGGATATAGGTTTGAATGGCTGTTGGTTAATTTTTAGAAGTTGATTTAGAATATCCTGAAGAGCTTCATGATAGTCACAACGATTTACCGTTTTGTGCAGAATTCAAAAGATCTCCAATTCAAAATAATCATCACATTAAGAAACTTATTCCTGATTTGACTAATAAAAAAAGTTATATAATACACTATCGTAATCTTCAGCAGTGCATTCAAAACGGTTTAAAATTAACTAAAATTCATAGAATATTAAAGTTTAGACAATCAGCATGGTTGAAACAGTATATTGAATTGAACACTTTTCATCGAACAAATGCTAAAAATGATTTTGAAAAAAATTTTTTTAAACTTCTTAATAACGCTGTATATGGCAAAACTATGGAAAATGTTGAAAAGAGAAAGAAGGTGAAAATCGTAAATGCGTGGGAGAGTGAGCGTAGACGTTTAGGTGCTCGAGCTCTTATAGCAAAACCGAATTTTCATAGCTCAACGCATTTCACAGATAATATGATTGCAATTCAAATGAATTTAGATAATATAACGTTTAATAAACCTATATATTTAGGTTTTGCAGTGCTTGAATTATCCAAATTTAAAATGTATGATTTTCATTATCAATTTATGAAACCGAAATTTAATGAAAATTTATTGTTAAATTTTATGGATACGGACTCTTTTATTTATACAATAAGGACAGATGATTTTTATAAAGACATTTACAATGATCTTTGTCTCAAATTTGATACGTCTGATTATTCTAAAAATAACCAGTTCAATTACCCTTTGCAAAACAAAAAGGTTTTGGGGCTGATGAAAGACGAGAATAATGGACGTATAATGAGAGAGTTCATTGGTCTTCGATCTAAAGTGTATTCAATAGATGTTGCAGGTTACACAGAGATTAAAAAATCGAAAGGTGTTAAGAGATGTGTTTTAGAAAAATTAAGTATTGATGATTATCGAAAATGTCTGATAGATAGAACTATATATCGTGATAAAATGTTTATATTTAAATCCATCATTCATGATATATATACTCAAGAAATTTCTAAAATTGTTTTAAGCTATAATGATGATAAACGTTTTATTAGAGAAGATGGTGTAAGCACTTACGCGTGGGGTCATTACAAAATAGGAAATAATTAGTTTTAAACAGTAAGAACAAAATGTTTTTATATTAAAAAATTAATTCTATATTATCTTTATGTTAAAAACTAAAAATATAATCTATACTTGTATTTAAATTATAAAATTAATTATAATAATTAATGTATAATGACTTTTTATCTATCAATATTTATATGTATTAATAAAAAAATAAAAAATAAAAAAAAAACAAATAAATTCTAATATGAAATCAACTCGTTTTGTTTTAATTCATATCAGTATAGTTGAGTGTGGTCAGGACCATGATTTGAATTCTCAAGTTCAAGGTTAATTCAACCCATGCCGCAGCCCCGCCGCCGCCAAAATTAAATATCACTCTTAAATTTCATGATTTGAATTCTCAAGTTCAAGGTTAATTCAACCCATGCCGCAGCCCCGCAGCCGCCAAAATTTAACCCACATTTAATTTAACCAACATTTAATCACGCCGCCGCCACGCCGTCGGAAGCCTTATTTACCATGTCCCGCCGACAAAATTCAGACCTACAACTTAGCAATGACATTTTTCTAAAGATCAACGTCGTACACAACGACTAAAATTCAAGCCTAAATGTATGCTTTCATTACTTCCATTCATCTTAGTCACGACACAAAACATATACATTTTTTGGCTAAGACACAAACCAAAATACCACGGGTGCATTTTTTTAGCAGCCATGAGAAATTTGCCTGGCTGACATCTTGTTTTTTAGTTGCACCTTTACTTCCGGTCCAGAACCGGCATAAACATATTACTTACTTGGTTAATCTGTTCCACTCTCACTTCTCAGCTACTTATCATAATTTGACAAATGAGGTATCGTTGGAAGCGTTTTCCTCGTCCGGTGGTTAAAGGCTATGTGACTTAAAATTGAACTAAATATGGAGCCCTCTAGAGTACAGAAAGTGAACTAAACCGCTAACTTCTAAAATACTTATCATATTTTGACAATCGTTGAAAGCGTTTTTCACGTCCGCTGATTAAAGCCTATGTGATGACCCATTAAATAGAACAAAGCGTTCTCTAGAGGAACGAAAATTAACTAAACTTTTATCTTATGAATTACATATCATAATTTGATAAATCAGCTATCGTTGGAAGCGTTTTCTTTTAGTCCGCTTATTATAGACTTTGTGACGTCACATAAATGTGAATGTGGCGCCCTCTATTGGATATAAAGTCATGCACTAAAAAAAAAATGTAAGTGCCATAATAAGCATCATTTTTTATAAATTGATCATCAAATAATTAATAAGTAGTTAATACTTTCAATTATATACAAATTGTATCCCCAAAATAATTAAAATAAAAAAATAAGTTCAAAAAACTTAAGCCCGACTACTAAAAATCACGCTCTAAAAAGTATGAAACAAGAAAATGTTCTCATCTGAAATTTTTATGTATAAACTATTCATTATTTTTTGACTTTATTATTTTTTGACTTCATTTGATGGAGCTTGCTGAAACTTCTGTTTCATTGCGGGTTAAAATACTTTCAATATCTAAATAATTAATTAGTGCGTATCTCATCTTATGTTCAATATTTGTTAGACTAATTAAAAAATATTTGCTGTCTGGCAATAATTTTCAATGATTCTACAGTACATAATTTTTTAATTCAATCTCTGATTGACGTATTGACGATTGACTGAGCGACGTATTTTTTGTTATTGGAAGGAAATAATAAGAAAAAATTATACAAAAAACAGAAATGAGCTTATAGTTGAAAATTAACACGCTTGTTTTAAATTTTGTTTTGTAGAAAAGCAAATGAGTTAAATATCTATTTAAAAATTTTTTGCTTAATTTTTTAAGCCTGTTTTTTCTTAGTGTACTAAAAATCACGCTCTAAAAAGTATGAAGCAAGAAAATGTTCTTATCTGAAATTTTTATGTATAAACTATTCAATATTTTTTGTTTACTAAATAAACAACTAACACATAATATATTTTATTGTATTTTATACATATTTATAGTGTTTTTATTTATATGATCACGAATCTGACTTCGAAAAATCGAAAAAGTTAAAAAAATGGCACGATAAAATGGCGGTTTAATTAATTTATTTTAAATTTAATAACAATATTTTTAAATTATGTTTAAAAATATTTGTTTTAAATATTAAAGTTTTTGCATTCAATTTTTCGTTTAAATAAATGTGTTCAAAATTAAAATTTTTACAATGAAAGCATATTAGAAAACATTGTTTTGAAAACAAAAACTTTTGTTTTAAAATAAACTTTAAAAATATTTGTGTTGAGCTTAAATGAAATTGTTTCAAGCTCTATTTCAAAAACAAATTCGTTTAATATGAACACAATTTCATTTAATTTTAACACATATTTCCCGCAGTGTAGTCGGGTTTTAGTTTTTTAGTTTTGTTCGGATGCTTAAAACTTGAAAACGACTGAACTTAATTAGATACTTTCTTCTGCGGATTTGTTTGTTATTGCTACGCAAAGTTTTCAGAAAAATAAAATGTTGCCACACTCCTTTTTACCGCCCACAAAGAAAAAATTTTATTTTTATAAACATTAACATTATATTTATTATTATAAACTAAAATTTGGTAATTAAATTCGTACAATAACTATCTGTAACTATACTCAAAATAGGCATGGTCCCTATAGCTACGCCTCTACCAAAATCGTTCAACGCGCCTAAAGAAGTTTTCACTTCAAAAATTTGCGAAATCAAAATGCTTTGGAGTTACGGGTCGCATAGCCTCGAAATTCGGTATTCAACCACAATTTATATATGTCGTTTTATTGATGACATTTTGTGGAAGTAAAAAACAAGGGGGCGTTGCACCTCCGATACAAGCAAATCTTGCTATCGGAATTCACGACCTTTAACTTTAAAGCCATTCGATATCGCTAATATATTTTAAGTAGGAGGTGCCACGCCCCCTTTAAAAATGCCTATAAAATGAAATCAGTGAAACTGCAAGTGTTCGTTGAGGTCGAATACTGAATTTCGATACTGTGCGACCTATAACTTCAAAGCTATTCGATATCGCTAATTTGGGTAAAATATGAGGTGCCACGCCCCCTTTACAAATGCTCATAAAATGTAATCAGTAAACTGCATGTGTACGTTGAGGTCGAATACTGAATTACGACGCTGTGCGACCTATATTTCCAAGGCTATTCGATCGCACAACTCTGGGCTATGTAGAAGATACCACTCCCACTTTTCCTTCACCCATAAAATGTTTTTAACGAAAGTGCATGTATAAATTGCATGTGTATACTGAATTCTTACAGTGTGTGACCCAAAACTTCAAATCTTTTCGATATCGCAAATTTGGGTTTTATGGGAAGTGCCACGCTTGCTTGTCCAACGCCAAAAAATGTTATCAGTAAAACTGCATTTGTAGTTTGAGGTCGAATACTGAATTTCATAGCTGTGCGACATATAACTCCATGGCTATTCGATATCGAAAAATTGATTTGTATGGTAGGTGACACTCCCCTTTGTCCAATGCCCATACAATGTTACCAATAAAACGGCATGCATAAATTGATGTCGAATACTGAATTCCGATGCTGTGTGACCTGTAACTCCAAAACTATTCGATATCGCAAGTTTTGCTTGTATCGGAAGTGCCTCTCCCCCTTGTTTTTTACTCCCATAAAATGTCATCAGTGAGACGACATGTACAAATTGTGGTTGAATACCGTTTTTCGAGGCTGTGCGAGCCATAACTCTATAGCATTTTGATATAGAAAATTTTTTATATATTTGTGGGCTGTAAAATGGGGTGTGGCAGTTATTAGTAAAACCATCTCGTATTCGAAACAAATCCACTGCCAAAATTTGAGCTCAATAGGGCCATGTAGGGATATTTATAAGAGCTGTATCCTATTGTTGGTTAATTTCAGCGAGCCACGCTATATTATTGTGTTGGCCACCAGGCCGCACTTATTGATTTAATAAACTTAGGCCACCAGGCCGAATCAAAACAATTGAATTTTAATTCTTGTAAGTCTAAATAGGCTCTGCAATTTATTTACAAAGAACTGGGTTATTTATCCCTTTTTTTGTATAACAGCTATTCTTACATTAATATACTGAAATCTACTGTAAAACATATACATAAGTCGCATTAGTGTGACTGTGACATAAAATTAACTTAACTTCTTATTGGTGCAGCTTAATTTCTGCTTAGTTTATACATATAATTGACTTAATTGAGTGACTTCTTAAATTGAGTCACTTTATAGTGATGAAAAATAAATGTGGATTACATATGTTGTCGCGGTTAGTAAAAATAAAAGTGTAGCATAGGACACAAGTGTGGATACTTGTAAGGGTATTAAAGGGATACCCCTTAAGGGTATTAAAAACCCCCTTACCCTTAAGAAAAAATTTTGTGGATTTTGTCCAAAATATATATACAGGGCGGTTTTTAATCTAAATCTCAGCTCATTAGCATAGTTCTCAAAATCATAAATTGTTGTCTTGTTTTCTGTTATATCCGAGGGTAGACTTTGTAGTTTACCATAGACTAATTCAAATGGCGTGTAGCCTGTGTCGATGTGTGGAGTTGTGTTATAAGCGAATGTAAAATATGGTATCCACTTATCCCATTCGTTATCATTGGCATATTTATTTATAATTATTTTAAGTAAATGACATACGTTTGCCATTAATTCGTTTACAAATGCGGTACCTCTGTCAGATTTTAATGTTTTAAAATGGCCATGTTTTAATATGCATTGTTCAACAAGAGATTTTGCTGTTGTGAAAGCACCCTTTGATATCATGGGGTGTGCAATAATGAATTTTGTTAGATCACATTACATAGTCAAGATGTATCGGTATTTGTTTGAAATCCTTAAGGGATTTGACTACAAGGACTACTGTGTCAATGGATATGGTTTCAAAGCTATTGTTAGGGGTTGTTGTGTGTATCATTTGTTCTTTTGTGTGCTTAGTTTGCTTATTTCTCGCGCATTTGTCACAGTTTGAAATGAATCCTTTTACCATTCTATTCATATTCTTCCATACATATCTTTGTTTGAGTTTTAAAGTAGTTTTTCTAACTCCCAAATGTCCTGCGTGAGTTGCGTAATGGAATTCGTCAATTAGTTTATATTTCTCGATGTCATTTGTTATTCTTTTAGGGGGGTTTATAAATTATTGTTTATAATTGAGGTGTTTTATTGTTTATTTTTACATTTGAGTACACATTCTTGAATAATTCCATTGTATATCTTTTAAATATTTCATCATCTATAGCAATTCCAATTTCTTTAATGTTTGATTTTTTAATTTGGATGCCAGCTTCCTCAGAATCGAATCGAAGTTTCGCCGAGTTTTCGCTGTATTCATGCGCATCAGTGTTTGTATTTTGGCCATTTTTATTTTTCATATAGGATTCTGGTTTCCTCAGAGACGAATCTTGACTCGCTGATTTATCACCACAACCTACGAGCACATTTTTTATTTTATTAATTGATGTACATTCCCATATTTGAAGTTGATTAGACTTCCTCTTTGTTATTTGTTAAATTATTATTTTTCATGTTTGTGGACATTCCTCTTGTAATAACTAATGATTTCTTTTCTCTTTAATCGATTTCATTTGGTGTCATTTTTTTCAAAACGTCAGAATCAAGTTTAATTCTCGATAATGCATCTGCATTTGTATTAATTTTTCCTTTTTTGTATATTATTTCAAAATCATAGTCGCTAAGGTCAAGTCGAATTCGCGTCATTTTAGAAGACGGGGTTTTGTGGGAAAATAATGCTATTAGTGGTCGGTGGTCAGTTATGACAGTAAACCTTCTTCCATACAGATAGGAGCGGAAAAAGTTAATTCCCCAATGTACTGCTAGTGATTCTTTTTCAATTACAGGTTTGTTAAGGTCATGTTTTTGTAAAGATTTACTGGCATATGAGGTGAGTAAATCATTGCCTATTTCTCCTTGAGATAATACCGCGCCTAAAACATAGTTCGATGCATCAGTGGTGAGTATAAATGGTTTTTCGAAAATGGGATATTTTAGAATTTGTGGGCTGATTAATTTATTTTTCAAAGTATTAAAAGATGTTTGACAATCGCTTGTCCATTCAAATTAACATTTTTTTTTAAAAGTGCATTTAAATGTCGTGAAATATGTGCGAAATCAACAATGAATCGCCTGTAGTAGTTACAAAAGGCTACGAATTTTCTGACGTCGTCCGAATTTTTCGGTATTGGGTAGTTTATTATAACTTCAAATTTTGAGGGATCAGTTCTAACTCCTTTGCTGGTTGTTAAGTTGCCTAGAAAAATTACTTCTGTTTGAAGGAAACATCATTTTTCAGGGTTTAATTTTAGATTATATTGTTGTAATCTGTCTAATACTTTGATTAAATTTTTATTGTGGTGTTCTATACTGCATCCGAAAATGATAATGTCATCTACGTATAAAAATGCTTCAGCTGCAAAGCCTGCTAATGCTATCGTAAGCATTCGCTGGAAACTGTTGGATGAAATTTTCAATCCGAAAGGTAGTCTTTTGAATTGGTAATGACCATTTGGTGTCGAGAATGCTGTGAGTGGTCTTGATTTTTTATCAAGTTCAATTTGATGAAATGAACTGGTCATGTGTAATGTGGAAAACCATTTTGCTCTTTCTAGTTTGTCTAGAATATCCTCAAGTCTTGTAAGTGGGAATTTGTCGTTAACAATTTTATCATTCAGATTTCTGAAATCGACTACTACCCTCCATTTTTTTATCGTTCGTGTTTTTTTTTGATCTAATAGCAGTGGCGCATTGTAAGGACTTTTTGAGTCTTCTATTATATCTTCGCTTAGCATTTTCTTTACTTGTTAGTTTATTATTTCTGTGTGTGCGTGTGGTAGTCTGTAGTTTTTTATGTATACAGGTGTTTTGTCGGAAGTAGAAATGCGTTGTATATAGAAATTGTCTACTGTTAGTGCCAATCTTCTTAATGAAATACATCTTGGGAATTTTTAAAAATATTTTTAGTTTAGTTTTTGCATTAGTGTCGTTTGATGTCATGTTAATTTTTTTTTTAAATTTTATCTAATCGAGTTGTGTTATGTTCGTTTTTTGTATGTGATATCATGTTATATTGCTTCAAGGGTGCTCATTTTATAGTTAAGTTTTCTATTGTTACTTCAGAACTTGTTGTGTTTAGGAATTTGATGTGTGTTCTACCTTTGCTTGGTGCTATTGAGTTACTTAGAAATACTCCTTCCTTTAATTCATTGTTAAATATTACATGGTTTTCAGTTAGATTTATTTTGGTAGGGTGGATTATTTCGGTGCGGGGCGGTACTGTTATTTTTAATTGGTTTATTGGTTTTGCATGCATTGATAAAACATTGGTAGTTTCGTTTGAGTACAGGGAGAGTGTGAAGGTTTCATAATCTATTTTGCAAATAAATTTTTTTAGAAAATCTCTACCAATAATGCCGTCATTTTCAATTGGAAATTTATCCGATACTAATTGGAATTTATGGTTATAGTCAGTTTTGAGATTTAAATAAATTGTTCCTAAAGAAAAAATTTCCTCATTTGTTATTCCCGTTAACTTACATTTTTCGTCAGTGTAAAATTCAGTATTGTGCAATTTATGACTTTTTTATCAGAGAAATGTCTGCACCTGTGTCAATCAAAAAGGTTAATTGACTATTTTTGTAATTTAAAATTATGTAATTTGTGTTGTTATCCGATATTTTAAAAACGTTTAATTTTTTCTGATCGAAATACTTGTGTATTTGCATTGCATACATTGCAAAGTTCCTCAGTTACAGCTCTTATGTACTGAGTGCTATTTCTGTTTTAAAATGATCATTTTCAAGCTGATTCATGTATGTATCGTTGTCATTGCTATGTTCGTTAGTTATAGCTCTAATGTGCTGAGTGCGATTTCTATTTGCAAAGTGATCATTATTAAATCTGTTACGATTGCGGTTGTTGACAATATTACTTTGGTGACCTCTGAAATTGTTACGGTTATTGACATTATTATATTAGTTACTGTTGAAATTGTTACGGTTGTTTACATTATTATTTTGGTGTCTGTTGGAATTGTTACGGTTATTGACATTTTGATAGTTTTGGTTCTGTCTTTTTTAGCTGTTGTTGTAATTGTTGCTATATTGGTTGGTGTTATGTCTGTTGTCTCTATTGTTGTTGTAATTGTTTCTATGGTAGCTATAGTTTAGTCTGTGGTCCATATTTTTATAATATAGTATTGAGGCTGTGTTGCTTTTTTCCAGCTCAAGCGCAAGATTTACTGCTTGTGTAAGTTATTTTGGTTGTGCAGCAAATATTGTTTGTTTTAAATCTTATGTAAGTCCATTTTTGAATATGTTTAAAGCGTATGATTCGTTTATTTTAATTATTGTGATGTGTTTTTATTATGATTTCTTTATAAAGTGATAGAACAAAACTAAATATCCTGCCTATCTGTATTTTAGAGTTGCCTTTTTTTTTTTACTTGCAGCAGAGGCTATGCCGACTTTCTGAGCATTAAAATGCCCCAGTTTTTGAGTTTCTATAAAATAAAAATAGCGACTAGCGCACAGTTTTTAAGTCAAATAAAATCTGATTTTATTTTGTGCATTAGCACAGATATTTATACTAAAAATTACATTTACAATTCTTAATTCTAGCTTACTCCTATTTTCCAGTACTTCCAACAATCTTTGCTTTTCACCAATCACATACTTTCACTTTCCAAAAATATTATTCATAATTTTATTTATCGCTTCGATCACATGTAAGTCACATTGCATCTCTTTCTTTTTCTTTTCAATTTGTTGTAGTTTATTTTTAAATATGCAATTTAACCGACCTACATGTGCGGGCTGATTCACATGTGTTGACAAATGCACATGTTTACAAAACGTTCAACCCGTGATCATGTTTCAAGCCTGGTGGTCTGGGTTTGTGCGTCATGTGGTTATTTCGTTTGTTTATTCTTATGACACTACAAATTGCACAATAGTGTATCATTCAGTTTTTGTTTTATTTATTTTCTTTTCTTTTAGTTAGCACACAACACCCTCACCCTTTAAAAAAAAAATAATTTTGTATGTGAAAGCATGATAAAATTATTTTGTGATTTAACAATTTCTAGCTTTCATAAGATTGTTGTTATGTATTTCTTTTTCTTTATTATTAATTAGTATAGTACTGTTTGATCCATTCTGATCTACAATTTTGAATGGACCCTTAAATGGTTTATCTAGTTTTTTCTTATTTTCTATTCTTCTTGGAGCGGTATAAAGCAATATGTCTAGGTAATTTTTAATATCGTTTTCTTGTATTTCATTAAATATCTTTTTGAATTTATTTATGGATATTTCCTCAAATATTTTATAATTAGTTGCTAGCGACAATTTATTTATGCGTTCATGTTTTGCATGAGATAACAATTTTTTCAAAATCAATTTTAACTCTGATGATGCCTTATAATTGTATCTAACATGTAACTCATTTTTAAATTCATATATTTCTACCCTTTGGCCATTCTTTATTTGTTCTTTATACTCAAATTTTATATTCTTTACTTTTCTAATATCAGATATTGATATACATTCCCATATGTGAAGATGATCAGTCCTCAAAGGTAATGTGTCCCTAGGTATTTCTGTTATTTTATTACTTATTTCTTTATTCTTCATCGTTCTCGTCAGAACATTTACATTACTTACTTGTATCATGTCTTTTAATTTTTCTGTGTTCAATACTATTCTAGATAATGCGTCAGCATTAGTATTCATTTTACCTTGCTTGAATACTATGTCAAAATCGTAATCCATTAAATCTATTCTTATCCTAGTTAACTTAGAAGATGGGTTCTTGTGGGTGAATAAACTAACTAAAGGTCTATGATCTGTATATACTTGAAATCTGCGACCGTACAAATATGGTCTAAAATGATTAATACCCCAATGTATGGCTAGCAGCTCTTTTTCAATAATTGCCTTGTTTATCTCGTGTTTATTTAGCGACTTACTTGCAAATGCTATAGGTTTATCATTACCTATTTCTCCTTGAGATAGTACAGCGCCAAGTGCATAGTTTGAAGTATCCATGGTTAATATGAAAGGTTTCGTGAAATCTGGGTAACTTAATATTGGCGGTGACATGAGTTTTTGCTTTAAAGTTTCAAATGCATGCTTGCAGCTTTGTGACTAATTAAAAATTACATTTTTTTTTAATAACTGATTTAATGGTTTTGCTATTTCAGCAAAATTTTGTATGAAGCGTCTGTAGTAATTACAGAAAGCTACAAATCTGCGAACTTCATCCGAATCTATTGGTGTTGGGTAATTTTCTATCACTGAGTATTTACTTGGATCTGTAGTCACACCTTTATCAGTTATTAAATGCCCTAAGTAAACTACTTCTGTCCTCAGGAAATTGCACTTTCCTGGATTTAATTTCAAATTGTATTTGCGCAATCTTTTAAATACTTCTACCAGGTTTTTATTGTGTTCATTTAGGCTTGAACCAAAAACTATTATATCATCATACTTATAAGAATGCTGATGCTTGTAAACCACTTAATGTTAGTGAGAGCATTCTTTGGAAGCTGTTTGTTGATATTTTCAAACCAAAAGGTAAACGTTTAAATTGAAAATGTCCTGAATCTGTTGAAAAAGCCGTTAATGGTCTTGATTTTGGATGTAATGGAATTTGATGGAATGAACTGGTCATGTCCAAAGTTGAAAAGTATTTTGCTTTACCTAACTTGTCCAGTACATCTTCTAATCGAGTTAATGGAAATTTGTCATCTACCACTTTTTTATTTAATGACCTATAATCTACTACTAATCTCCACTTTTTCTCTTCACCTATGCTTTTCTTCGGAACTATTAACAAAGGTGAGTTGTATGAACTGACTGATGGTTCAACTATATCTTGATCTAATAGCTCACCAACTTGTTTTTCTATTTCTTGCAGGTTGGCTTGTGGTATCCGATATACACTGGTAATTTGTCGGTTGTTGATATTTTCTGCTCATAAAAATTATTTTTTGTTAATATTTCACCTTCTAAATGGAAAATATTTTGAAAATTGCTGCAAATTTCTAGTATTGCGTTTTGTGCTTGTGCATCTAATTTATCTATTTTGATTTCTTCTTTTATTTTGTTTAATCTATTTTCATCAGATAAATTATTTTTAAAATGTAGTATGTTGTAATTTTTCATTTGATCTAAACTTAGTGTTAGTTTTGGTATTTTTACTTCGTTTTCAGTTGTGTTCAACATTTTGATATGTTTGATTCCCTCTGATGGAATAATGGTGTTTGCTACAAATACCCCTTTTCTCGTTTTTTTACCACATACTACACTTTCTTCATTTGTATTTATATCTACAGCTATTATTGCCTCTGTTCTTGGTGCTATTCTTATGTTTTCAACTGTTCTTGTTTGTACATTCATTGGTATAATTAAATCATCATCATCATCTTGCGATATTGTAAGTGTATACGTCTCATAGTCTATTTTGCAGTTATATTGTATCAGAAAATCCCTACCTAGAATTCCATCTGCTAGTAGGTTCGTATCCTGTGTTATTATATGAAATTGATGTAATATCTCTCTTTCTTCCCATAAAAGTTTAAGTTTAGATACCCCTAAAGAATATGTCATTCTACCCGTTATTCCACTTATCTGACAAATGTCTTTATTATCTATTTCATTTAGAATTATTCCATTTTATTATTTATCAACTTATTATATCTTACAAATACAGATTATATTGTAAATAAACATTATTTTATACAGCTGTATTTATATTGCTGCTCAGTTTTTTCTTAATATAATTTTTTAAATAATCTATTAAATATTTTATTACAATAATAATAATAAAAATAGCACATAATATATTAATTATGGTGTCCGTCTCAAAACTGTTGCTGTTATTGTTGTTGTTATTTGTGTTCATCGTTATCTCTTCTTTCACCATGTTGTCTTTTTCTTGTGGGTTCACTATTGCTCCTGATGTTGCGATGATGCTTCCCATTTATTTCAACTCCTTTTTTATTGTCGCTATTTCAGCTTGTAGTTTAATTTTATTGTCTCCTGTAGCAAATCCAGCTAATCTACGAAGTTCTGCTAACTTCTTCTTAAGATTTCTCTTCCTTCCACCTCTTTTTTTTTGGTTTGTAGATTGCTTCTTTTACCTCTGTTGTTACTGTTGGTTTCTTTGTTCTCTTCAGATATGCTTCTATTGAAAGTGGCTTCGGGCCAGCTGATAGTGGAGTTGGTACATATAGAACGTTTGATACTGATGCACCAGGAATACTCTCAGGAATATATTCTGCAGGGTTATTCAGTCTGTTGAACAGTTCCTCTAGCTCTTCCTTGCAATATCTGCTCATCGTTCAAGAAATTTTTTTTTGTCTATCTCGTCACAGGACAGGTTGTCGTCCGCAGGATCGCCATGATGTGTTTTTATTATGATTTCTTTATAAAGTGATAGAACAAAACTAAATATCCTGCCTATCTGTATTTTAGAGTTGCCTTTTTTTTTTTACTTGCAGCAGAGGCTATGTCGACTTTCTGAGCATTAAAATGCCCCAGTTTTTGAGTTTCTATAAAATAAAAATAGCGACTAGCGCACAGTTTTTAAGTCAAATAAAATCTGATTTTATTTTGTGCATTAGCACAGATATTTATACTAAAAATTACATTTACAATTCTTAATTCTAGCTTACTTCTATTTTCCAGTACTTCCAACAATCTTTGCTTTTCACCAATCACATACTTTCACTTTCCAAAAATATTATTCATAATTTTATTTATCGCTTCGATCACATGTAAGTCACATTGCATCTCTTTCTTTTTCTTTTCAATTTGTTGTAGTTTATTTTTAAATATGCAATTTAACTGACCTACATGTGCGGGCTGATTCACATGTGTTGACAAATGCACATGTTTACAAAACGTTGAACCCGTGATCATGTTTCAAGCCTGGTGGTCTGGGTTTGTGCGTCATGTGGTTATTTCGTTTGTTTATTCTTATGACACTACAAATTGCACAACAGTGTGTCATTCAGTTCTTGTTTTATTTATTTTCTTTTCTTTTAGTTAGCACACAACAATTGCCATTTTTTCAGTTTGTGTTTCTGTGGTACCTAGGTTGTCAATTTATAGTTTATTGAGTTCTGATATCAGTGTTAGTAGTCTTTCTTTGTAGTTTTCTACTGATTTTTTACCCTGGTTAAGGTTTGTCAAGGATGTATAAATTTGGGGTATCGTTTTTATGTTTTTATATCGTGTTTTAAGTTGAGTCGTTAATTCAGATAAATTGGTTGGTTCTGTTATAATTGATGTCTTTACATTTTGACTTCGTTTTACATGAAAAACGAACTCTAATAATTGTGATTTTCCACCTGATGATAAAGAAGAATTTATTATTTCTGTTATTTTTAAGAAACTATCTAATTCTTTGTGATCTCCCGTGAACAAAGGTATGGCTTTTAGGGCCGTGTCTTTGTTGAATTCTGCCATTTTAACCTTTTCGATTGAGTTTAAAGATTCAATTAATTTGTTTTTAATTTGTGTATATTTATTTCTGGCTTCTGTTTTAATGCCTACTATTTCATCCTCATCTAAATCTAGTTGCTCTAATAATTCATTTATTCTCGAATTAATTTCTTCAATTTCTTCTAATTTTGCGTATATAGTACCCTTTTTGTATTGTCTGTTGCTAGTTTTTTTAAAATTTGTTAGTATTTTATCGAAGTTGTGCATTTGTTCTTGTATTCTTTCCATCTGAAATATTAATGTCCCAAATTAAATTTTGTGTGATAAAAAGATGATCTTAACTACTTCAGAAAATCTATTGGGAAAATATTTTTTATTTTTTTTTTTATTTATTTTTTTTTTATAGCGAAAACTTAAAATATTTAAACATTTGTAACAGTATTTGTACGTGTATATTTATGCAGATATTTCTTAAAATAATTATTGATATTATATAATACATATATAATTAATATTACAAATATAATTGTTATCGTTGTGTCCGGTATTGTAATAAGTTGCTGTTTTGTATTGCTGTTGTTTATGTTGTCATTTATTATGATTCTTCTTTAGAATTTGTTTTACCCATGTTGAATAGTGAGCCCGTTGTAGCTAGTATGCTTCCCATCTATTGGTAGTTTATTTTTGTTCATTAGGTTCTTCTGTGCTTTTGCTTGTTGTATTAAGGTCTTCTTTAGTTTCTGGTCTGTTGTGATTGCGATGACTCGGTATAACTCTGCCAGTTTTTGTTTGGACTTCACTTTCCTTCCTGCTCGGTTTTTTGGTTTGGTTGATGCCGCTTCTCTATAAGTGTTTAACGTTTTTTGGTGTGCCTGTTGGCGTTTTCTGTAGGCTTCAAGTGATAGAGGTTGTGGGCCTGCGTTTTTTGCTGTCGCTTTATATGCAGGTGCGTCGATTGCTTTTCCGGTTATAGATACTGGTACTTATGGTGTTTATTGCTGTTTATTGGTATCAATAAATTTTTCGATATCCTTCGCGTACTTCTCCCATTTTTTAAATATCTTGTCAATCATATTTTTCTCCATCTAATGGTTCAAATGTAGTTTACTAGAATTGTTTGCACGACCGTTTACTAGGATTGTTTTGCAGTGTCGTTTGAAGGATTTTTTGCAGGGTCCTTTGCAGGATTGCCATGTTGGGATATTTATAAGAGCTGTATCCTATTGTTGGCTAATTTCAGCGAGCCACGCTATACTATTGTGTTGGCCACCAGGCCGCACTTATTGATTTAATAAACTTAGGCCACCAGGCCGAATCAAAACAATTGAATTTAATTCCTGTAAGTCCAAATAGACTCTGCCCTTTATTTACAAAGAACTGGATTATTTATCCCTTCTTTTGTATAACAGCTATTCTTACATTAATATACTTAAATCTACTGTAAAACATATAAGTCGCATTAGTGCGAGTGCTACATAAAATTAACTTAACTTCTTATTGGTGCAGCTTAAAATATACTTAGTTTATTATATAATTGACTTTATTGAGTGACTTCTTAAATTGAGTCACTTTATAGTGATGACAAATAAATGTGCATTACATATGTTGTCGCGGTTAGTAAAAATAAAAGTGTAGCATAGGACACAAGTGTGGATACACTACAGCCAGTAGTTTCGTAGTATTTTTATCTTTTCTTAAAAGTAGGCGTAGATATAGTGCAACCACGCCCATTTATGGTATAGTTACCGATAGTTATTATACGAACTTAATTACCAAATTTAATTTTAATACGACAAAAACCGTCCTAAATATAGCATTTTTATTGATTTGTGGGCGATAAAAGGGTGTGTGACATTTATTTTTAAACCTACCAATGACAAACAAACCCGCAGAAGGAAGTATCCAATTTGGTCCAGTCGTTTTCAAGTTTTAAGCATCCGAACAAATCCCGATCCAATTTTTTATATATAGATTAAAAAAAAATAATAAAAAAATACAGATAGAGAATATAAAATCTTTTTATTATATAGATAATTATATATTATTTATATTATAAAATAAAATAAAATAAAATAAAATATGTACATTTATAGAATAAATAAAATAATATATATAAAATATGTAGTCGCTTTTTCTCTTATTATAATATTTTGTTAACCCAAAACGACATTCATTTGATTCATATTTGGCTAAGTTATAAAACAGCACAAATTGCCAATTTATTTTATTTCAGCTCATCCAAATAAGAAAAATATCTGAAACATGATCAAAAGCATAAAAAAGAGCATAACAACATCGTTAAGCAAAGAATAAAACAAATTCTGCATAGACACACAAACATGCCAACAAGTAACAGTGACAATTGTGTTTATTACTTTTTTCCAATTCATTCTTAAATTCAATTGGAGTATTTGTTTTGTTTTTCGCTGTTGCTTGCCTCGCATTTAGGGGTGGTTTTTTCTTCTCATGTGCCTCTGCTGGCAGCAAATTCTGGCAACAAATGTTTCGCAACGTTTTAATATCCGCGTCTTTGAGTTTTTTGTTAACAGAGGCGAGTTTATTCGATGACTTCTTTCATTTATATATTCTCTCTGCTACTGCTACCAACGTTGTTGTTTTTATATCTCCTTCTTCAACTTGGATTCCGGTTGGCCCATGCTTAAGTTGTCTTCTTACCGATGTTAGCTCAACTTGTAAACGCTCTCTATTCCCACCTGTTGAAATTCCAATAATTCTTCCCACTTCTGCAACTCTCTGCTTCAGCTTTCGTTTACTTCCTACTATCTTCTATGTTGGTTTGGGTTATTTTTGGTATCTAACTTGTCTACTCTTATACGCTTCTATAAATATAGGCGTTGATGGAGTTGTTGAATATGGTACATATTTACCTTCCTCATGCGTTGTTGATTTATTCAATTAATTAAATAACTTGTCCAATGCTTCTTTTAAATAGCCTTTATACATTTTATCTCCTGTTATTTAATTTTTTTTTATTATTCTTGTTTTGTCTTGTGCCGACTCGGCAGGATCGCCATGTTACGTTAAATTAATACATTCAATGATTTGATTACTAAACAAGGATTTTAATGTAGAATCGTTTTTGCTTTAAGCGTGCCACGCTGTATGTAAAGGCCACAAGGCCGATTTTATGTAAATGATAAAAGGAAGGTAGTGCTGCTAGTATATTGATTATTCGTTAATTCTATTAATAACTGTTTTATTTTAAGTTTGAAATTCCTTTTACAATAATTTGTTACAATTTTTCTTAACCTAAGGAAACACCCATTTTTAAGTCACATTTCCAATATATTTAGTTTAACCAATCATTTAAGATGGCTTTGAACAGATATGCAGACTTATATTTTGTGTCTTCCACAAAATGCAATACCAAATATTTGCTCACATACTGACTCTCATGTGCAAGTTGCAATATGACCGGCTCTTTGATAACACATTCGTGATTCATTAGTTATTACTATTTCTTTTATTGTTTTCGTTGATGCCGTTTTATTATTTTCATTCATGCTGTTTTATTGTTTTTATGCATGCTGCACTATTAAACTTGATCATATTCCACCGACATGTGCTCAGTGTTTCAAGGTTTGTTTATGTTACTGACCTTGCTTGTGACTGGGTGGTCTCCCTGCAAGAACACAACTGGGCCATGGGAATAATCTAACCGGATCATTTGTGTAGATGTGAGCTTTCATCTCTTTCTCACACTCTATTTTTCAGGCACATTAAAATGTATAGTCATCTCACTTCCACAGTTTTTGTGCCCGATAAAGCTATTGGTAATGTTACAAGTAATTTAACCAATTCTTTTGTGTAACGAAGCAGTTACAGAAATTAGTAAAATAACTTGTAAATGAACTCATATGTATGACATACATATCAGTTATAGCACCTAGTAAAATTACTGGTAAACTAACCAATACTTTTTACTAACTCGGTAGTTATAGCTACTAGTAAAATGACTAATCGACTGACTATTATGTTTTATATACAAACCACTTATTGTTCTCGATAATCGTACTAACTAAATTAAATAAAATAAATTAAAATTGATAATATAAATCAAAACATTTATTTTTAATACTTTTTAGTATTTAAAATACTTTACTAATATTTTTATTTTTTATATAATATTTTATATAACATTTTCGTTTGTAAAATATATTTTTATATTTTATTAAAATATAATATTATCTAATTTTATTCGACGCTTCATTTTGTTTTTTTCTGTTGAAATTTTTTTGCTTTGTTCGGTTGTGGCTATTTTCGATGTATTTCTTAAATTTGGCTTCAAAATTGAAACGCCCCTTCATATGGAATACATCTAAGAAATATAATAAAACAATTTTTATTAAACAAATGAAATGGAACGAAATGAATTGAACTACCTACCGTATAATATTTTGTTGAAAAGCTTAAGCTGACTAAGGGATCGTTTTCCCCATGAGCCACTACAGTTTAAATACATTAGGAGTTTATCACTGATCAATCATTTTAGATGCATATTCAATACCAGCAAATTTTTTCTCCAAATCGTGAGCGGCATCCATAGTTGTTAAAGGAAAAGTGTCTCCGATTTCTATAAAAATTTTGTCTTGTATTTCACCCGTTATACGACCCATGGAATGGTGAACTTTTCTTAAAATTACTTTGCACTCCCTCATGACTTTTGTTTGGGCCATCACCTCGCTCCTTTCGACAATCTGAAATAGTAAAAAATATTAAATTTTAAATATATTTCGATTTAAAAAAATGTCCTTAATTATGCAAAATATAATAACACATACTTTTTCGTGAACTGCGATTTCGAGTTGTGTCATGCGGCTTTCAAGGTTTTTTTGCTTTTCTAAGATTTCTTTCAAAATTTAAATAGCTTCTGTAAATGTATGAACGAATTTAAATAAAATTAAGTTATATCAATTACTTAATTTGAAGCATATTCCAAATAAAAAGGTAAAAATTTGTTTAATAATGACATACCAATTTAAAAATAGACATAGAAGTCTTGTGTTTTAATACAAACACACCCTTAAATTTTTCTAATCTGACAATTCCAAAACGCCAGTCAAGGCTTACAATTTTATTGTGAAATTATGGAAAAAATTTAAGAGTGCGTTTGTATTAAAATATAATAATAATAAAATTGTTAATAGCATTTTTGTTTATTTTGAACATTTTAGCATCTATTACTTTTGTTGAAACTAGCATTATCGTAATTTTCCTTATGCCATAAGCCTTCATCATTAAAGTTTGTAACATTGTGAACATTTTTCTTTTTGAAAGGCCAATTTTTAAAAGTGGTGTTATCTAAAAAATAAAAATATTTTGAAATACATTCAAATATATTTTGAACCAGATCTATGCCAAATAGAGTCAAAAATTAACCCCATATTTGGAATTAGAAAACTAAGCGTAAACAAAAAAATGTCTGAAATTGTTTTGTTTACACATTATTTTCAGCAGAAATAGTTCAACAGAACTGTGTAAATAGTTATGCTTTTGCACAGAAATTGGATGAATTCGTTTTTTTGTTAATATATTTGTTAAGTGCGGTGATATAAATAAATGAAACAGGTATTCAGTTAGAAATGGTCTAAATTTAAATTTCTGCCTTATATCCAACCAATTAATTTTTGTTCGTATTTAACCTTTTATCATCTATTACCTTTGTTGAAAATAGCGTTATCGTCATTTTCTTTCTGCTGTAAATTTTCATCATTAAAGTTTGTAACATTATGAAAGTTTTTCTTTTTGAAGGGCAAATTTTTATAGGTGGTGTTATCTAAGAAATAAAAGTTTTTTTAAAATACACTGAAATATATTTTGAAACAGAAACCAATTAACTTCGTATTCTGCTGAGAGTTAGAAAATGAAGATAAAAAAAATTAACTACGGCCACGACATTTAGTTAATTTTTTTGCTACGTTTTGTGTAAAAGTGTTTAACTTTTTTAGAGTGTATGTTGTAATGAAATTTTATAATCAAGCGTCTACCTTTTTCTTTAGGTGTTGAAAATTTTTCTAACGGTCCGGCGTTAATGTCAGCATCAAATATTATGAAGCTTTCATCCGAATTAAAAACTTGTGGAGAAGTCATGCTGCAATGTAAGAAATATTGAAATATATTTGCAGTATTTTTCTATAGTTAAGTAGTTATTTAAATTGAAATACCTTTATATAACTATTATGAGAACTAAACTAGACTTTATAAATTAACTTCACTATATATAGCTTAAAATAAAAACGAGTTAAGTTAAAAATAAAAATATAATATAAGGCAGTTCTAGTATGAAAATTCATGGAAAAGGTGGTGTAAGATCGGTATGAGAAGAAATTTATTCTCATGAGGGATACAAAAGTACTTATATTGAATATCTTTTCTAAAAATTGTAGTAATTTCTGTATTAAAATTTTCCCCTATCAAAATACCCAAGCCTGAAAAAGAGTCAAGTGGTTCTTCAAAATAATTTTCTATTTTTTCGAAAGTTTGTCCAAGTACCATATCTTCTTCCTGTATTTTATTAATTGCAATTACTTTAAAGGGACCAGTATTGCAACTATAGCAAAATGATTCTTTATTTTTTTTGGGGTTTATATTAAATGAGCCCATTTTTGAAAACTTTTTAGAAATTTGCCCTATATCTTTTCTTTCCAGGAGTCTTAAAAACAATTGCTGCAAATTTTTGTTTGGTTTATTTATCCCTTTTTTCAAATATTGCATATAATTTTCGAATTTATAAGCAGAGAAATTGTCTAAAGGACCATATTGCCTTGCACAATCTGTCAAATGAAGTAACCCATGGATATTGAAACTCACCAAATGCTGACCATAAATATCGCCAAACAAATGAACAAAATATTCTAAAAGTTGAGCGATATTATCGTTATTTTTATACGATTTCTCACATGATAAAAGCCTAATACCACAGTGCAACAAAAGGAAATGGTGGAAATCTGATGGAACAATCTCGGAAAGATAACTCATTTTTTTCGTTCATTGCAATAATAATTCCTTTCTTTATAAGCAATTGCAGCAATTTCTTTACTACTCCTAGATCTACAAGGTGCATTGGATCTAACGGAAATTGGGAAAACATACCAAATTTCGATTTTTCTAGAATATTTTCTTCTGTTCTTCGCAAAATTCTTGCATAAAATCATTTACATTCCATGGTTTATCTTTTCCTGAGAACAGGCTATAGTGAATGGACTTTCTTCAGGAAAACCAACAATTGCCCCAAGGATTGGCCACAAGACTCTATTGGAACTTTTGAATAATTTTAACCCATCCATTCCCATATCGATTTGAACTTCAGCAGCTTCTTCAAGAAAATGGAATGGTCTTGTTCGGAAATGGCATTGTATCCCAAGATAAAAAAATCTCCACTTGGAATTGATTGAATCTATTTCTGCTTTGTTTAAAGATTGAAGCAAATCTGTCACAGTGTTTTGTGAAACGTTATTTCTAAGAGCCCACGACTTTAACACATTTTTTCTGGCATCACTATCAATATTAAGGTTAGGGCGAAAATCTTCTCTGAGTTCTGAACTAGAAACTGAACTCAAACTAGAATTGAGACTTGAACGTGCACTTGGAACTATACTTAGCACACTCTCAACACTATCACTACTACAATTCGATTCCGTGCCCTGAGCAAAATAATTAATATTCCTGTATTTTTCAATACTTGACTCGAAACTCTTTTTTTCACTGCTCATATTATTTAAAAAACTTTTTCGTTTCATATTTTTGCTTGCAAAGTTTTTTTCTTAACGAATAACAACAATTAAATAAGTTAATATACTTTCAATTTATTCACTTAACTTTCTTTTTGAATTCAATTCAATATTTTTCGGCGTGCGTCTACGTTAGAATTTGTGTACACTAACAGCCCTTTTCTGGTTGTTAGCTTTACAAGAAATAGTTAAGGAGCTCTTGTTAAGCTGATTGTTATGTTATGTAAATGTTGGTATTCTTAAAAATCATTAACAACACAAAAGCTTAAAAAGCTTTTAAAGTTCACCATGAATGGTGAAAATCAATATGCCTATTGAAAGAAGAGATGCGCTATAAAAACAAATGCTTCGAGTGCTGCTTGTGACTTTGCAAGCGCTTGAAAAATTTGCCACGGCTATTGAAAGATATCATTATCAACACTTAAAATAAGTAAAAATTCTTCCGTTTTTCAGTTTAATGTATTTAAACTCCATATTATATTATAATTTGTATTTTTTTATTATTTTCACAACAATTTTCTATCTAAGCACATACATTTCATTCGTTGTTAAGACTCTTTCTGTTATTAACAAAACTGTAAGGAAAAGAGCTTTTAAATTTGCAGCAGAATACGAAACCTTAACAAATTGTTAATATTAACTATTTTGTTTATGTGGTGAGCTTAGTTAAGCTGCCAGAATAGGGCTGTAAATTTTTTACTTTGTTTCCAATATGACAATGAGAAAAAAGAAATCAATATGTTGCACTCATACGGTTATCTCTTTTCAACAGAAAAAGCTAAAACCAGAGTTGCATAACTGAAATTTTCGTTACTTCTGCTAGTTATATAACTGCGTAAATAACTGACAATATTTTTGGCATCCATTTGTGACAGGAACGTTTTTGCATAAGTGTTTGTAAGAACCGATACTTTTATCATTGTGTAAGAGTTTCGGTTAGGCTAGTCTTGCAGGGCTGTTTATTATATTCTTATTTGTTTGTTTATTTGTTTTGTGTTGTACAGACAACATGCTATTTCTTAATTACTCTCTCCTAGAACTTGTAGCTTGAACAGAATGAAACTGCAGCCGCGTCAACTGCAATATGAAAGGATTTTTGCGATTTTTTACACAGCAATGGTTGATAGATATAAAAACAATAGAATTATTATCATATATGATAATTATGGAATAAAATTTAGTTTTATTTAATTATATTAAGATCTACACTTCAATTTTTGCAGTGAAAACTTCTGAAGACGCGTTGAGTGATTTTGTGTAGAGGAAAATCTTTGCTTTCCTGATAACCTTACTCACGACACGACACCCACATATTAAGAAAAATTCCATATTTCAGACGTTTTAGTCGTATTTGGACAAAAACTGATTGTTCAGTTTGTGTAGTAAAAATTCGCCCATAAATCAATAAAAATGCTATATTTCAGACGGTGATGGTCGTATAAGACTTTAATTTAGTAGTTAAGTTTGTGTGATTACTGTCGACCACTATACTTAAAATTGACATGGTCTCACTATATACATATTTCACGCCCTTTTTTAGAAATCATTAAGCATGTAAACATGTTTAGCATTTAAACTTTTGATGACCGATAAAGTGTCAATAGCGTAAATGCCGACAAAATGGCGGCATTTACGCTATTTAAAATTTTCAAATTTAAAAGCACTGACTGATTCTAAGCTTCTATATTTTAATGAATATGCTGCAAGATGAGTTAAGCAATGAAAGTGAATGTTAGAAAGGAGTCGTCATATAAACTTTTTTAACGAATTCACATAGCAGCTTTTCAGCAAATGCGTTATACTCTTTACAAAGCTTTTCATCCAATAAAATTCTTATGGCCAGGCTTAGCATTAAAAAGTTCGCGTATCTTTCATCGTCAAGAATGTCATGCAGCACAAATATGCCAGTATAAAGTAAAAACATTCTTAATTCGGTTACTTTATACCGTTCGAGTTCATTTAAGCTAAGTGTTCGCCTAGCAAATTCTCTGGGAATCTGATTGTATAAAAAAAGGAATTTTGAATTCAATATGTTTATTTGTTCCTTCTTCAAGAAAAATATTTTCTTTTTGTTTTTAACCCACCCTACAAGCAAAGTCTTTATAACGCCCAGACACACAACATGCATGTAATCGTTTGGAAAAGAGTTTACTATATCTATTGGTAGGTCTACAGAATCTGCTCTATACCAGTTGGCTAGTAACATCCAGTTAGCTTTCAAAAACAAAGAAACCGTACTCTGTGCCTTTCTAGACATAGAGGGAGCCTTTGATAATACTTCTCACGAGGCTGTGAAGAAGTCTTTACACAAAAAAGGAGTAAATGATATGGTCAGCAGATGAATATGCCAAATTCTTATCACTAGAACTGCAGAAACAAAAGTGGGCAACACCACTATAAGAATCAAAATAACAAAAGGCTGCCCACAAGGCGGAGTCCTCTTTCCACTGCTGTGGAGTCTTGTTGTAGACGAATTGCTATCGATGCTAACCGAGAATGGCATAAAATGTCAGGGTTATGCAGACGACATCGCCTTAATAGCGATAGGGAAGTTCGAGGATACACTCTGTAACCTGATACAGAGAGGACTGTCAGTAACAAAGGAATAGTGCAACACAGTGGGATTAACTATCAACCCAGCGAAAACTACCATAGTACCTTTTACTAACAAAAGAATCCTGCCAAACCTCCAAATAATGAGAATGGATGGCACGGAAATTCCCTTCAAAGGAGAAGTAAAGTACCTAGGACTTACACTAGATTTAAAGCTTCTCTGAAGAAGACATGCAGAGGTAACTATAAATAAAGCAACGCGGGCACTCATGGTAAGTAGGAGCCTTGCGGGGAAAAGCTGGGGTTGTAACCCAACAATTCTCCGCTGGATGTATACTATGATGGTGAGACCCATCCTCACCTATGGTGCAATAGCATGGGCGGAGAGAGCCAAGCTAACCACAATGAGGAATATGCGAACAAAGGTGCAGAGACTGGCCTGCGTATGCATCACAGGGGCCATGAGGACCTGCCCTACAGCAGCACTTGAAGTAATTCTGGACCTAACACCCTTGCATCTTGTCATAGAGGGAGTCGCCAAGCGAACTCTGTTGGGCATTGCAAAAGAGGGGACAGGTTTAGGTAAAACTATCAGCAGTAGAGAGAAGGAGGATATTGCAAAACACACTCCCTACATCGATCTACCAAGAGACGATATAGTAAAAAGGTACAACTTCGAAAAACTCTTCGAAATTAAGCTTAGTACCAAGAAAGAGTGGGACAGCGAGATGATATCGCAAGTCAAGAAACCACACAGTATATCATGGTATACGGATGGCTCCAAGACATTGGAAGGTATAGGCGCAGGGGTGTACGGGCCAAGAATCAAGCACTTTGAACCTATGGGGACAACACCCAGTATCTTCCAAGCGGAAATCCTAGCAAAACAGCTGTGTGCACAATTCAATCTGGACCATAAATACAAAGGTCAAGATATAGTTGTGATGACAGACAGCCAAGCAGCAATCAAAGCATTAGTTTCCTGTGAGATATCACCGAGAATAACATGGGAATGCCTAACAAAACTCAACGAACTAGGCAAGAATAACACTGTTACTATACTTTGGGTCCCATTACACAAAGGAATACAGGGTAACGAAGAAGCTGATGGTCTACGCGACAGGGTGCAGCCACAAAATTTATAGGACCAAAACCATTCTGCGGATTGGGCACACATTCTATAAAAGAAGAACTAAGAAGGGAGGAAGAAGAACGCATAAACGTTCAAACCTTTGGAAAAGCCTCCCAAAGCTAAGACAATCCAAATTGCTCCTTAGAGATTTTAACACTCGAAGAGCAAAATTGTGCATAAGCTTAGGCAAACCAAATCTCAAGATTCTAACGGGGTTCCTTACAGGACACTGTAAACTCAAATACCACCTGATGAAATTGGGCATAGAGACCGATAGTAACTGCCGTTTCTGTGAAGAAGCAGAGGAGACTCCAATACACCTACTTACAAACTGCGACGCCGTGGCTCGCAGACGTAAACTAGCACTGGGGAACTATGAGCTGAGTCTAGAGCAGGTTTCATCCCTTGAACCTAAGAATATTCTCAAATTCATTAGAGAAATAGGGCTGGATGAAATTCTGTAATCCGCAAACCCAGCGGAGCTTTGAGAAGGAGGTACAATAGATCTCATTTAGGTCGCAGTACGCATCTCCACCATACAACATTAACATTAACATATCTATTGGTAATCTCTCTATCGCAATAGGTTCCATGGTTTTGTGAGGGTTGGAATCCAAATGCAAACGAAAATCTGTGTTTGTTTGAGGTCTGTGTACTACACAGCGAAATATCATTCTATGATTAAATGATTCACCCTTTTGGGTGCACTTAAGACAACTGAAATAACCAGTATGACCCTTTATTTCGAGAACAAATGCTCTTGCGGGTGTATCACAAATTATTGCTCGACAATTAACCTGGTAATTATTTCCTATATGAATAAGCCCCGTTTTCATGAGGAGTTCCAATTCATCAACGAATTTCTTCAAAAATATGCTCGAATTTAATGTTTTGTTATGACCACAATAAGTTCCAACAACCATGACATCGGGAGTCCCGTCGACATTGATCAATATCTGCCATGTTTGCAAATTGGAACTTTTAGTCAATGGAAGACCATCAATATTGATGTTTAGATTTATGTCACTGTATTGGAAATCATTTTTTAACAAAAAATCAGTCAAAACAGCCTCAACACCATAGTGAATGTACTCGCCACTTCCCATTTCATCTACAGGTGCCTGCTTTGGAGTACATTTTAAAGTCCTGGAACAAAGAGTTTGTTGCAGCATTGGTTATATTATTTTTCACAGCCCAGTTAGCCAATTCTAATCTCAGACACTCTTTTGGACGTGCTTTTGAACTGTGTCCATACTCCTCAGAGCTGCAATCATCGTCGTCTGTGCTTAATTGCTCATATTCTAAGCTTTCTTCACAACCAACAAGGATTGCAGCTACTTGGAGAACTGATTCCTGCAAGGCAGCAGATTGACAGTCAGCAACTTCTCGGGCAGCGGCAGAAGTTGTTGGCTCTTCAAAATTATCGAATCTATCCGATAGCAAATTTATAATTTGTTGCACTTCCCTTTCTATTTTTTTACTCATCTTACCTTCAGAAATAACTTTTTTCTTCAAACTTAAAAACACGATTTTTCACAATTTATTTTATTTAATTCCAACAATCAGCTGATCGCGGCGTCGAAAGTATTGCCAAGCACATGCGAAATAGCTTGATTTCAGTTAAAAAGTACTGCCATAACAAAAAATAAGTTTCTCCAGCTGATTTCTAGTTTAACTCAAAGGTGTTGGAGTTTACTTGGAAAATTGTATTGGATATCAAGTGGAGGTTGAACCATATTACCCACATGTTGGTGAAGAGAAATTTTCGTGCTTGTTGAGTTATGACTGTTTTAAATTTTAAGCCTTTTAAAAACCTTCATTAACATAGGAAACTAAATAAAACGTGTTCATATTTACTTCAATTACTTTAAATATGTAATGATTAGCGCCAAAGACAACTCTCATTTACACACGTAGATTTACATGCTAGTTTACACTACAAAATAGGCTCGGAAATTATGTAAACTCACGCCCATACATATTTTGACAGATAGCTTACGCGCATGTAAGTTCACAAGGTTTACAATGTTTACGGGTCAGTTACATGCTTAGATGAAAACCCTTTTTGTAATTCTTGAGTTGTACACTATTTTATAGGTAAACTTGGTATGTAGGTGCTATGGGTCTAAAGGGCTGCCACTATATAAATAAATATTGCCACGCCTACTTTTTACGCCTAACACTATAAATAAAAATGACAATAAATGGTGTCAAACAAATGGCTTAATGAGCCAAAGGGCTCAACTGATTTAAATGGAATTTTTGAAGTGAAAACTTCTTTAGGTGTGGTAGGTTTTTTCTTCAAATAGGTTTTTGATTAGCTAGTAGATTTTTTTAAATTTGGTAGATTTTTTTAAATTCTAAATAAATTCTAAATTTTAAATAATAGAAGAAGATCATTGCAGAAGAAGATCACATATAGTTATTGCACAACTTACAGAGTTTTGGTTTAATACCTACAAAGTCATAAAACCATAAAAGCTTATAGTGGGTTTAAAAAGACTAATAGTTTTTATTTTTGACATATCCGTTTCAAGAAGAAAAAGAAATCTACTACAAAAAAGCCTAAAATATAAATTAAAAAATTTGAAAATTTCTGAAATAAAATTATAAATGTATATTAGGTCGGGTCAAATTTGTAATTGGCCAAACGTATAGCAGAAATGTAATCTATGATGAATTCTGAGAAAATTTCCCCAAGAAACCATAGGTCTGAAATTAATCAAAATATCTCGCATAGCGAGGGCTAAATTTGTATATTGATCTAAAACAAAATTTTATAGTTTTATATAAAAAAAAATACTGTTGAAAAGTGAAAGAATGGTAGAGTAGATGAATGATTTTGGGCTTGTTGAAAAGGAATTTTTGCCAGCTGATTTAATTTTAAAATATTTTTTCTTCTAAACCAAATTTTGCCAACTATTCAAATATTGTCAAAAATAAAACGATCTAAATTTACAAAAAAATCTTTTATTTAATCAGTGCAAAAAGTACAACTTTTTTCTTTTAAGTCTTGTTTGCTCTCAATGCGGGGTATTTTAGTTTGATTTTTTGTAGCTACTGCCATAACATCGTCTCGACTTTTTTCAATAACGCGTCGCGAAACACTTGAAAGTAACTGGACAAATCGCTTAGTTCCCTCAATATGCGATGGAATTTGTGGCTTTGGCAGTGGCTTATCTTCAAATTCTAGATAATTTAGCATGTGCTCATATAGAATATTTGTGGTGAATCTCCGTCATCATCTAGATTTATCAAATCAGCATAGTCAAAATTAATGCTATGCCTTAATGCTATTAAGTCCTTAATACTGTTCTATCATATAGCTTATCTCGATAATACAAAATCTTCTTCATTGCTCTTTCGTGAACCGGTTTTCAAGTTTTTTTTTACTTCCCCATAGCAACAAATTCCAACCAAATTGTCAAGAGAAACATTTTTTGTATGAAAGAACTCGTGTAGTTGTTTTTTCTTTGTACAAGAGTCCTCAGCGTCAAGTGTGTCCCAACAATTTTGTATTTGGTTCTTGAACAACTACTAAGTGCGATTCTTTAACCATCCTAGTATGAAATTTTCCATTTATTTCCACTCTCGACAAGGCCTCATTTTTTGCCGTCAGAAGAAAAAGCAATTACATTGGTATCGCCACGGCATTTGTGACACACTGCATCTCTACATTTCTTTGTTTTTCCGAGCCACTTTTTCTTTGTCCATTATAACATAACATAATCGACAGTGTCATCTCTGAAGTGAACGTCTTTGAAAATAGCCGCAGCCAAACAAGATAAGACTCTATCCGATACGCCAAATCTATCTCACATCATGGCAAAATTTAAGGCGTTATACCTTTTGGTATACGGTTCCCTCTTCAATGTGACATGGTGAGTGGCTGTTGGTATTTCAAATGTAAGTTCAGAGTCAAGATCCATATTCGGTAAGTCAATGTCATATGTTGGATCATGAGTAGTTTTTGGATCAAAAAATCATTGATGTTTTGATACGGCAAATAACGTGACTCTGAGATTTTAAATGAAACACCTATTTCCGCAACAGAGGAATCAATGAAAAAATAAAAATAATCAAATCGTTAGTACGGTGTCTTTTACATTTTTATGACCCACCCTAATGTACATAAATTCCAAATTTTCAAAGAACTAAATTATTCAAATCAACATTTCAATTATAAAAATATAGACTCGAAATTAAATCATTATCTGATATATTACTTACTTACTCATCTAAGAGTTTGCGCCAGCCATTTCTGTCTTTCGCTTGCTGGCGCCTGTTGGAAATTCCAAGCTTCGTCAGGTTGTGCTCTTTCTTGGTCTTTCCAACGAAGATGCGATCGTCCTCTTCTGAGTTGACCGCCGCTGGGTACCGAATCGAATGTTTTCTTCACTGGAGCGTCGTATTTCATGCGCTGAATATGACCTAGTCAACAAAGCCGCTCGATTTTAATGCGCTTGACTATGTCGATCGATGTCAGCGTACAGCTCATGTAGTTCATTATTCCACCGTATTCGGTACTTGCCATTGACGCAGATTGGTCCGTAGATCTTTCTCTCGAATGCTCCAAAAGTCTTTTCATCTTAACTGCTCAGCGTCCACGTTTGCGATGCATAAAGTAGGAAGGGCATGATAAGCGATTTATAGAGCGTGATTTTCGTTCGTCGAGAGAGGGCTCTGCTTCTCAATTGCCTGCTGAGCCCAATGTAACACCTGTGGGCAAGAAATATTCTTCGTTTGATCTCAATGCTGATGTCGTTGGTTGAGTTTATGCTTGATCCCAGATAAATGAAGTCCTTCACAACCTCGAAGGAGGTATTGTCAACGGTAACGTGGGTTCCAACACGCTGGGACTGTTTGTTTGTTGACACCAAGTATTTCGTCTTATCTGCATTCACTGCCAGACCCATTCGACTTGACTCTCTTTCTAATCTGGAAAATGCTGCACTGACTTCGCGCATATTATGGCCAATGATATCAATGTCATCAGCATACGCAGGCAGCATAACACTCTTGTAGAATATTGTGCCACTACGTCTCAGATCAGCAGCTCAGATGATCTTTTCCATCATTAGGTTGAAAAAGTCGCACGATAAGGAATCACCTTGTCTGAAACTTCGTTTGGTAACAAATGGTGGGGAGAGGTTTTTCCCGATTTTAACTGCGCTGCAGGTGTTGCTCAGTGTCATCCTGCAAAGTCGTATTAGTTTTGCAGGAATGCCAAATTCAGATATGGTGAAGTGCAGGTGCTTCCTTATTGGGCTTTCGAAGGCGGCTTTGTAATCGACAAAAAGATGGTGGGTGTGGACTTGTTTTCTTGAGTCTTCTCCAAGATTTGTCGTAGCGTGAAAATCTGGTCGATGGTGGACTTTCCAGGTCAGAAGCCACATTGATAAGGTCCGATCAGTTCGTTTACAATGGGCTTCAATCTTTCACATAAAATGCTCGACAGGACCTTATATGCGATAATAAGAAGGCTTATCCCACGGTAATTAGCACAGATAGTGGGATCGCCTTTTTTCTGGATTGGGCAGAGCACACTGAGATTCCAATCGTTCGGAATGAATTCTTTCGACCATATTCTGCATAGAAGCTCGTGAATGCATTTAAGAAGAGCTTCGCCTCCGTTCTTAAACAGCTCAGCAGGTAAGCCATCAGCTCCCGCGGCTTTGTTATTTTTAAGCCGAGCTATAGCTGTTAGAACTTCGTTATAGTCGGGCAGCGGAACCTCGACGCTGTCGTCCGAAAGTGAGGTTTTCGGAATATCATTTATATTGGCGGGATTGTTGTCAACGTTGCTATTTAGAAGCTTAGAGAAGTGTTCCCTCCATAACGTCAGTGTACTCTGGACATCTATCACTAGATTCCCGTTTCCATCCTTGCAGGAATAGGCCCCGGCTTAAAACCATCGGCAAGGCGTCTTATTTTTTCGTAAAATTTTCGGGACTCATTCCTGTCTCCATACATCTCAATCTTCTCCTGCTCGCGCTTTTCTGCCTCTTTTTTCCACCTGAAAATACGTCTCTCTTCCATCCTGGCTTTATAGGTGCCGTATTTATCTGCAGTGGCGTCGCGACACTCCTGGTCGTACCACTGGTTTCAGCGAGGGCGGTGGTAGCCAATCACCTCTTCAGCAACCGTACGCATGGAGTTGGAATTGCGTGTCCACTGCGCGCATACATCATCGATTGGAGGAGTGCTTTGAAGCAGGAGTGAGAGTCGAGTGGCGAAAGCTTCGGCTGTCTGTGTCGATTGCAGCTTGTCGACGTCTAGCTTTCTCTGTGTAGGGTTGCGTGTATTCTTAGCTGCGCACAGACGTGTACGGATCTTGGCTGCAACAAGATAATGATCCGAGTCAATGTTTGCACCACGGATCGTGCGTACATCCAATACACTGGGAGAGTGCCTCCAATCGATCAAAACGTGACCAATTTAATTTTTGGTTCTTGATCAGGGGACATGCAGGTGGCTTTATGAATATTGAATTACTTGAATCTAGTGCTACTTGCGACCATGTTTCGTGCTGCGGCGAAGTCAATCAGCCTCATTCCATTGTCGGAGGTGTTGTCGTGGAGGCTAATCTTTCCTACTGTTGAACTAAATATATTTTCCTTGCCCACCTTAGCGTTGAAGTCACCAAGCACAATTTTTACGTCGTGACGGGGGCAGCGCTCGTAAGAATTTTCAAGGCGCAAGTAAATTTCCTTGATCTCATCGTCTTTTTCTTCTGTCGGAGCGTGCGCACATATCAGGCTTATATTGAAAAATTTAACCTTGATGCAGATTATGGCAAGCCGTTCGTTCACAGGTGTGAATCGCAGGACGTAGGGCCATAGTCTCTTGCCAACTACAAATCCGCATCCAAACTCGTGTTTCTCTGTATGGCCGCTGTAATAATCACAGGGTGCATGCCGAAGGCAACCTTGTCCCTTCCATCGCATTTCTTGGAAAGCAGTGATATCAGCTTTGTATCTTTCCAAGACATCAGTCAGTTGGATAGAGGAACCTTCCCAATTAAGGGTTCGGACATTCCAGGTGCATATCCGTGAATCATTACAGTTTTTCGTTTGCGGTAGTCGTCATCAGATTTGGGGATCAGTTTTCTTCTATTCTTATTTGTTTTCCTTGAAATGGGTTTTTCGGGTGGGCTTTAAGCACAACCTGTTTTAAGCCTAGTATAATAGTTGGAATTTATTTTAGTTTCCCTAACTTCCCTATCTAGAGACAAAGGGGATTCTTGGCCACAAGGCCTTTCAATCTCAGCCGCAAGGCTTTATTTCATACTCTGCCACAAGGTAGTGTTTCAATATAGTTAAATATTTAATAAGCCACAAGGCTTGATTTGAGTTAATAGAAAGACTTCTTTTTCTTGATGTGATTCTAAGACTGATTTTATTTAACCCCAACTCGGATTTTTATAATAAAAATATTGAGTGAAAAGTGACAATATTTTCTTTTCACTCAAAATAATATTTATTCTAAATAAGTTCTTACACATATACAATTAAAAGTCATGAAATTTAAATACAATTATTACACATCTGCTTTCTATTACTTTTTACTTACTTACACATCTGTTTGTAATAATATCCATCACAACCCACTTACAGGTTACAAACTCCAATGACTTACTTTTGGCAGCGATTTGTTTTCACAATGTATAACATGAATCATGCCGCTAGTAGCGCTTGAGTTTGTCACTGCTTGCGCTTCATGCTTTGGTTTCGCTGCAGGTATGCAGTGAGACCAACGTAGAGCGTTTTTAGCGTTGTGTGTTTATGTTATTGTTGAGGTAGGTTAGTGCTAGCCACATGTGCACTACACTAGGTAGGCTCGCCGCTCAGATTAGCCGCCAAACTAACGGTTGTCAGTTTTGACGTTGCCCAGGAAACACCACGTGGAGGTTTAAGTCGACTTGAGCCGATTTCACAAGGATTATGCTGGCCTCACCAGGTTGAGACAGTCAGACATGTTACGCTGTAAAGGTTTGCCCGCGGTTTCCCTGATATATTACAAAGGAATATAAAATAGAGGTGGGTAATAGCAAAATTTTTTGTGTGTTTACTTACCAGCACATGTGCACCCTTGTGTGTCAGCACACTGTGCTAGCACAATTGTGCCACAATCGAACAAAGCACTAATAAAAGTGTCGATAACAAATAGAGTGCTAACACTCTTTTCTATTGATTTGTTTACTATATTCACAAATTGCATATTGTCAATTATTGCAAGTAAACCAAAGTAAAAGCAAAATCAACTGTACTAAGCAAAAACTTACAAAATGTACGTAATGCAATGCACAGTAGCGATAACCAATGAGTGTCAGTGAAGAAGCTTAGCACAACACTCTGCTATTCATCCCAACACAGCACACAAAAGTAACTTTAAGCGCAAAAGTTCGTCAAAGCTCTGCTCTTTGCGTGCTATTGTGCCACTATGTGAGTCAACGTAGTGTGCTAGCACACATGGCACACTACAGGGAGTCAGCACAGTGCCATAGCACAGCACTGAGTTACCCACCTCTAATATAAAACGTTCTGTAATTTTTATATTACGATTATGTGTCTATATAATCAGCATTACATATTTTTTGTAGATATTTCTTGGAATAATGCTAAGTATCATATTTTTGGACGTTTTCAAATTTGCTTATTTTGTTCGACTGCCAAAATTGTCCGTTATTTTTAGCATTATTGTCCCATCTGAAGCAGCAGAAAGAAAGTTTTCTGACTTGATATTGATAAAAACAAAATGTAGGAACAAGTTAGAGCATCGCACAATTAATAATAGGGGTATTCAAAAATTCAGAGCACTTACCAGTGCAGTTGAGGGCTTGAGGCTGTATTCTGGTGTAATCAAATTCAGGCCTCATTTGACGGTCTATAAAAAAGAACCAACTAATATTTTTTGTATCCATATTTTTAACAATGAGTCTATTAATATTTCAATAATAAAAAAAAAAATTTTAAAAATTACAGGCTAGTGGAGTGGGGGTGCTAAAAAAGTATGCCTCCTTGTTGACACGATTTCAACCATTGTAGTCGTCTGAAAAAAGGATTGTTAATAAGTAAGAATGTTGCTATAACCCGGACTAGAGATATAACGACATCGCCATTGTTCACGAAATGGCGACTGTTTGAAAAAAATATTTGTTTGGCCTTTTTTCAAAGTTATGAAATATTTAAAACCTAGCTGTAACCTGGTGCGTTGCTGCCACGCCCCCAATTTCAAACACCCATCAAATGTTATCAGTGAAACGGCATGTTTAAGTTGTGGTCGAATACTGAATTCCAAAGCTGTGCGACCTATAACCAAAAAGTAGTAAAGAGTTGTCAGCTCTGCACAGTTGCATTTGTGCAGACATTATCAAAAAATGAGGAATAAATTGGGTGAAAGTGGATGTGAAGGAAGGCGATAAAATTGATATTTGTAGGCTGATTTCGCTCAGCTCTACTTAGCTGACGTAGCTTTGTGCTTGCGACGCTTAGCGAAGTATGAGCTGTATGAGTGCGAAGAAATAGAAAATAGAAAGCGTGTGATGAAGCGAAAAGAAAATAGTTTGCTATTGTTTCTTTTCGCTTTGCTATGATTTTTTTTTGTTTTCTATAAGAATCTTGCACTCATATGAATGTTTACATTTTTTAGCTAGATTTGATTTGGTAAATTGAATGAATTTACCAATTTCAATCTTTTTAAAAGATGAGAACATTTTTATGCCATTTAAAATTATGCCTTTTTTAATTTTTTATTGCAAACACAAACACAATTAGTTTTATATTTTGGATTTGAAAACACAAGAAAATACTTTAGTTTTAATGTTTCAAACTTTTAGATGGTATTTAATATTGTAAACACTTTCGTAAACATTCTGAGTTTGTTAAAAATGAAAAAATTTTCTAAATACCTGCAACAATTGACAGAAATTTGTATATTTATTTTTACAAAAAGAAAGTATATACATCTCACATATGTGTATATACTATGTAGCTTAAAAATCTTTTAAATCAATTTATAATAATTTGAAAAGAGGGAAATTGGTAAATTAATTTAATTTACCAAATCCAATGTAGCTAAAAAGTTGAAATTGAAATCATTTAAATCAATTTATCATAATTTAAAAAAAAGTAAATTGGTAAATTCATTTAATTTACCAAATCCAATGTAGCTACAATATTAAAATAATTTAAATCAATTTATAATCATTTAAAGAGATTTTAATTGGTAAATTCATTTAATAACCAAATGCAGTGTAGCTAAAAAATTTAGCTTTAAATTAAAAAATTTCTTAAACACATTGTACCTGCAAGAACTAAAAAAAAATTTATAGGTAAAGGGCATATAAATGTTTCATAATTTAAAAATCTGGAAATTTGGTAAATTCATTTAATTTACCAAATACAATCTAGTTAAAAAATTTAGCTTCAAATGGAAAAATTTCTTAAATTCATAGTACCTGGAAATTGGTAAACAATTTAGCTTCAAATGAAAAAATTTCCTAAATTCATAGTACCTGGAAATTAGTAAGAAATGTAGCTTCAAATTAAAAAATTTCTTACCTGTAAGAATTAAAATAAATTTATAGGTAAAGGGGGCACAAAAATGTTCTCATCATTTAAAAAGATTGAAATTGGTAAATTCATTCAATTTGCCAAATCAATCTAGCTAAAAAATGTAAACATTCATATGAGTGCAAGATTCTTATAGGAAACAAAAAAAAAGTCATAGCAAAGCGAAAAGAAACAATAGCAAACTATTTTCTTTTCGCTTCATCACACGTTTTCTACCCAGTGGGCATTTTAGCTAGCGATACGCAAAAGAAAGCATGCTAGTAGTGCTCTTATTTGCGTCAATATACCTCCATGATCGCTGCATTGATGAGTGCTTCTGTAAGACCTACCTTTTGAAGGTTTGAAGTCTTTTCATGTTATTTTATATGAAAAAAATTTTTAAAATTTTGTAAAAATTATAAATGATCAGATCAATTTAAAAAAAAAATCTTAAAGAAAAAACAAAATAAAATTTTTTTTGTCCGAGTTGGGTCGCGAACCCAGGTCTCCGAAATCTAACACATTACATATAACATTATATGAAAACTTTTATATGGCAAAATTCGAACTCTTTTCTATTATTTTTGTATGAAGAAATGTACAAAAAAATTCCAAAAATTTTTTTAAATGAACAGGAACATTTGTAAAAAAATTAAGATTTAAAAAAATACATAAAAAAAATTTTTTTGGTCCGAGCTGGGTCTCGAACCCGCGCCCCCGAAAGCTTACTTTTATTTGTAATGATGCAAAATAAGCTTACGTTTGTTAACAGCTGTGGTAGACCAGTAGATAAGATGCCGGACCGCCAGATGAGAGGACGTTGGTTCAAATCTGGAAATTGTTAAAAGTTTTTTTATTTCAAGTTGATATTTATATTGCTTTTCTTTCTAATATACATTCTCAAGAAGGGCTTGTAGCAGGCTTCTTTAAAGTCGCGAGAGAGGAAGGCCTAGAAAATTTTCTCGTTTCATATAAAAAAGTTAATGGGCTTGGAAATGAGCACGGAAGGGCTAAGAAATCCATATGATGGCCTGCTAGAAGCGCTTCAAAGACTTGCTTTTGCCCACTGAGTATTTTCTATTTCTTCGCACTCATACAGCTCATACTTCGCTAAGCGTCGCAACCACAAACCTACGTCAGCTAAGCAGAGTTGAGCAAAGTCAGCCGACAAATTTCAATTTTATCGCCTTCCTTCACATCCACTTTCACCCAATCCTCACTTATTGACAATGTCTGCACAGAAGCAACTGTGCAGAACTGACAACTCTTTACTACTCTTTGCTATAACTCCAAAGCTATTCGATAAATCATAAAGCTATAACTTTTGATTGGAAAGAGATTGAGGTAATTTTTTCACATAAATTATTTTGGAGGCTTAAGTTTTTTGTAAAAAATATAAAAACAACAATTTGGAAAAAATTAATTTCCCGAAATAAATCAAAGTTGTTTTGATGGCAAAAATAGTAATATGGTTTTTGCGCTTAACTGGAAGAATTTTTGCAAATAAAGGCTGTGTCATATGAAAGGTAGCCAGATGTGCAATTTTTAAGTGATTTAATTTTTACAACAAAAACAAATTGTTGAGTTGTTTAATTTGCTCGACGTTTTCTCGTTGTTAACTGAGCCGTTTCATTTGCCGCCTGTCTTTCTTCTTGTGTTTGTGATGTACGAAGTCGTGCCATACTAACACGGCGCTGTTTTCGTGCGATTGCTTGTTCATCTGTATTCAATTGATTGGCAATATTCCAAACTCTACTTGCATTACGGGTTCGATGCGAAAAATTAGATTTTCTGGGGCGCGGCTTTGTGAATAACACTGATAATTTAATGTCATAAGAGCAATTATTGAATTATCGATACATACATGTGCACAAATGTCATAATCTCACAAAATAAACATTTTCGTTGGCAACTTACCGTTTGATAGAATTGCACACGAAATGATCAATCGGAATAAAATGAACAGCGAATTCGTTTTGATTTTCACAGTAATGCACCTAAAAATTAAATGCTCAATTCGAAATTAACGTTTCGATTGATTGTTGATGCGCACGCAATCACAAAGAACATTAACATTCACAATTTGTACTTCATGAAACTCAACTCACCTCTATGAAATCACTTTTCGTTTCGGTAGCTTTTACAAAAAATCGTTTCAAAGGAATATATTAAATCTAATTGAATTTTAATAACTGTCGAAAGCTGATAAAAATTTGTTAAAACTTGAAAAATTCTGACTGGACCAGCATTTAAAATTATGTTCAATTTTAATGTGCGACAAAAAAAATTGCTACATAAAAAAACGTCATCGATCATCCAGAATGCGTTGCACAGAGGGGTGAAATCGCAAAAAATGGAGATTAATTAAACTATTTATCCGATTTTAAAAATTCTTTCACTATTAGAATGTTACGTTATCACTGAGTGACATAGACTACACATCTTTTGGAAAAGTGGGCGGTGCCACTCCCCACTATTAAAAATAGCTCTAGCGGCCATAGTAATAGACCGATTGTCATGAAACTTTCCCAATGTTGTACTGTTGACCTGCTTATAGTCCTTTGATATACTTGGTTACGATTGGATAAAGGGGCGTAGCACCGCCCATATAACCTGAAACTTAGAACGGATATATCTCATGAGCTATCAGAGGTCTGAAGATGAAATTTGATATATATGTTGATCGTACAGTATAAATTATATCCAAGGTGGAATAGGGCGGTGCCACGCCCCCTTTTAAAAAATGCTCTGGCTCAGTCGCATTTTTTTGGAAAAAAGTAATACACTTTTTACATAGTAATCAATTTATTTTTAATATAATATCGTAGACGAAAGGGGGATTATTGTATCATATATGTAACTAAATTCGGGACTCAAAGCAGATATTAAAATTGTTCGATCGTGTACAGATGTGTCCGGTGAGCGTTTTGTTCAAAAATATAAATAGCTTGTTCCCTCATATCTACAAAATAGGAAAAAAAGTTTATACATAAGTATTTGTATATATCGTATTTTATTATAAGACATGTGTTTCTGACCTGCTATTTTAAAAAATATGCCCAAAGTCATCAAACTCCAATGCATCACCCTCGATATAATCATCGTCGTCATCTGTATCATGATTTGTGCCTTCTGGTGCCACGTTCGTCAAAACTGAAGGCGAAACTAGTTGAACGATTTTGTACCCTCACAACGGCAACACTGTCCATCTATCATATTCTCATATTGGACTTTCCACGACACCTTCAGAACAAAATTCTCTTGAGAACAGGAGGCAGTTGCAAACGGTTTAACATAAACAACGGACACGCGCTAGTCTTAAGTATTAATTATCAAATATTGAACCTTTTTTCAATCGGAGCACGTTGGACAATAAAGTGACTTTGGAAGTTTAATTACATTTGGTCAAAATAAGTTATATTCATTTTTTTTATTGCTGGATGAACCCCCGAACCAACTTTGGTTCAACAATACTCGTGCAAGAGTACACACTAGTAGATCTACTACTGATTTTGGAAGTTGGTGGAATTTTTTTTTTGCAATTTTGTTTTACCAGATAAGATTGGATCTGAACTAAGTAGGAACCTATTTAATATGTCTCGATTGCAATCCTCTCGACTACATTTGCGAGAAAAATGTTCTCTGTAGTTTTTAAAATCTTTGTTTCGGGCTTCTTGGGCTTCCTCAGACAGTTCACTGATCGGTAATAGCGCATGCGAAATGATTTCTGGGCCATGTATTAAAAACTTATGCAAGGTTGGTGGCATGTTAAACCACTGATACTTCTTCACAAAATGTCGAGTATCCTGAGCAAATACTCTAAATTTTTCCACATTGATGTCATGACCACAAGATACGGCAATTAATATTGTGTGCATGTCCTTAATCAGCTCCAGATCTAGTTTCGTAATATCTGCTGTGATTTCAGCGTTTTCAAAAAATCTTCTTGCTGTGTTGCCATCATTTGAATTGCCGAAACCGTGTTTAGGTTGGTCTATAATAAGTCCAGTTTTTTTTCTAAATTCTGTATGAATAAGACTCTTGTTTTCAGCAACAACTAATTTGTCGAAATCGGTTCTTGCTTGCCATTTTGGTAATTTATACGCCACATGAAGAAGACATTCATAAAAACGTATTCAACCATGCAGTATAGAAAGACCAAACTGCAATGTGTCTGTTTTAACCTCCTTAGCGATCATTCTTTCAATATCGTTAAATTCTTTACTCGTTAATCCACATAAATAACATTTCTGGGTTGATTTTGTGTCTGTTAGTGCGTTGCAGACTTTTCCATCTATCATTACTAAAATGAGTTTATGAGCTAAGCTTACAAGTCTGTTTTCAATGTACACTAAAGAATTTTCAAGTACACTTATTTCCTTTTCCACTCTTGTCCTTTCTTGTGTGGAGACACTAGATGATTCTCTAATAAACTCGATTTTAAAAGGCCTACAAAATCTTGTTGAGGATGGACGAGGGTTTTTCCAAATGATCTTATTTTCGCCCATAATTCGTAGCGGAATAATGGACGTTATGAAAACAGCTGCGTCACTGGCATCATGGCTGTGGAAAGCTTGCTTATATGAGCTGTGTCTAGAGCTACCATCAAATCCATACTTACAATACAAAATAGTTTTTGACAAATCTTCATCACTTAAGGTGGCAAAAACATCTTTTTGAAGTAAAATCAAACGCTCAACAGTATGATTAAGAAGAGCTTGCAGACTTATTTCAGCTTTTGTTTCGGACACTGTTATTTCCTCGCTCTTAGGGTAACAGCATCTCTTCGCTTGTTGGACGACTTTGTAAGAAGGAAACTTATCCGGAGCAGCTTTTCTAATCACCTCATACTGACAGCGCGTTAACTTTGCTTCTACCATAACAAGTAATGCTGCTTCCGCACTCAGTTGTTTTCCCTGTTCTTGTGATGTTAAACTTGCCTTATATAATGTCGTTCTAGAAGGGGACGAAGTAACATCTTTCAATATTTTTGATGCCTCTATTTGGCCAGACGCTCGCAAACTTATTTGAGTGGCATAACTTAACTCAGACAGTGATGAATTATCTCTTAAGGCCTTGCATTTTTTTGTTTTTGTTTTTATAGAACATTCATCAAATTCCAATTCTTTGCGGCCTCTCTTATTTGTTGGGTGATTTACAAACGAGATGGAAGTGTCTAACCAATTTTTGTATTGCACAGAAAAACGCTCATGATGTCTATTCGATTTGGACCATCGCTTCTTAAATTCAGAAATGAAAGTGCTGAATTTCTCTTCAAAATCTTTCATGTCAATAGGGCTCGTACGCTTTATTATTTCTTCTTTCAATATATTAATTTTTTCATTAAGTTGCGAAGAGTCCGCATTTCAAATTATATCGTAAAGGCTCCGACGAGAGAAAAATTTAGATTTGCTGCTTATTCCTAAAAAGTTTAGATAGGAGTTTGCAAAAGATCAGAAGCTTAAAGTATTTGTATAGTACCAGTTACCCAATTACAAGCTTTTACATCACTTTCAATACGTTTGACGTTTTCACATTTCAATACACAACACACAACACATAACACACAATAACAAATACTCTTGTCATTGTAACACACAGTTGCTAACGATATACGAAAACCACAATTATAACAAAGAAAACGAAGACAAAGCAAACAAAAGACAAGAACTGGTGTTCTTTGCTTGAGTGACTATTTTCACAGTTAATTTATTAAAAAAATTTCGAGCAAAAACGCGCAACATTTTATTACTGAATATGAAAGCCTAGGAACAGCATGTTTCTTAAGAAATTAATAAACTAACGCCAAATAACACCATTCATATTTAAATATCCACGAATATTTTGAAAATAGCCAAAATTTAGAAACATTTTAAAATATTTTTTAAAAATAATTTACACATTTTTTGTTTACACAATTATTTTTAGAACAACGCTAAAATACCTGAGGTTGAAGATTCCATAGTGGAAGTATTACTTTTGACTTGCGAAAATCTATATATTAAGCGTCGAAATATACCGAATATCAATTAACACTATTGTGCGCGAATAGCTCAAAAATTACTTAACTTTAACACAATGCAGCTTGACAAGTAAACAACATATGACATTGAAATTTTCAGTAGTGATGTAGAATTTTATATACTTTAATTGGATACTAAGTATTTTTCAAAAAACAAATTTTCGTTTTTCAATTAATATCCATTTTTTGCGATTTCACCCCTCTGTGCGTCGTTACGTAGCTCCATAACATGTATGGGACAATGAATTTTTTTCATATTTTTTTTCGGGGATTTTTTCGCGAATTTTTTTCTTGAGTTCTTGAGTTATAAACGTAGTAACTAACACCACTCTCTTTTATGTATCACGAATTCCATGTCACGCACTGTTGCAGCGTGCGAATAATTGTAGCTGATTTAGTTAAGACAAAATGTTTTTGAAAACTGGTTTGCAATTTTTTCAAAATTAATTTTACGCTCTATTTAAAACGTGAAAAGGTTTAATCAATCCATTTGTAAATTTCGGTGATATTAAGCAAAATGTAGCGTACGCACGTGCTACAAAAGTTGCGCATTACAAATTTCATGTCAGACAGAATTTTCATATATTTTTACAGCTATAAGAGGTTATCCTTGATTATATTAGCAGTAAAGTTATTTGAGAAAAAAAAATTATAAAACAATTTTTTTTTAGCTTTAAACACCGTCACGCACAATTACCCCATTCGTTAATATTACTTATTACCCTCGACCATATTTACTAAAAACTGAAATGCGAAACAAAATGACTAAAATGATCCTATTTTTGTTTAATCTTTTTTATTGGTAACAAAAAAAATTATTCAAGAAGCAAACGTTAAACATAAAAACTTAGAACTTAATAATGAAACTCTTTCATTCAATTGCAGTATGTATTTAAGTATTCCTAGAATTCAAGTGTAACATGTGCGAAACACACATAACATCGACATCCACACATAACAGCATTATCCGCAACAAATTTCTTATATTAGAGTCTGCATTGAAACATATATCAATTTTGTTACATCCCAAGTAACATTGTTGGAGCAACTAGGTGCGAATGAGTCCCAAAAGTGTTCTATAGGTGTATAATATGTGGTAAAAGCCTTACCGCAGCTTTGTTTGCTGCTAGTTGCTTTTAATTTTAAAGAAAATACTCCAAATATGATTTTTTTACCATTTTGAGCTCTAATACTTTATACAGCTTTGTAAAGGATTTTATAAAATCTGCAAAAGAGCAGAACTCTAAAATCTACTACTTGCTCTGTAAAGGATCTTTTAAAGTAATAAACATAACTACCCTGCAGTGTAACCAACTAGTTTAAAACCAGTCTGCATACTAGTTGAAGACTGAGCAGTACTAGTTCAAGATCGTCTTTTTTTCATATACCCAACTAGTATTTTTAACATGACGATGTCATAGGAAATATCAAATGTCTTATTCTGAACAGATGAAAACTAGTTTATAGTGTATATTATTATAGTTAGTTATATTCTAGTTTGTTCTAAGTACTTGTAAACAAATAATATATTGCCAAGTTAAAGTTATTTCCTAAATGACCTCTATATTTATTATGTTGACTTTATATGATTTAAATACAAATTCTAAATGCTTGATAGTTTAAATCATACTTGATTATAAATACAAATTCTAGTTGTTTGATAGTTTAAAATCGTTTATTGAGCTTAAGGTCAAAGTTAGAACAATTAATTGTTCTAACGAATCTTTCCAAAGAAACAACAACAACAACAAAGTTTTTCAATATGAAAAGGAAAAAATCACTAGCTGATCTTATTGCAATTTCGGCCTGGCTAATAACATAAGCATAGAGACTAAAGTATAGCAAAAATACAACAACAAATGTGAAATTATGAAATTGAGAAAAACTGAGAAATTGACACTTCAAATCTCACCGCCCCGGTGGTGCAGTGCGTTAGTGCGCGCTTGCACGGGTATCACAAAGATTTCTGATGAAGCCCTTAGCCAGGCCGAAATTGCAATAAGATCAGCTAGTGATTTTTTCTTTTTCATATTGAAAAACATTGTTGTTGTTGTTGTTTCTTTGGAAAGATTCGTTAGAACAATTAATTGTTCTAACTTTGACCTTAAGCTCAATAAACGATTTTAAACTATCAAACAACTAGAATTTGTATTTAAAATCAAGTATGATTTAAACTATCAGACATTTAGAATTTGTATTTAAATCATATTAAGTCAACATAAAAAATATAGAGGTCATTTAGGAAATAACTTTAATCAAATGGTAGAGCTCGACCAAACGGAAGCAGCTGAAAACAAAATCAGCAAAAATCTAAAAACAACTTCAGTAAACATGCTTTGTTAGTGGAGACTTCCAGCAGGCTGTTGGACTCCATATAATAACATAAGCATAGAGACTAAAGTAAAGAAAAAATACAACAACAAATGTAAAATTATGAAATTGAGAAAAACTGAGAAATTGACACTTCAAATCTCATCGCCTCGGAGGTGCAGTGCGTTAGAGCGCGCTTGCACGGGTATCACAAAGATTTCTGATGAAGCCCTTAGCCAGACCGAAATTGCAATAAGATCAGCTAGTGATTTTTTCCTTTTCATATTGAAAAACTTTGTTGTTGTTGTTGTTTCTTTGGAAAGATTCGTTAGAACAATTAATTGTTCTAACTTTGACCTTAAGCTCAATAAACGATTTTAAACAATCAAACAACTAGAATTTGTATTTAAAATCAAGTATGATTTAAACTATCAAACATTTAGAATTTGTATTTAAATCATATAAAGTCAACATAATATTGCCAAATTTTAACTAGTTTCTAGTTTAACCTTTCCTGAGTGGTTGGCAAATAGTCATAAAATTTACATAGTGTTTTATTATTTCATACAAAAGTAAATTTTTTAGAATTCATAAAGTACAGTTGTGGAACTGGTTGACTTTAATATAGTTTGATTTTTGCAAGTTTTACAACTAGTTTATTGTGACTTGACAACTAGTTTACTGTGACTTGACATAAACTAGTTGGATTTAAACTATTTTTGCAACTAGTAAATCGTGATAAATAAAAACTATTTTGTTTTAACTAGTATAAAGACTAATCATTTTTACTGCTTATTAGTCTTACACTGCAGGGTATATACAGCTATTTTGAAACCCGTAGATTCAGTATTATATCTGCTTTAATATGTATTTTTGTATTGCATTTTGTATTGCAGATGTAAAATACTGTAAATTAATGCAATGAATTTTTTGAGAATAACAGGTGATTAAAAAATCTGATAAAGAGCTTCTTTGAACAAAATGGCGACCTTATTAAAAATAGAAAATCTTCAGAGTTGAAGAAAGCTTAATATTAGTGCTTGCAATAATATTCTAGAATAAATTTATGATTTCTATGATACATATAGTTAAGAATAAAGTATTTAAATCATTTTCAGTTGATTTTAAGGAATGTTGAAAATTTTCGAACTATTTTTACATAATTACCACTTCTTAATTTTAATTATTTGTTAAGCCCGTTGTAGTTTTTCGAAGTACTACATTCACGTTTCCGATAAATTCAAAACCGCACCGAAATTCGCAGCATATGACGAATACAAGAACATGAGTCTGATATAATAATCACTTTATTATTTCTTTAATTTATTTGTCATTCTTATCATCACAAACACTTGTCATATTTTATATATATGAGTTTATTTTTAACACATACATACTTAAACGAACAAGAAAATTTTTAACACATACATACTTAAACGAACAAGAAAATCAAGCTTTGCAAGAGCTCCTATTTAGGTTTAACAGGAACTCTTTTAAAAGTTGACAGCTACTTCTACTCTCCATATGAAGCAAAAATAGTGCTTTTAAACTCAAGAAAGTAGCCTTATATATTCTCTGCAAGAGCTTTAGTTGCGCGACTAAGGCTATAGTTGAAGTTTGCTGCTATATAAAATAGCCATTAATATATGGCTAAAATTGTTACTTGGGATGTTACATATTTTCTTCATTTATTTAACTGCACTTACCACGGTATGTCGTTGATAATTATTTATAAATATATATATATTATTATTAGCAATAGATTTATAAATTTGAAGCAAATATTCTTTTTTCAAAATATTGCAATAAACAGCGCACGCACTCACGGCAAAATTTTCGCTCAACTTATAGACCACGCTAAAGTAAAAAAGACAAGGAAAAACACCGTTATCTTGAAGAATTCAACTTGAAACATGTTGTCGGAATTCGATAGGATATATTCTTTATAATTTCTCTTCTCTCTTAACAATTTGATTTTTCACCTATGCGGTTGACTTTTTGGTGGAATTCGTGATACATAGATATTAAAAAACCAAATGTTGTTGTTTTTTTAAAAACTTACTTGATCTAAAGCTAGCAATTTAATTCATGTAAAAACCCAAATTTTTATATAATTCTAGTTTGGGCTATAGAGGGTTATATGAGAAAGACTCACACCAAATTTAAAGTTAATCGGTCCATTAGAACTTTAGATATAATGCAACCGTGTTGGAAAAAGTAGTTTTGAGAAAAACGCGTTAAAAGTTTTTAAGTTAAGCTTAAGCTTACTCTAAAATGGCTTTAACTTTTAAAATAATTCGAATTTCGAAAAAGGATATATTTAAGAAGGAGAAGGAAATTTAAGGAGATTTTCTTGAATATTTGAACTATAAGAAAATGTTTTTATTCTGATATGTATATAAAAATGAGTGGCATACGTGAGAACGCTCATAACTCGAAAATGGATCGTCTGATTTCAGCTTCTTTTTTTGTTGTGTTTGTCTCCACCCAAGGAAAATTTTTACGTCAAGGAAATTAGAAAAACTCCAGAAGGCACTATAGTGCATATTCTTTACAAAACTGCCAAAACCGCCTTAACTGCTAATATGATTAACATACAAATTTGTATATAAGAGTTTTTAGATACGGTCATTGTTTCATCGCTTTTTATTTTGATCTATCTTGAACACCAGCTCTTTACCGGCTCTATAGTACAATTTTTTTACAAAACTACCAAAAACTCCTTAGCTGCTTTTACGATTAGCATAATAATATGCATATAGCAGTTTTTGGGTACAATGAGTGTTTGATGGCTTTTTATTTTGATTTTAACAAAATTTAGGACTATTACATTTGCTGGACTAGAACATTCGTTTAAAATGGTTGATTGTGTGACTAATCAGGACGAAGTAGCCAATTATCAAATAAAATTAATTAGATTTGACAGGATTAACACCTCATATATTACGATTTGGATCTATTATCATCATTCTGCGGAACCTTAAGAACCAAAACAGTGCAATGGAACAAGACTGGTCGTGAGGCAGCTCAAGAATAATGTCATTAAAGCAACTTTTAAGTTGAGACGTGGAGTCTCACAGGTCCCTCCCGAGTAGCGATTGTTTATTTTATTAAATGTTTATTTTTTATTAAAATTTTCAAATGAAAAAAAGACCATTGTTTAAACATTTATTCTTTTAACTTTACTTATATAAACCAACGTTTTCTGTACTTCTGTACTTTTTACTTATAAAAACCAACCAATTGTTTTTTTTAAAAGATTGATTAGTGTTTACTGAATAATCAAACAATGAAGTAAAGTAGCTTGTGAGACCCCACTTCACTGGTAGTTAAAAAAAAGTTCACGTCACCACTTAAAGGTTAAAGGTAAATTCAAGGGAGGAGAATTGCTTATTCCGAGAATTCCATTGCTTTCAACCGATTTACTTTTCGATTCCGGTTCGCCTTGCATTCACCATGAAAATTCATAAATCACAAGTACAACCTTTGAAAGTTTTTTTATTCGCAAATCCCCTTGATTCCCGCATGGTCAATTATATATGGCATGTTCGCATGTTACGAAGTATTCATTTTTGTTTATTTACTTTCCGGACAACAAAACGATGAACGTAGTATACCAGAACGCATTGAATTGATATGACATGACATGACCATATTTCCAAACACCATATATATTATACTTACAATGTCCAATTGTAAATAAAAATTTTAATTTTACTTTCAACTCATCATTTTTTGTCCAATCGTAATAAGAACATGCCATATAAAAAAAAATAAACTGACCATTTTAGTCCTTGGAAGGACTTTGACCTAGCTTTAATTGATCAATTGTGTTGTAAGTGTTATTAAATGGTTGATCACAAATGACCGAGAACTGGACCTACGTGTTTTATGCCGACTCCGAACGGCTTATGTTCTCAAGAAGCTTTACATGACAGTTTTTACTCTCTGAGGTTTGCCATTGTCTGCAGAGAGGTGACGACCGAACAGAAAAATTATTTAAATTTGAAAAAACTTTCTGTCTGAGCTGGAATTGAACCCGGGCTACCGCGGTTCTTTAGATTAGGGGCCACGCACTTTATCCACTAGGCTACGGTCGCCACAAGCCTAGTGCCATGTACATAAGTCTTAACAGAATCATACAATTTTAATCATTGACTTATAGCATGCATCTTATATTTATAGGTTCCATTAATCTCTTTGCATTTCATGTAAAAAATGATTCAAAATACTATTAGCTCCATTCAAAACAAAAATTATTTAAAATTCAAAATAATTCAATTATAAAGTGTTTAAATTTCAGTGAACATTTATGTGTATGGGTCAATGTTGCGCTCACTATAAAGATAAATGCTAGCAAGCCGACTTTTACCGCCCATAAATCAAGTAAAATGCTATATATCAGACCAGATAAGGTTTTGATCGTTACCCATTAAAGTTTCAAAAGGAAACGTCTGGCATGTGTTGCTCGAATGGTTTTTTGTTTAGACACTTCCAAACTTATCACAAGTTCACAAAAGGATCACAAAAACATTCAACGAATTGGGGCAGGACAATGTCTGTCGGACCCTTTAGTTTTTTAAATTGTCTACACTAGAATACTGCCTTAAGAACTTGTATACTTGACAATCAAAAGTGCACAACTATTGTAGCCTCATACTTGAGGACTTGAGTAGTTGTGCACTTGTAAGTATTGCAAAATTTGACAAGTTTTAAAAAGAGATAGTCATGTATTCACGAAAACCTAACTGCACAACTGCACAGGAAAGAGCACTGAATCATCGTAGTCGAAAAATAAAATCTTTACTTTTGTGTGCCTTGTGTGCCAGCAGAATGCCATTTGCAAAAAAATCTTTACGGAATTGAAATAAAAATGGTTGTGTAGCTTCACGCTAGGTTAGGTTAGGTTACTGCCGGTCAAAGAACAGCCCACATAGAGATCATCAAAAAAGAGGCTTCCTAGATTCTTATGTCTTCAGCGGGCTTAAGCGGGGTATGAACAGAGGAGTTGCTATACCGTTTCCTCCTCTTTCTCATCCATGCAACTCTTGCAGAAGTTAGCTATTTCTGTGGCATGCTACCTTAGAGCCAACTTGATAGACGCAAGTGGCATGCCTAATGTTTCCATGTCAAGCAGTATCGGTACCGTTGTACCTTCTCTAGCGAGGTCACCCGCTCTACAATTTCCAGGAATGTCCCTATGCCCTGGTACCCAAATCAGATGAATGTCGAATTTATCGGCCATCTCATAAAGAGACAAGCGTCATTTAAGGGCTGTTGGTGATGTTAGGAACACACCTCAAAGGGATTTTATCGCTGTTTGGCTGTCCGTAAAAACTTAGATATCTTTAGTTAATATCTCACTATACCTTAGCTATTCCACAGCTCTATAAATGGTCATTATTTCAGCCTTGAATACGCTGCAATGATCTAGTAGTCTAAATGCGGATCAGATCCGTTTAAAAGACGCCTCCTCCGACTTTGCTTTAAAGTTTTGAGCCGTCAGTAAAAATATGCGCGCCAACTTGGTTTAGCGGCAGTAACACGTCCCATTCTACTCTGCTTCATGCTAACGGCATCAGAATTTGATGCTCTCTTTTTGTCTTTACCCTTGCCGACAAAATATGATTTATGTGCGTTTAATACTGTTTTATTTTACTTTCAATTACATTTCATGAACTTACTGATGGTCCAAAGAGGTAGAGGGCATTGGGTACATAAAGTATGCAGCTGTACAGAGATGCCACAATTAGTAACCCCTATAGCTTTGCTTTTTACTTCTTAAAAATCTTGCTATTTACCAGCTGCCTAGAAATCCTCATTATTCCGTTGCATAAATCTGGTAACAGATCTTTAATCGATAACAATCAAGGAATTGCTTAATTAAGTGATTTGCCCAAACTTTTTGAGGTAATTGTTAAATCACAAGTATCACATAGTGTTAAGTCTTTGATGTCTCCATGCCAACATGGAATCATTTCTGGAAAATCGACTGTTACTGACCTACTTGAATTTACACCTTAAGCTACAGAGAATTTTGGTAAAGGTTATAAGGCATATGTAATCTACACAAATCTCTTACTGGATTTCCTATGAACTTGGTGAGGTAGAATAAATCACATCTAAGTAATCTGTCCTATTTAAACTCGTGAAATCGTACGACTTTCCTGTTACCTGTTCTCTTCCTGCTTTTCACAAATGATTTGCCATCTGTAATAATGCATTCTAACATCTTGATGTATGCTGACAACGTCAAACTTTTTCTTTCTTATAAAAATTAATATAACGCCGAATTCTTACAAATTGATATTAATAATAATCTTCATTACCAGTGTAATATAAATCACATGAATCTCAATATGAAAAAATGTAAGCACATGATTTTCTCGCGCAAGCTATGGTTTAGACGTACGTACAAAATTTGCGCTTAGATATTAAAATCTTTAAAGAGTTTCCATGACTCCCTTAAACTTAGGATTCAGAAGAATACTTTAAACTTTCCTGGCGATGTTTGGCAATACATCATACTATCAAACTGATTAAATTTAAACATGATTATTCAGAGCGAGACTATGTTCGACTCGCCTGGCATATACCGTGGTTAGACCTCTTCTGTCTACCCTTGCATATGTGAGCTTTGGTCTAATCCTTGTTTACACATTTGAAAAGAACTTGATTAGTGGCCTTACATACGTAAGCACTGCTACTATAAATCGATCTAATAACTATCAAAGATGTGATCCGGAATGTACAACTAAACATTATACCTGCTTATTTGTTTTTATTCTTATAAACTAAATTGTAAATCCCTAAATGAATTTTTGAAATTTATAATGAATTGTTTATCATGCAAATTAAGTTTAATAATGAATTGTTGAATTTTTGGAATTCTATAAAGCTTTAGGTCTAAGCATACAATAAATAATGAAAATAAATAGCAAATTTTACTACAGTAAAACAAATAACTGATCAGATACAAACTGATAAAAATTCCAAGTAGTTGGATTGTAGAACAGTTTGTTTCTGATTGTTCTGATATGAAATAAATATCGAAATGCATGACACCGATGAGCGGCAGTAAATTTGATTCCGACTGAAGTCGGTTTTGAAGAACATTGCTTAGTAAGTCTATTTAAATACCTTTGCAGACCATATACACATTCGATAAGAACATTTTTTCAAATGTATCCCTTGATAAAACTTGATTTTCGACCCCTTATTTAGTGAAAATATCTTTCTTATAATAAAGATAAGGAATTCGTATCAGGAAAAGGAAGGAGAAGGCAAGAAAAAGCCTTTGATCACTAAGGATTATTAATTTCATTTGTAGAATTTTAAGTTTAATGAATTTTTACTCTCTTCTTTCTCTTAAAAACTTATTTTACCTTCACTCCATAAACAAAATGCATACAAAGCAGCGAACAACAACTAGTTATACTATGTAAGAAATAATGTTCTCAATACGATATTACATATTTTTACAAAGATATTTTTGCTAAAAAAGAGTTTTAAAGATTCAGATCTTTCTAAAATTATGACATGCTAACCCAATAAGGAGGACTCTCCAATGCTAATCATACTATTCTTAATTCTGAAAATATTTAAAATTTAAGCTAATCCATACATAAGCGCCTTTGTTAACATTGCCTTCAGTGTAGAAAAGTTTCCTTTTTTATATAAATTCTCGAAAAGGTTCATCAAAATTGTTGTCATTGGCGTTAGAGAATCCATTGTTGGAAATGGCGATATTAGTTGCTTGTTGAATAAGAATTTGATTATTGTTATAGCTCAGATTTTGCTGTTGATGGGTATGCAGGTGAATGTGATTAAGACTTTGGTTAAGTATTGGAATTGCTGATGTTGTGGCAGCTTCTGTGGCCAGTTGATTTGGCATCGACCCCATTAATACTGAACAGTCATAATTCGGACTGCTTGTAAGGCCCTCTTCAAAACAGGCAACAGTATTAACTTCAACTAATCCGTCATTCAACATGGCTTGACTTAAATTTTGAGCTGACTCTTCGTTTCTTTTAGCAAGAATGATTTGTGTAAGATTAATTATATAATTCTTTGCCAACGTAAGAGTCTCAATTTTGGAAAGTCTTCTCTCCATTTCAACGTGTGGAATAACTTCTCGTAGGGACTGTAAAGTAAAAATAATGTGGTTCTTTATAAATAGTAGTCCTCAGAATTAAGCATGAGCTTACCTGGAAAGCATCATTAAGGCTGTGCATCCGCATGCGTTCCCTTTCATTTGATTCAAGTCGTCTTAGGTTTCTTTCCTTAGCATTGAGTGCTCCTTTTCTTCTCCGACTTTGATTTGAACTTGACGAGTTTCTCCCACGACTTGAGGGGCACGCACTTCCCCCATTACTGCTGCCTCCACCGCCACTTGTATCATCGCTCTGTGAACTTGAGTCGGTCATTTCCATGTCATAGTTGGCATCGTTACCATTATTGAGCTAATATATTTAAGAATTACATAACGTGCTATAAATTATGTAAATTATCCTTATCTGTACCTGAAAAGTTCTACGGCTTGTTCTGCGTAGAGGTCGAGAATTTCTATCTGTCTCCAAATTATCTATAGTCTCACAATTTTTCAAAGAATTACTGGATACGTGCTGTTGCTGCTGTTGACAGATGTGCACAAAATCCTTAGATAATGAACTCCGAGCGAGTATATTTGCGTTCATATTTTCTAAAACGGTTTTTTGTTTATCGTTTCATCCCTCAAATGTGCTGAAAAAGAGTTAAAAGGATGGTGTTATTAGTGACAAAAATGGATAAGCTATTCACTTTTAAAGACCGTAACCAAGGACAGTTTTTGTGGTTTAAACCCCCAATAGAATTCGAAGTATAAAAAAGCTTTGAAGCAAAGCTTTTTACGCCTCATTTTGTGATTTGTTGAGTAAAATCTCAAAAACGACACTTTTTTAAATACACATTTTTCTTAGAAATGTTGTTGCTTTTTCTACAACAAGAGAATATAGAATTAAAAATATTTTTATGACAGCAATGAGAATCGAACCCGCACCCTTTCGATTGATAGTTCAGCACGCTGCTAATACAAATACCTTCGTTACGTTAAGTGGTTCATTCAATATTAACAGCCCTATTCTGGCAACTTGGCAATAGTCAACCAGTATTTTTAATATTTCTATGTGTTTGTTGTAATAAATAATAAATTTTGAGAAATAAATAAAACTAGTAAACCCGTGTGGCGTTAAAACGCCAAAATTAAATATACCTAGATTTTTTTTAAGCTATTGAATAGATCAAAATTGAAATTAAATTAATTTTGGCCTTTTTGCAATAAACGCGGTATTTCGTATTTAATTTTTGTATAAATTTTTAAAAATTAAAAATTTTTCCGATCAACTGCTTAGAAATCTTTTTTCAACTGTAAGAAATCATAACAGTATCACTTTGTTATTCTATATATCAATTCATAGTCTTAACTACACGGAAGTTTCGGATATCTACGGATATTTAAGCCTTGCTCAGATAAACAGACAACAGTGGCAAAATAAGGTAAACCTACGAATTTTTAAGAATATGACGCAGAATTTTCATAGATTTCGCTTTTTTTTCACCAAATTTTATGTCAAAAGTTTTGGAATGGTAAAAAAAATGTACTTATCACTAAAAATGTATTAACATAATTGCAATTAAAAAAACTGTTTCAAGGAATCTAGTTTCGAAGTAAGCTAGTGGGCAGCCTCTTTTGAGGCGATTGTTTACAGTTTAACCCATTAATGCTCACCACCAGAACTCGTTGAGTTTATTTTCGGCATTAATTTGTGTTATGGTTTAACGGTAAACTCTGGAGTTTAAGAAAAAATTTAAAGGATTCGGGTGTGGCAAAGTGTGTAAACGTATAAGATCATAAACGTATAAGGGTATGTATGCTAGAAAATAAAAAATTAGAAAAAATTAGATATTGGAAAATTTTCATTTCGTAGCGCAGCCGTTCAACTCTAACCTAATGCCTTTTTTTAAATTATATTTTCTTTATTCTTGATGTTTATAAAATAAATAATAAATAATAAAAATAAATATTAAAATTCTTATGGAAAAAGCATATTTTTGGCTTTCTCACACTGTTGGAAGCAAAAGCTTTATAGCGGCTGCGAATTTTTGAAAAATGCTTTCATCGCATATGACATATCATACTTTGTCATGAACGGGTTATGACAAAAGGGTTTGTCATGAACAAGCTTACTGTGCATGTAAAATGTATTTCAATGTTATTGTATTTATAATGATTACAGATTTAAAAAATCTGATGTTCCTTTAAAATGAATAAAAGTTACGTTTTATATTATGTTTTTAGTTTCAGTTATAGTAACATAACTAAAAGTAATAAATTTTAACTATTTTTACTTTTAGTTATGTTTGACGTTGTTTGTAACTTTTATAAGTTTAATGTAAATTTTATTTAAAAAATCATATATACAAAAAAATTTTAAAAAACTATAAATGAATTCAATTGAGTAATTTTATTAGTTGTTAGTTTTAAATTGAAAAAAAAAATGTAAATTTTCTAACACGATTCAGAAATTTGCGAAGAAAAGATGTGTTGAGTGCGCACAAGCAACTGTGTTTCATGAGAAAAAACAACATCCTGAAAGGTCTTCTTCAAAAATATTTCATATAATTTAGTTTTTCACTTATTTTTTTTTTCATTTTTCACAATTAAACGGCAACAACAAATGTTTCAATAATATTAACAGTTTGCGCGTTGTCAGTTTGACAAATATTTTTTAAAAAAATTGAAAAGCAGTTGCTCACTTCAACTCGTCGTAAATTTGAGATTTCGGAAAATTACGAAGTGAAGTGTATACCCTAAGTGTATGACAAGAAAATATTAAAAGGATTGTGCATTAGCTATCGTACATACTCTATTGTGAAGCTATGATGTAGCAGATCTTAATAATCAATCAAAAGGATTGTGCCCCAGCTACACAAACAACAAAAGTAGCAAGGTTTCATTGAAGTGGGTGAAAATTATCACTAACTACTAAACCTCTGCACGAGTGCGCTTGAAATGCATTTAAGAACACTGATTTGTGGAGCAAGCGTTGGCTATGTTCTGTTTTCATTAATTAAAACAAACGTAACACTACAGAGAGCATGCGTCGCGTAAGCAGAACAAAAACAAACGAAAACCGAAGCAATGTTATGCTTGAGTCGACAGAGAAGAGCACAGCAGAACGAAATGACTTGAAAGTTATGTGATCAACAGCAGAACGCTTGGAGTTATGATGTGTTTAAGTTTCATAGTTTCTGCATTTCCTTGTGAAGTAAAATCATCTAAAACGTCAAAAAGGGATTTTCTTATTATTTATTGAAATTATAATAAGAGACTTTTTTATTTACTATGAAAATTAATTTATTTTTTTAATTTTTCACAATATTTAATTCAATAAAAGTTATTAAAGAATAAAAAATATATATATTTTTTAAGTAACAACAAAAAATTTTTTTCCTGTTGATGATTATAATGATGATTTATTTGTAAATATGGTTACTAGTAATGATGTGATAACGTTTGTTGTTGGCGTTGTTGTTTATGGTAGTATTGGTGTTGTTGTTGGTCTATTGCGATGATGTTTATGTTTTTCATTGCTATTTTTTTGTGGTAGAACTTAGTAAAACTGAATGCTCTACTAGAAAAAAGTGATTTCGGAAGGTATTTCTTCAATCATTTCAAATCTAATTTGGTAGAAATATTTAAGGTTACTGAAAAATAACGTCAGAATTTTATGCCAGGGCCGTAGTCAGGATTTACCCATGGGGGGTTTTTATGAAATTTTTTCAAAATTTAAATATGAGGACAATTATTTGTTTCATTTCAAGTTAAGTTTCAAGGACGATTACAGCTCCGCTAAAATAAAAGATACGAAATTTGTTGATATTTTGTTGGATAATACATGACATGATAGTGTTGATGTATGGATTAAAAAGCTGATACTTTTTCTAAATAACAAAATAACATTTTTTATTTTATGGCTAGTAGTTAAGATTATAAATCAATAAAACTTAACACGTCCCATAAATGTAAACCATCCTGTGTAGTGTAAATTTTACAATATAAGAGGACTCTAAGTACAGATTTGAAACCATCGTTGAAAGTACATATAGGAATGATAATGGGTTTACCGGATACGAAATTTGTAGACTAGTATTATTTATCCAAACATATTTGAATATAAGCAGACTGCTATTATTTCGCTCGTAGCTGTATGTATAAAGATGCCTCGACTTGTATGGGGAAAAAGTTATATTTTTATCCCTCTAAAAATGAACCTTAGTCTATTTTATAACAATTCCCAAAATATTTTAGCTATAATTCACGATAATCGCCTGTGAGCTAAGCCATTTTGCAAAAACCTCCAAAATTAATGTTTTTCGTTAATATATTGGCTGGTGTAATAGTTTTTACATACTTAAAGTAAATATAAAACGAAACAAATAATTATACCTATATTTTAATTTTGAAAAAAAATTCATCAAGACCCCTCCCATGGGTAAATCCTGACTACGGCCCTGGCATAAAATATCGGCGTTATAATATTTCTAAAAAAATTTTTCTAATTCTAAAATATTTCTAAAAAATTCGAGTTATACTGATTGAAAAAATACCCTCTGAAATCACATAAGAGAATACTTAAATTTGCAAAATATCACGATTTGAACATAAAAATCGAAAATATGCGCATATAATATGCACTTAAAACTCTAAAATATGCGCTAAATATGCAATTAAAAATATTTTTCTTATATTTTATTATCGGTCAATTTATACAATTAATTTTTAAATACATATAAAATTAATTTATCTAAAAAAAAATAAAGTGCATTTAAAAGCACCTAAGTTATCTTTTTTCAAAATATGTCGTATTAAATTTAAATGGTTGCAAATCAAAAAAAGCAAAAACCACATTAATTTATTGTATAAAAAATATACGCAATTAATATGCAAAAATAGGCATTTTTTGAAAAATATGCAAAACAATGAATTTATTGCAAAATATTTAAAAACATGCACTAACTATTGAATGCTATTTAGAAGGAATTTTCATGATTCGCAAAGATAACTTAACCATTTGCACTTTCAGATGCCCAGTAGAAACTTGCATTTCCATGAAATTCCTAACCATTAATCACTTTGCCAATGTTCTGCTGCGTTAGGTGTGATCGATGCTTTTCTCGCTGTTATCAATTAACTTTTTTTTATAGAACGAATAACACCGTGTTCCAGGGTTGATAAATGACTTTTTCATTTTGGTATAAAAATTTTTAAAAAATTGTACTAAATGAAAAAAGAAAGTATGAAATAAATTTTTTTTTATTTAAATTAAAATGTTTTAATGTTTTTAACCATTCAGTTCATAAAAAAACGACAAAGGTTTTTATTAATTTTTCATTAAGAAAAAAGTTTTTTATAATCAATAAAAGGAGCACAAGTGGTCTATAATATTCAGGGAAAGATATCACTAAAAGCCAGGGTCATTTTCAAGTTCAAACCCCCCAGAGCATCGAAATTTTAGTAAAAATTTTATACTTTTGCAATCGGATTAAAGATAGTGCTTTTGTTTACACATATTTTTGACATTTTTTTATTTTATTTCTATACAAAAACTTTCAAAATTTAAATAACTTCATTTTAATTTTTTTTTCTCACAATATTTTTTCAGAAGGTGTTTATTTTATAATTAAGAGGTTAGCTTTAATATTTATAAACTTTAGAAATTTTGGTTTTGAATCAATGCAAGCACTCAAAACCTTTCCAAGGATATATTGAATTTGAGGATTGCATTAGAAACAATAAAATAATTTCAATTTTATTGAAAATAAATTAATAATAAAAAAATAATCAAAATAAGGCACGAGAAACAGAATTGTCAGAACAGAAATGTTTACGAAAAACATTATTAATGGAGGTTATGAAATAGACAAAGGCTAATTTTTTAGAGGGGGACAAATGCAACTTTTTTCTAATGGAAATTGAGACACCTTAATAAATATACTTACATATATAATATGTAAAAAAATTTACTTAAAAATTAAATAAAAAAACATTTATCAAAACCACCCCCATGGGTGAATCCTGGCTACGGCCTTGATAAAATATATTAAAAAAAATCAAATAAGCATAAAGTTTAGGTCTTTTTATAAATAAAAAACAAAAATTAATAAAGTGAAAAAAGCAAACAACGTTTACTAATTTCTTTCGTTACCTTAATATAGAAAGGCCACTAACATTTTTTTTAATCAAATCCTTAGCAGATGCTCCTAGATCAACCACCTATCCACCCGAAATCTGACACAATCCATCCAAAAAATAGATTTTTAAAAATGTTAGGTAGTGCTTTTCTATATTAAGGTAACGAAAGAAATGAATGAGGAAATCTTTAAGAAATTGCTTATTTTTCACTTTCAGTCAAATTTTCTGAAATTTTTCTTTTGATATATTACTTCTGATATCAATACTGCGGCATTTTTTTCACTACATTTTAAAAAACCGTTGTTTTCATTAAAGAAGAAATTGCTGCAATGGTTTTTAATGAATTTTAATAGAAAATATTCTTTTAACTTTTGCTGACGAATGAGAAGTTGGAAGAATTCCTTGAGCAATTTTATATATTTGGAGAAAATTTACTCTTTAAATTCAATTTTAATAGTGTTAACAGAGTGACAAAATTAAGAAATTAATAATTTTTTAATTCTTTTAATTCTGTTTGCTTACCAAGAGCTCTAAATCTTGTATTTAGTAAAAAATTTTTGAGTAAATAAAATGTACCAAAAATGCTTTGGTAGTAGGAAAGTAGGAAAAATGTAAAATTGTACCAAAAAAGTACAATTGTACCGAAAATATCAACCCTGCCGTGTTCTGGTAAAGCAGGCTGCGAACAAGTTCTGTTTAGAAGCCGACGAGTGCTCTGCAGTGCTGGGTTCTTGTCGTTTAATAAATTGGTTATCTTCTGCTTGACTAACAGAGTTATGTTATACTCTGAACTCGGCACTGTTGGCTCTACTGTTGTAGAAAAAACGAGTGCATTTGTGCAGAGGTTTACTAAATACCAATTGCTTTAAGTGGAGATTTTAACCCATTTCACTCCGATTTTTTAAACGGCCGTACCAACAGTTGAGAGTAACTTTTCTAAGATAGTATTGCCAGGGGGTAGTGTTCGATTAGTCGAACAATGGCGGTTGGCGGAGATTAAAATCACATATACTTTATGGCTATCTTCTGCAGTTATCGACAAAATATATTTCGAAATTTTAGAAAAACACAACTGTTTTGTTTTTTTATTATATTAGTTTATGATAATATTGATAATAGGTAATAATTATTCAATTATTTTACCATTTGTGGTAGGCGTCGAATTATTTTACCATTTGTGGTAGGCATTGTGGTAGGTTTATTTTGCACGCCTGACTTTTTTATCATTCTGCACAATAACAAGACCTTGTTGAATGTTTGAACAAACTGTATATCGTTGCGTTGCATTTCATATCTCTTTCTTCTGGCAACAATCGGGTTGTACACCTCGGTATCGAAAAAATTCGAAAAAATATCGGAATTCTATGGAATATCACTGAGCTTGCTTTGAACTTCAAATTGCAGCTGTTCCAATGTCTCCAAACACATGCAATTTTTAAAGGTAAGTCACCCCCTTAGGCACTTTCTTCCATTGCACTGCTGAGAATGCTGAAAAAAGAATTCTGACGGCAATTTGTACTTATGTGTGGGCTCAACAGTAGTTTCAACGTCTTATGTATAACCAGATCCTTCAACACTTGGCGCTAACATTTTCGCCGATTTTCATGAAAGGTGAATCAACTTCGCTATCCTTACAACGGACAATCTCATATGTTCCAGGTCCAACAACTCGTCGTCAATATCCTCTTCATCAGTTTATCCATCAAAAACCTCAAAGCAATACCGATCACTGTTTCTATGTCCTCGTCAGTATCGCTCCTTAGTAACTTATCTATAATTTCCTGCACACAAAGTGCTTTACAACAACGAATTACGAAAGACCCTAGGATTCGATTCAATAAAATATTTATTTAATGCATTCTTTGTTGCTTTTATTACTTTTTCGAAAGAAAATTTCCGAGACAGACATTTGTTTAAAACAATAAAGTGCATTTATAAAAAATATTTATAATTATGCTTAATTTCACCCAATGAAAGTAGGTCTGCAAAAATGTTATTTTTCAACCACAACTTGGAGCTAAAAAAAGGGGTGGGTATGACCGCTTTTATTTTCTTCTGAAAGCCAATTAAATTTACTATAATACTGTATCACTACATGCAGTGTCACCTATCTTTTCGTCATAATACATCGTCATAAAAAAAAATTAGGGTGGAAATAGGCAACCTTACTGTTCGAGTAACGAACAGCAGCGTAAAATGGGTTAGTTGCAATTTAAGACATGAATGTTCACAGGCACTTAAACAATTCCTTTTTGATAAATTTAACAAACAATAAGCGATTCAAATATTATACAACACGATAAGGGCAACTAGTGATGCAGTATTTGCTAAATATATTTTTGCTATAACATACGTTTGTTATTTCAGTTATCATAAACCCACACGGTGGGCAAGAAATAATGATAGGTTGCATATAAATGTCGACAAAAAAAGAGAGCAGGGCTGCATTTCTTGATGAGCATAGGTGTAAAATCCGTTTGAAATTAAATCCTAGCTACTCCTGTTTCAAAGATATTCATATTTGTTTCTTATTTGTTTATAATTTGTTTTATAAATTTTTATAATAATATAATCCAGCACTAAAATGCATATCAGTTTATTAAAAATAAGGTTTTTAAATTTTAAAGTTCTGGGAAGAAAATGTCACGACAGCTTTTTTTAATCATCCCAAAAAAGTTTGTTCTTCGATCATATCTCATATAAAATTGTCTCAAAATTTAATGAATTTAATGAAAACGGACTCCACAGCTTGCTCGGACCATATTCCTAAACCATCACTATGCAAGATAATAATGACTTTCTTCAAATGTTTGAGAATAATATTGATTTTCACGGTTTGAGAAATTCTAGTATTTTTCAAAGCGTCACGGAGTTCCCTTAGATTTTTATCAAAATCACTGAGATCCGCTTGTTTTGGAGAGAAGCAAGAATCAAAATATACTTAATGTAACAAAGCAGAAAGGGCAAGGGTACGTTGCCGTTGGCGTTTGCTGTCTATTAGCAATTAGAACAAATTTATTAAGTCTACAAGAAATCTGAAAGGTATCTCATTCATTTTGGTTGATTGCGCTAAGTTTTTACAATTTTCATAAGTCTATTTGATCCAAGGAACTATGCACAAAAAATCAATTTGTAGACACTAATCAGTTTTTAATACTTCCACCAGTGGAGTAATATAAAACGTTCTTACTTTTTTATACATACGAATCGTTTTCTTCTTTTTCGTGTTATTGGGTTGAAATATTTTGATTACAAGGCCATTATTTACATCAATTTTTATAGAAAACTTTCGATGACCAGGTCTTTCGAGAACTTTTGAAAATTCCTTTTCCAAATTACTTAATAGTTAGTCGACAAGAACTTAAGAAATAATTAGTCGATAAGAACATAAATTTTGTACGCATATTATTAGAAATATCAAACTGCACATTAATATGCTCATTTATTACTATTATATGTTTTTATGTTAATAAGAAATACTCTGAAGGTTTATTTTGATAAATAATTTTTTTACCACATGGAGTGCATACTTTCGTCCGGTATTCTTAATGATCGCATTTATGTTCTGGATGTGAAGTGTACATTATTTATTGACAGAAAAATAGCTTTAATCCACATTAAGATAAGCATTTTTTACTGTAAAAAATTATATGATGACACTTATATAAGTAGTCGGTGAAAATATATTAAACTTTTAAGCTTCGAATTTCTAATTGTGAAGAACACCAAATTACTATCTTATTATATTGTTGATATTATAAAGGGTGGTTAAATTTTAAGGGCCGATGATGATTTTGAATAAAACACAAATTATTTAGAAAACTATTGTGATTTCTTTTTATTGTGATAATATTGGTATGGTTCAATTTTGTATGGAAAAAATATTGGCCAAATGGCCGCCGCGACCTCGGCGGCACACCTCCATCCGATGGTCCAAATTTTTGATGACGCTGAGGCATAATTGAGGTTCTATGCCGTTAATGTGCCGAATTATCTCATCCTTGAATTGTTGCTGGCTTATCGACGTACACCTTTTCTTTCAAATAATCCTAAAGAAAGAAGTCCAACGGTGTCAAATCACATGATCTTGGCGGCCAATTGACATCGCCACCACGTGAGATTGAATCTGTCGCGCAAAAGAGCCATTGTTTCGTTAGCTGTGTGGCAAGTGGCACAATCCTGTTTAAACCACATATTGTCCACATCCATATCTTCCAATTCGGGCCAAAAAAAGTTCGTTATCATCTCACGATAGCGAACACCATTCACAGTAACTGCCTGACCGGCCTCATTTTGGAAAAAATACGTCCCGATGATGCCGCCATCCCATAAACCGCACCAAACAGTCGCTATTTGTGGGTGCTTTGGTTTTTTGACAGTCACTCTTGGATTATCATTCGCCCAAATATGGCAATTCTGCTTATTGACGAATCCACTGAGGTAAAAATGTGCCTCATCATTGAAGATGATTTTCTTTGAAAATTGATCATCCACTGTTGCCATATCTTGCCACCATTCTGACCATTGGCGATGCTTGAAATGGTCAAGAGGCCTTAGTTCTTGAGTCAATTGCACCTTGTTAGCGTGTAAATGCAAGTCTTCATGTATAATGTTCATCAACGACGAGCGTGAGAGGTGCAATTGTTGGGCACGACGACGAGTTGAGGTGGACGACTCTTCAGCCACACTATCGCAAACAGCAGCAATATTTTCTGCAGTACGAGCTGTACGAGCATGTACTGGTGTTTTCACATCTCCTACAGACCCGCTTCGCTCAAATTTTTGCACGATTTTTCCGATTGTACGCACATTTCGACGATTAAATTGACCGAAAAAATCACGAAATGCACGATATGCATTTTGATTTGAACGTCCATTTTCATAATAAGCCTGAATAACTTTTACGCGTGGCTCGATTGTGTATCTTTCCATGGTTCAAATTGAATTAGTCTGAAATTGAAAAATGTCAAATGAAATGCAGAAAAAACTTGGCGTTTAGGTGTGGCTTACTTTCAAAATAGGCCATTCAAAATTTAACCACCCTTTAGTTATCTATCAATTGAAGGGCTTGTTGCAGAAACATCATAAGCCACAATACAAAAATGTTAAAATAATCGCATTTGAATCTTTAAAAAAATATATAAAATAGACGTTCCATGTAATCTTACTTTTAACACTTTTAATTATTCGTAATGGAAGCCTTCTAAAACATGTTCAATAATCAACGAAGAAAGGATAGTGGAAACCAAACATTTAAAAAAATGCGGCTTATCATGTTTTTGCATAAAATTTATTTTCAAAAATTAATAAAAAAAAAATTTTGTAACAAAATCAAAACAATATAAACTAATTATGTATAATCCTTCAACAATTTCTGGAATTACCTTTTCGTTTTCTATGTTTGTTGATTTTAATGTTTTATAAAAGGAATGGTATATTGGTGGAAAATAGAGTAATAAAGATTTCACATTTTTAATTTTTTTTTCACTTCTGTTTTAACGCATTCACGCGGTCTTATTTCTTTAAAGTATGTTTACTACTATATACTCTTGATTTACTTTATTAGTATTAAGCTATATATAGGACAAAAATATCGATGTTTCTTGCATAATCTGATGCAACAAGACTTAAACATCGAAATAATTATCTGATTAAGGATAATTCGCAAAAGTTTTGATTTTAGTTGCCACCACAGCAAACTACTGCACTACAAAGCCGTGATAAGGTACTACAAATTTTAAAGTAAAAATTATTTCAAAAGGAAATATGCGTCGCTGGTTTCTTAAAGCACTTCATCAGTATTTAAAGGTTATTTATAATTACAAGCTTCCAAACAATTTTTCTAAATGGAAAAACATGATAAGCCACTAGAAATTTGAAAGTAAAACTTATTTGCGTAAAAACATGATAAGCCACATAAATTAAAAGAAATATTACTCAATGTGACGACTGTAGCCTAGTGGATAGAGTGTGTGGCCCCTAAGTTAAAGAACCGCGGTAGCCCGGGTTCAATTCCAGCTCAAGACAGAAAGTTTTTTCAATTTAATTAATTTTTCTGTTCGGTCGTCGCCTCTCTGCAGACAATGGCAAACCTCAGAGAGTAAAAACTGCCATGTAAAGCTTCTTGAGAACATAAGCCTTTCGGAGTCGTCATAAAACACGTAGGTCCAGTTCTCGGTCATTTGTGATCAACCATTTAATAACACGCACAGCACAATTGATCAATAGAAGCTGGTCAAAATCCTTCGAAGGGCTGAAATAGCAAGTTTATTTTTATTTTATTACTGAATGTTTTTTTATATATTTCCTTTAGCAGTTAATAATAAATCTTCGTCTATCATACCGTCATAGCTTTAGTCAACAAAATCTTCAATATTGATATAACTCGCAGTTAAGTTCACAGTAACTATTTGAGGGGTAGCTTTTGTATGTGGCTTATCGAGTTTTTGAGTAGAAAATTCAATAAAATATTTAATTGCAAAATGATACTTATACATGTAAGTTCGCAGTTTATTGAAAATAAGCCCTAATCTTTTCAGCAGGTGTTACTATGGTAAAATGTACTAAAAATAACACAAAATACCAGTTTTTGATATTATGTGGCTTATCATGTTTCTGCAATAAGCTCTTCAAAGATATACACCTTTCCTTTTTCGCAAGACATTGATCTTATCAGAAATTTGTAAAATTTGGATATCTTTAAAACAGAAGCAGCTAGGATTCCATTTTAAACGAATTTTTCACCTATAATCATCATTAAATACAGCCCTGCTTTCAGTTTTTGTCGATATTTCTATGCAACCTATCGTTACTTCCTGCCCACCGTCCCCATTAAGAATAAAATTTCATTAAAAAAATTTCATAATGATAATTGAACACATTTACAAAAATAAGTCAAAATGAATGTAGCATGTAATAATATAAAATAATAAAAAATCAATTTAACCCGAAACACCCTGTCGTTGCCATATGGCAACGCAAACAAGAACACTTAAAATGTGCTTATTGTAGTTTAAACCATTTTATATTTACGTTAACAGGTCATTCTGAAAATTAAAAAAAATGTACTCAGGGTGATTCGGGTTAATTGCGAACATTATATCAAGTTTTTATGAAGGCAACAACAACAACAACAACAACTATGTATTGAGTCAATCACTTAGCTGACCAGTCACTCTGTTTCAGAAATCATTATATTTCCTCTCCAGTAGTCTTTGAGTGATTAAACTGTGATCAACTCGCTGTTTAAAATCGTATATGATTTCACACATTTTGGAACTCATTCATCTGAACTATATTGAACAAATTGAAAGTTCAAATTTTCTTCTTAATCATATGACATTTAAAGCAGTTGGCTATTTGTAGATCACCGCCGTCAAGGTTGCCATCTAATCTAGTTGCTTCTTATTTATTTCAATACTCATTGGTGTTCGACAGTTTGTTGAAATGCACTATAGAAATATATTAAATTTTTTAATTAAAAAATTAATTTATTATTGTATTATAAAAAACCATTAAATTTTCAAATCTATGAAAGCTTCGCTTCTCGCGTGTGTCCAAAGACGCATTTTCATGGATAAAGGTCGTGCATTAAAGTCCAATGACCCTAAGTGCGCTTTATATTATTCATCAGTGTATTATTCACTGAAATACTTTTGTGGGTCACTAGAATTACTTAATCATAAAGCAATAAAGTGCACTGATCCTAAGTGCGCTTTACATTATTCATCAGTGTATACTGAAATACTTTTCTGGGTCACTAGAATTGCTTAACTATAAAGCAACTTGTGCGCCTCATCGAACTGTCAGAAAACTACTCCACACTACTTGAGTCAGCAACCACTTGATGTTGATTGCTGATCAAATACTTAAAATATAAATATAAGTTCAAATGGAAAAATAAAGACAGTTATAGTTTATCTTTTTTTAAGAATATATAGAAAGTTTGTGAACGGATTTTTATCTTAATATGGCTATACTGTCCTCCTGGTCAAAAGTGAAGTGAATTTTAAATTTAATTTACAAGAAAAAGACTAGTAAAAGTGAAAAACAATTAAAATTTTAAAGAAATAAAATTGAAAAAGAAACTGTTATGTCATAAGTGAATATTAAATCGAATTTAAAGGAAAAAAGGACTAGTAACAGTGAAAAACAATTAAAATTTTAAAAGAAAAATGTGAAAAAGAAACATATTGTCTTGGTTGATCAAAGCACTTAGTGCAATCCTGTTGGCACTATCAGGATATGAAATTGGTCAAGAAGTGGAGCAAAATAAGCTCGAAAAACACACACAAAGACAATTAAATTTATCTGAAACACAGCAAACCTTTACCACCAGTGACAAAACCATTACCCAAAACAACTAGCAGCTAATAGCGTTACTAACCATATTAGTGTTAATTATCTTAGTATATACTATGATAAAACACCATTTAAGCCGACGCAGAGAAACGCCAAATATATAAGTAAGTCAGTACCTCAAAGCTGGAAGCCCAACACCCCCGATGGGGGAATGGGGGATGAAAAGACAAGCGTCATCATGGAGATGGAAAGACAATTAAATTTATCTGAAACACAGCAAACCTTTACCACCAGTGCCAAAACCATTACCCAAAACAACTGGCAACTAATAGCGTTACTAGCCATACTGGTGTTAATTAGCTTAGTATATACTATGATAAAACACCATTTAAGCCAACGCAGAGAAATGCCAAATATATAAGTAAGTCAGTGCCTCAAAGCTGGAAGCCCAAAACCCCCCAATGGGGGTAATGGGGGATGAAAAGACAAGCATCATCATGGAATCAGCGGACATCAACACTATTCGTAGTATTAATAGCAATGGAATTCAATGGAATAAGAGGTCATCAACACCAGCATTTTCATCAAAATAGATAAGAATCAACTAAATTATATAAATTATAACTTAAGGTTTATTGACTTTTTCTTCATAATACACGATTATATATATATACATGCATTTGTTTGAATGTCGATTAAGCAATTAATTTTTTTTCTCTCTCAACTGACTGACACAATAATGTATGTCTAGTCCAATTACCTGAAAAAATTTATCAACCAAATTAAAAAACATTAAAACTGAGTTTGATAGGTCATACAAATGTCTAAACAAAACTGCAACACCAACATGTACAACACGGATAAAACACCTTAGTATTCTTACAAGTCAATATAATTTAATAACGGGTCTGAGTACGACAGTATATCCATTACTGACTTAGAACATATTTAACGCTAAGCTGAATTTAGAACATATTTAACATATTTAACGACAATAAAACAATGGTTAGAATTGTTATTAAAACGATTCTCCAACAACAAGTACCAAAAGAACTAAATAAGTTAGCGACAGCTCAGACATAGACATTGACGAATCAACAAAGCAACAAAATATAGCCTCTATGACACCTATCGAATATAAAAGCATTGCAACAAAATTGCTGCCTGAATTCGATGGAAAAGTCGAAAATTTAAATAAATTTGTAAACGCTCTAGATTTATTGTACACCATAAAAATAAGAAAGTATCGCTATTTCATTCATTAAAATTAAACTAACTCAAACAGCAAGTAGATTATTGAAAAATGAAAACACCATTCAAGAAATCAAAGCTACATTACTTGCAAATGTGAAATATGACTCACCACAAAACATTTTAGCCAAACTCACTACTGTAAAGCAACAAAACAAAAGTGACACAGACTTCGCCAAAGAAATTGAAAGCCTAACAATGCAATTGGAACAACCATATATTGCAGACGGTCTGACGCCTGCATTAGCAAAAAGATACACCAATTAACATGCAGTAAAAACAATAAAAACAAATGCGAAATCTGGAGGTAAAAATATTAATGAGAGCAGGTCAGTTCCAAAAAGTAGGCGACTGTGTCACCAAATTTCTTGAACTAAGCTCAGAAAGTTCAGGAACTTCGCAAATAAATTTCATTAATAAATATCGCAACATTAGAGGAGGATATAGGGCTCGCGGAAGTAAGTCACATCGCGGACATAGAAATCATTGGAACCAAAACAATAGGTATAACTCAAGACGAAACGAAAATTCTTACGATAGCCAAAGAAACAACACTACTAGAAACAGCAATTACCCGAAAAACAATAATAGTTATAGGGGATGCAACAAATCTAATTGAAACGTTAGATTTGCAGAAACGGCAAAAAACGTGGAGGGTTCCCAGCTTGCCCAACTGGGCACTATACCAATCTAATTAAACATAAAATTTTGCATATCAACCTCTCCTTAAATAATTAAATTACAATAAAAACATCTTTAAGTAACTGAGCCTCTACATTTCTTTTAGATACAGGTTCAGATATAAGTCTTTTCATAACAACACGTATAAACAATGCTAGTATACATTGGCGTAGCAAGCGGGGGCAAGGGGGCAGTTTCCCCCCGCTTATTTAGCTTGATAAACAATTTAATAAGAAAACTTCAAAATTTATTCAAAATATCAGTTTTTTTTACAACGATAATATTTTTGTATTATATATTTTGCTCTTCTTTCTCTCATTTTCATAAGCATGCTTACGGATAACCATTTCCTTTCTCTGTGTTTGCAAACAAGATTTAGAGTTTCTACTGCAATTCCAATTTGAAAAAATCGGATACACTGAAAAAACTATTAAATGAAGTTGAAAAACTTGTTGCTTTGGTTTTGACTGTGCCTGCATCAGTAGCTTCATCTGAGCGTTCTTTTAGTGCACTAAGACAACTTAAAACGTATTTTTCAGAAACTATGACACAGAAACGACTCACTCATGATGCATTACACATTTACAAAAATAAAACCGAAGAATTGAATTTGATGGAGGTGGTGAAAGGTTTTTTTTTTGCAAGGACAGAAAGAAACATTTTATAAGAATTTAAATTGATATAACTTTTGTACCTTATTGCATTTAAACCATGTAAAGATATACCTAGTCTTGCTTTATTAAAGCAACAATTATTTCTTATATTTTTATATTACGATTTAAACGATCCTTTAAAAAATGATCCAATATCAAATTTGGACAAACTTTTTAAAATAATGAAATTTTAATATTATTTATCTACTTAGTTTTTTTTTATTTTGAAACTAAAATAAAAAATTTGTTTATTATTATTCATGATTCTTTAAAGAAATTTTGGTGTTTTTTTGCCCCCCCCCCCCCCATTTGTACGGTCCACCAGATGAAATTAGCTTCCGACGCGCTTGCTAGTATAAATATGAATAAGGTGTTCAATTTAAAAGGTGAAGGAAGGTATAATAAAAAAGTATTTCGGTTTCACAGAAGCTATTTTAGACATAAAAAATTTTGAAATATATCATAATTTGCACATAGTGGATGCTTGATTCCTATACTTTTTTCACTTCAGCCCAAATTAAGGCACCAGGGATGATAGAGCGGAACTTGAGCATAGTGCCAGTCGATTTGCCACATTAAAATACATATTTTCACAAAAATTTAGAGTTGAACCTTTTCATCTTCTATAGTTTTTTCGTTTTAAAAAATTATTTTTTTTTCTGAACTGATTATTATAGTTCAATACCATTTTACGGTATAAAAGACGATAGATAGCAATTTTGAAATAAATGCTAAAATAATCAGATTTTTATCTGCTAACACATGTCCAAAATTCAGGATGAAACGCTTTGTTTTGGGGTGTGAAATTGTTACTTTCATACAAAAATCACGAGTTTTGCACTCCAGTTCATTCTTTGAACAAAAATGTGGGATAAAACTTTTTCAGTTTCTAAATTTAATATGGAACATTTTATTTTCGGGCAAGTTTTGGGGTGTGGAATTCTGACTTTCATACAAATATTACGCTTATTTGCACTTAAGCCAAAGGTAACAAGGACGATAGAGCAGGATTTGAGCAAAGTGTCATTCGATTAAACATATGAAAGTACATTTTTAAACAAAAATATAGGGCGGAACCTTTTCATCTTCTATAGTTTTTTCGTTTTAAAATAAATTTTTTTTAACTGATTATTTTACTTCAAGAATATTTTACGATATAAAGGAAGATAGAAAGCAATATTTGGATATAGGACTATAATCATTAAGTTGCCATTTGCTATCACATATCCAAAATTCAGGATAGAATGATTTGTTTTAGGCCAATTTTTGGGGTGTGGAATTCTTACTTTCATACAATTATCACGATTTTTTTTGCACTTCAGCCCAAATTTAGGTACCAAGGACGATAAAGCGGGATTTGAGCATAATGCCAATCGATTTGCCAAATTAAAATACATTTTTAAACACAAATGTAGAATGAACCTTTTCTTACTTACTTACTTACTAAGTTGGCGCTACAACCGTTCGTCGGTATTGGCCTCATCTAAGAATTTGCGCCAGCCATTTTTGTCTTTCGCTTGCTGGCGCCAGTTGGAAATTCCAAACTTCGTCAGGTTGTCCTCTACTTGGTCTTTCCAATGAAGATGCGATCGTCCTCTTCTGCGTTGCCCGCGCTGGGTACCGAATCGAATGTTTTCTTCACTGGAGCATCGTCTTTCATGCGCTGAACATGACCAAGCCAGCGAAACCGCTCGATTTTAATGCGCTTGACTATGTCAATGTCAGCATACAGCTCATACAGTTCATCATTCCACCGTATTCGGTACTTGCCGTTGACGCAGATTGGTCCGTAGATCTTACGAAGAATTTTTCTCTCGAATGCTCCTAAAGTCCTTTCATCTGAGCTGCTCAGCGTCCAGGTTTGTGATGCATAAAGTAGGACGGGCATGATGAGCTATTTATAGAGCGTGATTTTTGTTCGTCGAGAGAGGGCTCTGCTTCTCAATTGCCTACTGAGCCCAAAGTAACACCTGTTGGCAAGAGCTATTCTTCGTTTGATCTCAATGCTGATGTCTTTGGTTGAGTTTATGCTGGATCCCAGATAAACGAAGTCCTTCACAACCTCGAAGGAGGTATTGTCAACGGTAACGTGGGTTCCAAGACGCTGGAACTGTTTGTTTGTTGACACCAAATATTTCGTCTCTTGACACCCATTCGACTTGACTCTCTTTCTAATCTGGAAAATGCTGCTCGGACTTCACGCGTATTATGGCCACTGATATCGACGTCATCAGCATACGCAAGCAGCATAGCACTCTTGTGGAATATTGTGCCACTACGTCTCAGATCAGCAGCTCGGATGATCTTTTCCATCATTAGGTTGAAAAAGTCGCACGATAAGGAATCACCTTGTCTGAAACCTCGTTTGGTAACAAATGGTGGGGAGAGGTCCTTCCCGATTTTAACTGCGCTGCAGGTGTTGCTCAGTGTCATCCTGCAAAGTCGTATTAGTTTTGTAGGAATACCAAATTCAGACATGGTGGAGTACAGGTACTTCCTTACTGGGCTGTCGAAGGCGGCTTTGTAGTCGACAAAAAGATGGTGGGTGTCGACTTGTTTTTCTTGAGTCTTCTCCAAGATTTGTCGTAGCGTCAAAATCTGGTCGATGGTGGACTTTCCAGGTCTGCAGCCACACTGATAAGGTCCGATCAGTTCGTTTACAATGGGCTTCAATCTTTCACATAAAACGCTCGACAGGACCTTATATGCGATAATAAGAAGGCTTATCCCACGGTAATTAGCACAGATAGTGGGATCGCCTTTCTTGTGGATTGGGCAGAGCACACTGAGATTCCAATCGTTCGGAATGCATTCTTCCGACCATATTCTGCATAGAAGCTCGTGAATGCATTTAAGTAGAGCTTCGACTCCGTTCTTAAACAGCTCAGCAGGTAAACCATCAGCTCCCGCGGCTTTGTTATTTTTAAGCCGAGCTATAACAGTGAGAACATTATCATAGTCGGGCAGCGGAACCTCGACGCTGTCGTCCGAAAGTGAGGTTTTCGGAATATCATCTCTATTAGCGGGATTGTTGTCAGCGTCGCCATTTAGAAGCTTAGAGAAGTGTTCCCTCCATAACGTCAGTGTACTCTGGACATCTGTCACTAGATTCCCGTTTTCATCCTTGCAGGAAGAGGCCCCGTTATTAAAACCATCGGCAAGGCGTCTTATTTTTTCGAAAAATTTTCGGGCCTCATTCCTGTCACCATACATCTCAATCTTCTCCTGCTCGCGCTTTTATGCCTCTTTTTTCCGCCTGAAAATACCTCTCTCTTCCCTCCTCTTTTCTCTGTATCGCTCCTTACCAGCGCGCGTTACAACCGACTGCAGAGTGGCTGTGTAGGCGGCGTATTTCTCTGCAGTGGCGTCGCGACACTCCTGGTCGTACCACTGGTTTCGGAGAGGGTGGTGGTAGCCAATCACCTCTTCAGCAGCCGCTCGCATGGAGTTGGAAATGTGTGTCCACTGCGTGCATATATCATCGATTGGAGGAGTGCTTTGAAGCAGGAAGGAGAGTCGAGTGGCGAAAGCATCGGCTGTCTGTTTCGATTGCAGCTTGTCGACGTCTAGCTTTCTCTGTGTAGGGTTGCGTGTATTCTTAGCTGCGCACAGACGTGTACAAATCTTGGCTGCAACAAGATAATGATCCGAGTCAATGTTTGCACCACGGATCGTGCGTACATCCAATACACTATACGTCGATCAAAACGTGATCAATTTGATTTTTTGTTTTTCCAGGGGACATCCAGGTGGCTTTTGAATATTGAAATGCTTGAATCTAGTGCTACTTACGACCATGTTTCGTGCTGCGGCGAATTCAATCAGCCTCATTCCGCTATCGGAGGTGTTGTCGTGGAGGCTGAACTTTCCGACTGTTGGACCAAAAATATTTTCCTTGCCCACTTTAGCGTTGAAGTCACCAAGCACGATTTTTACGTCGTGACGAGGGCAGCACTCGTAAGCATTTTCAAGGCGCTCGTAGAAAGTTTCCTTGATCTCATCGTCCTTGTCTTCTGTCGGAGCGTGCGCACATATCAGGCTTATATTCAAAAATTTAACCTTGATGCAGATTATGGCAAGCCGTTCGTTCACAGGTGTGAATCGCAGGACGTAGGGCCATAGTCTCTTGCCAACTACAAATCCGCATCCAAACTCGTGCTTCTCCGCATGGCCGCTGTAGTAGATATCACAGGGTGCATGCCGAATGCAACCCTGTCTCTTCCATCGCATTTCTTGAATAGCAGTGATATCAGCTTTGTATATTTCCAAGACATCAGTCAGTTGGATATAGGCTTCCCAATTTAGGGTTCGGACCCAATTAAGGTAAGACAGTCAGACATGTTACATTGTAAAGGTTCGCCCCCAGATTCCCTTTGGAATGAACCTTTTCACCTTCTTTAATTTTTTTCTTTGAAAAAAATTTGGAATATTGACTTTCATACAAAATATTTGTTATTTGCATTTCAGCCCAAATTTTACTATTTAGGTTGTATTCTATTATTATACGAATTTTCTTTTTTTTTTCTTTAAGAAATAAATTTAGCTTTTTTTGGCACTTCAAAAAATGTTGAGGCAAATTAAAATGTTTGGGTTGAATTTTACGGCGAATTCAAAAGTTGGGCTGATTTAAAAAATTTGGGATAAAGATTTGGGGCTACCTTCACACCGGTGATGTTTATGCAATTGAAATATAATGTAGTAATAAATGAATGGTATTTCAATTACCTTTAATTACATATTGTATTTAAATCAATTCTTAAAAACGTGTCTTATTAGCAATAACGTAGGAACACTTTTTCGAAATTCAATAAAAAAATTAACCTACTTAAAAACGGTGTAACAAAATAATTTGTAAAGCTAATATTTGAAATCGGAGTCCTAGCTTACATATACATAGGCTGTTAAAACTTTCACATAAGAACATTTTTGGAATTTTTTGGAGTAGTGTAATCAGGTGCCAGATCTGAAAAATATGGTGGGTGTCGCACTATATCTCGTCTAAGCTTTTGGCGAGTTATCAAGCTTGTATGAGGTCTCGCATTAGAGTGGTGGAAATTTACCTTAAATCCTTTTTATATTGATCAATTCTGAATCCTTCTGTTAAAGTAAATCATTCACTTTATCCAGTTTAGAATAGGTCGTTGTGTTGTCCGGTAGAAGATAAAAAACGATTCCTTTGAAATCCTACCAAACAGATTGCATCACTTTTTTTAATGAATATCGGCTTTCGAAGTGCTTTGAGCAGGTTCATCTTTTTAATTCAGAACTCATTTCCTCAGTGATGATGCGCTCAAAAACTTAATAATTTTCTTGACGTTTGAGAAGCAAATCATAAACTAGTTTTTTTCCGTAAGAACATGAGAAACCCATATGTCAAGCTTTGAGATCAAACCTTTTAACTTCTCACCCATTCAACTTCTCAGCGTTCTTAAGAGTTGTTTTTGCAGCCTTGCATTAATTAATGCCTATATTGTGTGTTTATCTGCTTGAATTAGCCTTCCAGAACGTGGTGGATTTTTTACATAAAAACTACCGCATAGAAATTTTGCAAACCAGTTTTGGCACTGGCGTTCTGTCAATACAACTTTCGAAATTTTTACCTTTTCGAAAGTAAAAATAGAAAAATATTAAGAAAATGTTGCCTTTCACATTGCATATTTGAAAGGGCACTATTCAAAACTCCTGCGTAGAATACATCGAACATTTTTTTTAAATTTAGGTTACTCCGAAAACTAGGCTTCCCTAGCTCAAGAAGAATCCTCACTGAAGAGGAAATTATTTGGCCAAATCGTAAGATTTATAACTCCATCACAAATTACGTATCGTTTTGATTCTATTTAAAAATTGTACTTTAATTGTGTCAGTCGCATCAGCAGATGGATCACAAACACAATTACCGTTGGCTAGTCGCACTTCACGACCTCGGTGATAAAACGATGTGAGTCGAATGAAATCGAACATTTCGCTAGAAGTTTTGCTACTTATATCAGCTGTCAAAATATATAATGGCCAAAACTCAATAGTGCGTTAGGTCGGTCATCCGTTGATCGTACTTTGGTCTGCGTTGTAAAAACTTTACGATACAAGTGTCAAAACGGACGATCCCAAAACTTTGCAAAACTTAATGTTGCGATGACAGATCTCTGCCATTTTGGTGATGCCAATAAAAGAAGCTATTCAAAATATCCCACAAAACTACCCTTTTTCCGAAATCATGCAATTTTTAATAGATTCGGATTTAATTTTAATAAATCAATGAAAAATAAATAATTATTGTAATAAAATCCTTAACGACCTACTTTAAAAAGTTAAGATATTGTTTTTATGTACGTTTAATATGGGAAAAGGGTATTCTTGAAAGTGGCAATATTTTAATTTGAGCAATAAGTGTTTTCATCAGGCAGGGGAAAAGAACAGTCATTAAAGTCGATTGTGCATTTCTCTTGATCGAATTCACAAATTCTTACCTCTCATTGATTTTTTACCGGCTTCTGATAAGAAATTAATTAACTTTCGAAAAACGAAAACAACTTTTTCATCATAAAGGTTTGCAAACTCGTTTGCTCACCTAAATCAAAGAGCAAATATTTGCGCAAAGGCTTAAAGGCTTATTTAATTTTGTGTTGTTGTAATCGGCCTACTTAAGATTTAATTTTCTTAATTGTTTGAGCTACGGTGAAAAAGTGAAAACAAATATAAAATGTTCAATTGAATTTTTAGATAAGTGTAGAAAACAACAAATTATGCCAACATTTATTGAGAATATATCTAAAAACAGACTTAAAATATTTTTGGCATACAACAACAACAGAATCCCTCTACATGTCACAAGAATAATAGAAAAGCACAACAGACATTACCAGCAAAAAAATTTAAATCAACTAATTACATTACGCATTCATTCAGATGAGCAATGACACTCCAGCACCACATGACACTCAGCAAACGACGAATAGACAACAGCAAAAATTAGAAAAACTAAGAGAAGAGCAAATACAACAACTTTAAATAACCAACAACACTAATTGGTTTGTGAACAGAACGGAAAAAACAATTCTCAACGAAATACAGTGGCTTGTGGCACACGGGCCGAAATTTGCACTACCAGTTACACATTTTCCACTTTTTAACATTATTGCTGAAGGCGAAAACTGTGTACGCTACAAACACAGTAAAGGCTACCAAAGATTTCTCAAGAGAAAATTCCGATTTAATCATTGTTGAATCGGACAAAGGTAACAAGACAGTGGCAATTAACTGAAATGAGTACGAAGAGAAAATGCACTTAATATTAAAAGATGGATGGACGTATCAGATCAGAAGAGACCTGACAGCTACACCACAACAAAAAAACAACAAATTGGTGGAATCTCTGTTCAAAAAAGAACAAATAACTAGAGATGAGTCGATATTTCTATAACAGGTATTTTTTCATTGTTATTCAAAAATAACAGGAACAGCCTGTTAAAGAAATATTAAATTAACAGTGACTGTTATTTTTTTCACACAAAAATATTAATCAAAGTAACAGCTTTGTTATTTAGACCGCAACTGATACTGTTATTTACGATTGTTACAAATCAAAGTAGCAAGTATTTTTATTTCAAATATTTAATTGCTGTTACCGCTGTTCTATTTCATTTACATGTTTCTTTTGTGTGAACGTTTATATATTATTTAAAGCCATTCTTTATTTTAAACTGATTTTGGATTTTCATTGGCTTATTTGTTAACGAATTTTATATAGAATCAGGTAAATATATTTTTTTTTTAATATGTAGACCAATGATAATAATACAAATTTTGTAATTTGGAGTATGAGTTCCCTAATAACAAGAAAAAGCAGTCCGATTTGGGAACACTTTATACCAGAGGATCACAGCTTTGCTAAATGCAATATTTGCAAAACAAAGCTGTCTTACAAAGCTTCGATTAGTAATTTAAGGAAACATGTAGAGATATAACATCCAACAGTACGAATAACTAATAACATGGCCAGCATGCCAAGAAGCTCCTCACAGAATTCTTCGGTAAGATATCGTATGAGATTTTTAAAGCTCTTAGTGGTATATGGGTAAATGTAATCGACGAAAAATTGTGTACAAATTGGCGGAATACCGTCATTTTTAAGAATGCTTCAGAGTGCTAGCTCCACTGCAAGTTTAAATTTCTTTTTTTCTTTATTTTGATAGCTTGTAGTTGTAAAGTCTACATATACAACAGGTTTCCACTAAGTAATTAATAGGAGATTAGTCACAAGTTTTAAGGAGGAGATGTCTGCTTAGACCTAAAGAACAAATATTGAGGCGGGAAGTTATTATATATTATTTAGAAATAAGTGCATACCAGTACAAATAAGTGCCAGCCTGGTATGCAATCAGTGTTTTAATTGCCATAGTCAATATTTTCGTTGTTTTTGTTTATAAAAGGCTAGTGTCAGAGACGCTGCAAAATCATTTGCAGAGGCAACATCTACCGAGGTCCAAGGTATTGATTTCGATGAAACCGAAAAGTCAGGTTCAGCCAAAACAACTTCAAACCAAAAACGTAAATTTGAATTAGTTCAAGATACGCTTCATGTATGTTTGCCTAAAAAAATGAAAATGTCACACAAGCAACAATTAGATGATAAGCTAATGGGACTGTTTACAAAAATTTTCAACCATTCAGAGTTGTAGAAGAAGATGGTTTTAAGGAGTTCGTTTATGCTTTAAACCCTTCATATGTCTTACCTTGCCGCAAAAAGATTTCGAAGACAATGGTACTGGCAATTTATGAGAAAACGTTGTTTGAAATAAAAGGGATCGTGGCAAACATTGTTAAATGTAGTTTTACGACTGACTAATGGACATCACGTAACAACGAGAGCTTTTTGGGAGTCACCATTCACTTTATTGACAAAAAATACCAACTTCAGTCATGCCTTCTGGAATATACTAGCTATAATGATGATCAAACAAGCCTTAACTTAGCTAACAAATTAAAAGGTATTATAGAAAAATGGGACATTTCAAACAAGATAATTGTTGGAGTTTCAGATAACGCAGCAAATATTAAATCAGCTATAACATATAATTTAAAGTTAAAACATTTCGGTTGTTTTGCTCATACTGTAAATTTAATCACGCAAGACGGCCTAAAATGTTTAGGTCCTTTAATCGAAAAAATGAGAAAAATTGTGGTTCATTTTAAAAGAAGCACTCAGCAAATAACAAATTTGTATCATATCAGCAAAATAATTCTGAAACAGGAAAGGACCCAAAAAAAATTATTCTTGATGTTGCAACGCGTTGGAACTCAACATACTATACTGCTGCTACCTATTGACAATAAAGATGTACAAACACTGCTTCTGTCGCTGCTATATTGTATTTTACGCTCAAATTCTTATTTCTTTAAAAAAATCTTAAAAAAGTCACGCAAAATATTTTAACACCCTGTTTTGGATGCACCTTCTTAAATATAATGCATTGAATGTATTGATCTCAGATTTTAATTTGTGTAAAATTATTTTAATAGTACAATTTAATAATTTTTTAATGTTTCTTTATTTATGATTTTATTTGTTTTCCATGTAATATTTTCGAATTTGAGTGAAAAACATTACTTTTAGTTGTAAATAAATCACGCCTGTTATTTGAATCACACCAGTTTTTTTAATCACTCCTGTAATTTGAGTTACAGATATTTGAGTCGAAAATATTTGAGCAACAGGTAATTAAGTAACAGGTATTTGTAACTATTATTTTCTAGTAACAGTAACAGTCAGTAACAGTTACTGAAAAGTAACAACTTTGCCCATGACTACTAATAACAATACAAGAAAAATATAAATTAACAACATATTATGCGACAATACCTCGAATTTACGGACTACCAAAAATCCACAAAGACAATTTGCCTCTCAGACTCATATACGCATCTATAAACTCCCCTTCATATGGATTGTGCAAATATGTTGTAAATATTCTGAAAAACTTGACAATAGATTCAAAATACAACATAAAAGACGCAGTAGTGTTCAAAACCAAAATAAACAACTCATATATTTATGATGACGAACAGATGATATCGTTCGATGTAATTTCATTATTCCCAAGTACTCCAATCGACTTTGCCACAAAGACAATTAATAAAAAATGGGACACCATGGCCAAATATACAAATATTCCAATACCACTATTAATGGAAATACTACAATTCAGTTTAAGTGAAAATAATTCCCTGCAGTGTAAGACTAATCAGCAGTAAAAATGATTAGTGTTTATACTAGTTAAAATAAACTAGTTTATATTTTGTCACGATTTACTAGTTGCAAAAATAGTTTAAATGCAACTAGTGTGTGTCATATCACAACAAACCAGTTGTAAAACTAGCCAAAATCAAATAATATTACACTATTATTAAACTATCCCTGCAGTGTAACCAACTAGTTTAAAACCAGTCTGCATACTAGTTGAAATCTGAGCAGTACTAGTTCAAGATCGTCTTTTTTTCATATACCCAACTAGTATTTTTAACATGGCGATGTCATAGGAAATATCAAATGTCTTATTTTAAACAGATGAAAACTAGTTTATAGTATATGTAATTATAATTAGTTATATTCTAGTTTGATGTAAATAGTTGTCAACAAATAATATATTGCCAAATTTTAACCTGTTTCTAGTTTAACCTTTCCTGAGTAGTTGCCAAATAGTCATGTTTTAATTAGTTTACAACTACTTGTAGCAAACCAATGATTCAAGCAGTTCTTTATTCAGCAATTTATCTTCTGAATTTGGAGCTTCTACTAAAGCGACTATTAAAAAGGTCATAAAGCATAGTTGATTTAAACAATATGTAATATAGTTTGATTTTGGCTAGTTTTACAACTGGTTTATTGTGACATGACATAAACTAGTTGAATTTAAACTATTTTGCAACTAGTAAATCGTGACAAAATATAAACTAGTTTGTTTTGACTAGTATAAAGACTAATAATTTTTACTGCTGATTAGTCTTACACTGCAGGGATATAACAAATTGTTAAAATCAACTGTGCTTTATGAACTTTAAAAAATTTACTTTTATATGAAATAATAAAACACTATGTACATTTTACTTGCAATTTTTCTTCACTTGACGTGTTTTAAAGTTTCTTTGATTAGAAATAAGGAAAGAAAGCTTATAGCGTAGTCCCGGCCAGGACTCGTACCCGGGATCCCTGTGCGACTGTCAAGCGCGCTACCACTAGACTATCGAGGCCGCCATTTCACTGCTTTATCTACTTAAGCAATACAAATTTTAATGTATGATTTAAAACAAACACAAAAATAAAAATAACAAATGCGTTTAACTAAAATTTTAACGCGTCAGAAACAGAAAGAGAGAGAGAGAGAAAGAGAGAGTTGCGCACACGCCTACTCCTATGTTAATCTGCTCGAATTTCAATACTCGCTAGTTAAAATACAGCGCACTCGCCTGCTAGTTTGTAGTATACTCGATGCTCGCACGCATACACACACAGCAATTTCACTGTTACGTGACGGTTTCTACCAAATCACACAACTTGCAAGCCGCATAAAGGAACTTTGTTACAAAAATTAAAATCGGTCGATTAGATTTTGTAGTTCTGAAAAAGTTTGTTTACAGAAAAACCTGTTTTAAATTACTCTGGCGCACTGGGTTTGGAGCGTTACACGGTCTTGGACTAAGTTTTAAACTTTTTTTGATTACTTACATATAGGAAAACACCAAAAAGATTACTTTTATTACTATTTACTTTACCAAGGAAAAATTTAAAATATTTTAAACCAAAATGGTTAAAACGTTTTAATCCGCAAAAAGTTTAAGATTTTTAGAATGCATGTTCGCACAAAAAAAAGAAAACAATGTAAACATTAACTTAAAATCAAATTGGGCACCAACCATCTCCTGATTTGAAAACACGTCCTCTCGTCTCGTCTGCCGGTCTTACATCTTATCCACTCTTCTATCGCAGTTGTTAACAAAAGTTCCCTTAGCTTGCTTCATTATGAATGCAAGTAAGCTTTCGGGAACGTGGGTTCGAAACCGAGCTAAGTTCGTAGTCCAAAAATAATCTTACACTTAAACTTTTTGTAGATTAAAATATGTTAAACTAAAATTTTATCCAAAGTTTGAATTAAAAATGATTCCCAAAATTTTGAAGCGTGTATAGAATCTGTATTAAAAGCGCGATAGGTTTGAAATTTGTTTACATATTCATGAATAGTTGTGCAAAAATAATAAATTTAAAAAAAAAATCGATTAAAAAAAATTTGTTTCTGAAACCTCCCTTAACCCATTAATGCTCACTACCAGAACCCGTTGAGTTTAGCTTTTAAAGTTTTCAGAAAAAGTTTGCATAAATATTAGACGGAAAAGTCTGAAGTTAAAAAAAAAAATCTAAAGGATTTGGGTGTGGCGAAGCGCATGATCATAAACGTATAAGGGGTCTGTTAGCAGAGAAATAAAACAAAATAAAAAAAAAAATTAGAAAAAATGATAAATTGGATAATTTTTATTTCGTAGCGTAGGCGTAACCTAATGCACTTTTTAAAATATATTTTCTTTTTTCTTAAGGTTCATAAAATAAAATAACTCACCTGAGTGACATTCTTCACTTTTGTTTAAATACAGCACGTAGTGGCCCGAAAAAGTACACAAAAAGACTTTTAATGCCAATGTTATAAAATTGTTTGGAAAAAGCATATTTTTGGCCTTCTCTTACTGTTGAAAGCAAAAGCTTTAGAGTGGCTGAGGATTTTTGAGGAATTTAAAAAAAGCTTTTATCGCGTATGATATATCATACGTTGTCATTTATGGGTTAAGCAATGTTAACTTCTGTTTAACGCGTTGATTGCCGACCAGAGCGAGGCAAATCTTTCATTACACCTTTACTGCTTTTGTATGCACTCTACCACTCATATGCACGTATTTTTGGTAAAGTCGTAAGCCTTTTGTAATATTTTCAGCGAATTGGCTCATTCTTCGGTATATTTATCCATTATAAAAATCGCTAAGCACAATTCAGATGAATTGACAACATCGAGCACTGTAAACAAACTAAACGACAAATCGCTCTCAAAATAAGCGTCAGTGAAGAGGATAGATTTGCCAACTTATCAACGAAAACTTTGACAATCCCTTTAAGCAGGCTTTTGAAATAATACATTCCGAGAACTTTTTTAACAGAACGTCTTTATCTAAATGTAGTAGTTCATGCTCACATTTACCTTAAGTAAAGGAATTAGATATTTACCTGTGAAGGCATTCAATTTTTAAAAACTAAACAATATGTAAGAAACTGAGATTTTAAGAAATTTAACTTTTTTTGAACGAAATGCATACAAAGTTATATTTGCATAATAAAAATATCATATTATGAACATTCTCGAAGTAGCCGTATCACTATGATATAAGCATGAAATTGCAAGCCAAATAAATAAAGAAGAACCAAAAAGGAAAAGGCAGAAAATTCACAAGCAAAAGCAAATAAAAAACGAACACAGCGCATTGTTAACCAATGAGGCTGGTAAGATTGAGAAAAGTCAAGTTTAAGGAAATGTATTTAAAAAAAATTTTAAATTTATATTTTTACATACAATAGTTTTTATCGTAAATCTTAATACGAACTATGGCCACGAGGTATATTAAACGTTTTATAAACAAAGATTTTAAAGATTTATTGAATTTAGATATAAAAAAAAGTGAGAGCGGATAGGGGCATTGACTGATCCAGAATAAAAACAAAGATTATTTCCATGCACTCAGGGAATTGTTGAATTTCGTATACGGATGCCATGAAAAAGTTGAGGCTGTAATAGCCATACTAGAGTTACTATATATGAAATAAAGTTACCTTGGCTAGAACTTTATGAGCGCTCTCATTACCCTATTTGAATCTGCAATAATCACAAAACATAAATTTTTTTTTAACGTCTTTCGTAAATAAAAGCTGTGGTTACAGTTGTGATACATTCAATATTGTGGCTACTGCAACTAATTTTCAATTCTTGAGTCTAGAGTAACTTAAATTCGGCTATTGAAGCCTCAATACGGTTTTCACACTTTTACTGCGGATACTAAAACCACAAAAGACAAACAATTTCATTTTAGTTTTGGCTTTGCAGCGTGATTGTTGAGAAAAGTAACAAAATTCTTTTTTTAAGTGAATCGGTATTTTTGAAGTGAAAAACGAAGTTTAACTGGATAAAATACACATTAAGTACAAATAAAATATTAGACACTATCAGTTAATCGGAAATAATTCTCAGGAAGTCGTGAATGAAATCTTTAATTTTTGAGCAAAGTTGTAGCAGTTTTATAAGTACCAGATTTTTCAAACAGAGAATTGAAATGAAAGAAACTGCATTATATTAAAATAAAAATTCAAAAAACAAAATTTAGCTGTCACAATTTCATCACAAAATTTTTTTTACACGATATACCAGCATCACGAACACCAACAAAAGGCGTTGTTATGGCCCCTCAACGATTCCTAAAGAGCAACTCTTAAAATGAAATCTAACAGCCCTAATGGAAGTTCTCACAGCCTCATATATTACATTTTTTGAGAACCGTTATATTACGGCTAGAAGAAGCGATGTTTTGATAGCATCGCCCGTTCCGTGAGTGTAGCAAAAACTGGGGCATTTGCTTTCGATATTTTTTTATCATTACATATATTAGTTGGCGGACTTGATAGTTTCGTGGTAGCGCGCTTTACTGTTACCGAGGGTCCCTTGTTCGAATCCTCACCAGGCTATGGTCCTACGCTTAAACATTTCTTTATTTATTTCTAACCAAAATTACTTTAAAGCACATCAATTTACAACGAAAAATTTGAAATTGGTGGTGGTAGGAAAGTTTGTGGAGAGGATCACTAAGTAAATTGGTTCGACTGGGCAAATGTATAGCACTTGCCTCAGATTCAATATCACATGTTAATCAATATGTTAATACTACTATATGCCACACTAAGAACATTCTACAAAAAAAAATAATTTCAAATGAATAAGACGCAAGCAATGAATTCTCCGTCCGAAAAGAAAAAATAATCTTAAAATAAATAAAGATTTTTATTACTAAAATTTTCTTTTTCACCTAAAAAAATAAGTGCTCTTAAAAATATGTCATATAAAATATTAAACAGTGTTGGATAATTTAGTTACTAAATTGTTCCAAAAAACATTGATTACCACCCAACAACTAATGAAATATATGCAATTAATATCAGTAAAAAATAAGAAATAAAATGCCATCAGAGGATATAGTGGTGTCTTTTGTTACATCCAAATATGTGACCAAAGATGCATATGATAATAAGGTCGACCAATGATCACAATATGAAATGTAGGTCAAATTGAAACAAAATTAAAATACGGAATCACCAGCATGAAAATGAAAAAAATTGAAAGGATAGAAATATAAAAACAGATTCAGCATCGGCAAATATTCAAACCTAAACGATCAAGAACACAATGAAACAAATACAATGCAAAGTGATATCGAAATAAACGAATGTGAAATTACTCATTTACATTCAGACAATACAAACTAAATTACACAAGAAATAAGAAATTAAAACATATTAAAATGAAACAACTCAAACAAAAATACAACATTAAACAATACAAACAAAAAAATCAAACATAGACTCGGGAAATATTTTTAAAACATTCAAACCTCAACCAATTCCCTCAGTGTTGTCATGATTTACTAGTTGCAAAAATAGTTTAAATCCATCTAGTTTATGTCAAGTCACAATAAACCTGTTGTAAAACTAGCCAAAATCAAACTATATTACATATTGTTTAAATCAACCAGTGCCACAACTGTACTTTATGAGCTTTAAAAAATGTACTTTTATATGAAATAATAAAACACTATGTAAAGTTTACTTGCATTTTTCTTAATAGTCGCATTAGTAGAAGCTCCAAATTCAGAAGATAAGTTGCCGAATAAGGAACTGGTCATTGGATTGTAAAATTTGGTAATATATTTGTTTACAACTATTTACAACAAACTAGAATATAACTAATTATAATCATATATTATTAACTTGTTTTCATCTGTTCTGAATAAGACATTTGATATTTCCTATGACATCGCCATGTTCAAAATACTAGTTGGGTATATGAAAAAAAAAACAATCTTGAACTAGTACTGCTAGTACTAGTACTGAAAGAAAAGAGGAGGTAAGAGAGACATATTTTCAGACGGAAAAAAGAGCGGCAGAAAAGCGCGAGCAGGAGAAGATTGAGATGTATGGTGACAGGAATGAGGCCCGAAAATTTTTCGAAAAAATAAGACGCCTTGTCGATGGTTTTAAAACCGGGGCCTCTTCCTGCAAGGATGAAAACGGGAATCTAGTAACAGATGCCCAGAGTACACTCACGCTATGGAGGGAACACTTCTCTAAGCTTCTAAATGGCAACGCTGACAACAATCCCGCCAATAGAGATGATATTCCGGAAACCCCAATTGCGTATGACAGCGTCAAGGTTCCACTGCCCGACTATGATGAAGTTCTGACAGCTATAGCTCGGCTTAAAAATAACAAAGCCGCGGAAGCTGATGGCTTACCTGCTGAGCTGTTTAAGAACGGAGGCGAAGCTCTACTTAAATGCATTCACGAGCTTCTATGCAGAATATGGTCGGATGAATGCATTCCGAACGATTGGAATCTCAGTGTGCTCTGCTCAATCCACAAGAAATTCGATCCCACTATCTGTGCCAATTACCGTGGGATAAGCCTTCTTAATATCGCATATAAGGTCCTGTCGAGCGTTTTATGTGAAAGATTGAAGCCCATTGTAAACGAACTGATCGGACCTTATCAGTGTGGCTTCAGACCTGGAAAGTTCACCATCGACCAGATTTTGACGCTACGACAAATCTTGGAGAAGACTCAAGAAAAACAAGTCGACACCCACCTTCGACAGCCCAATAAGGAAGCACCTGTACTCCACCATGTCTGAATTCGGTATTCCTGCAAAACTAATACGACTTTGCAGGATGACACTGAGCAACACCAGCAGCGCAGCTAAAGGAAAGACCTCTCCCCACCATTTGTTACCAAACGAGGTTTCAGACAAGGTGATTCCTTATCGTGCGACTTTTTCAACCTAATGATGGAAAATATCATCCGAGCTGCTGATCTGAGACGTAGTGGCACAATATTCTACAAGAGTGTTATGCTGCTTGCGTATGCTGATGACATCGATATCATTGGCCATAATACGCGTGAAGTCCGAGCAGCATTTTCCAGATTAGAAAGAGAGTCAAGTCGAATGGGTCTGGCAGTAAATGCAGATAAGGCGAAATACTTGGTGTCAACAAACAAACAGTCCCAGCGTCTTGGAACCCACGTTACAGTTGACAATACCTCGTTCGAAGTTGTGAAGGACTTCGTTTATCTGGGATCCAGCATAAACTCAACCAACGACATCAGCGTTGAGATCAAACGAAGAATAACTCTTGCCAGCTGGTGTTACTTCGGGCTCAGTAGGCAATTGAGAAGCAGAGCCCTCTCTCGACGAACGAAAATCACGCTCTATAAATCGCTCATCATGCCCGTCCTACTTTATGCATCACAAACCTGGACGCTGAGCAGTTCAGATGAAAAGACTTTAGGAGCATTCTAGAGAAAGATTCTTCGTAAGATCTACGGACTAATTTGCGTCAATGGCGAGTACCGAATACGGTGGAATGATGAACTGTGCGAGCTGTATGCTGACATTGACATAATCAAGCGCATTAAAATCGAGCGGCTTCGCTGGCTCGGTCATGTTCAGCGCATGAAAGACGATGCTCCAGTGAAGAAAACATTCGATTTGGTATCCAGCGGCGGTCAACGCAGAAGAGGACGACCGCATCTTCGTTGGAAAGACCAAGTAGAGGACAACCTGACGAAGCTTGGAATTTCCAACTGGCGCCAGGTGAGGTCACTAGATGAGGCCAAGACCGACATACGGTTGTAGCTTCAACAAAGGAAGTAAATAAGTAAGAACTAGTACTACTCAGTCTTCAGCTAGTATGCAGACTGGTTTTAAACTAGTTGGGGACACTGCAGGGTTACTTTAAATAAGACAACAAAATATATAACCAACTGAAAGGTATGCCGATGGGGTCCCCTATTTCCCCTATAATAGCAGATGTCGTGATGGAGGAAATTTTGGACACGTTTATGGAAAAGTGTGAGCAAAAACCGAATAGCCTTATGAAATATGTTGACGACATCTTCACTATTGTTAAAACAGATACTATTGACAAAACTTTGAAACACTTAACTCATGCCGCAGATACATAAAATTTACAAAAGAAGAAGAAAATGAAGGACCACTACCATATTTAGATGCACTGGTTATGAGGATAAATAATACCATCAAGATAGACTGGTACCAAAAACCTATGCCGTCAGGAAGATTGACAAATTTCTACTCAAAGCATCCAAAAAAGACTACTATTAATACTGCCAAAAATTTTATTCGTAGAGTATTTAGCATAATTAATAGAGTTTTTCTCGAATGCAATGAAACACGCATGAGACAAATACTAGCCAGGAACAGTTTTCCGGAAAGAACAGTTAACCGCCTAATAAGAGAATTCATGAGTCAACCCACCAACATAACACGAATTTCAATGCCAAAAATTTACAAAGGAGTAACATACATACACGACATTACACAAAATTAAAAAAAACTGACACGTACGTCAAAAACAAACATGTACTAGCTTCTAAAACTAACAACACACTAAAAACCATCTATAACCAAACAAAAAGTAAAGTGGAAAACATGGACAAGGCGAATGTCGTTTACCAAATCGCATGCAAAGGTAACGGGACCAATATATACGAAAAAGTATATGTTGGTGCGACAAAATCAAAACTAAGGACAAGATTAGCTGCATATAATTCGGACTTAAAATCAAACAACGAAAACAAAACAGCACTTGCAGCCCACTGCATTCAAAATGGTCACCGTCCAGCTTCTGAAGAGAAAAAAATTTTACAACATGAGAAAAATTACACAAGACGATAAACAATAGAAATGCTTCATATTATAAACACTTTACCATACAAACGCCTCAACTTCAAATATATTGGGAAAAACATGGCATATTCTTGGGTGTGGGTGGAATAAAGCATCGTAAGAAACAGCTTTTTCATATTGAAAAACCATAGTAGGACACAGCTTTTTATTTATGTCATATGGAAATTGGGTAGAAAAAGTCATTGCATACTATTGTGATAGAGATTTAGGCCCATATTATGTACAATAACTCAACTGAAGTTGACTCAATTCAACTAAATTTTTTTCATAAAACGTATTACATAAATTTTAGTTGAACCATGTAGTTTGCCTTAATCTTTCAAGAATTTTCAAACTAAATAGTTCAACTGGAATGTGTGTTATAAGTTGTACGAAAAAAAATTAGTTTAATCTAGTCAACTTAAGTTGAGTTGTTATACATAATAGGGGCCATATACAGTTCTTTGAAGTAATGTGATTCATTATGCATTGCTTGTTGAGTTGAATTAATCTTGAACTTGAGAATACAAACCATGTTCTTGACCTTACTCAACTATGTCGATATGAACAAAAATAAAAACAAAAACGAGTTGATTTACACATTAAAATTTATTTTGTTTTTTAGATTTAGACAAGTTTAGATTACATTTTTAGTTTAAACTTAAAGATAATATAGAATTAATTTTTAAAATAAAAATATTTATTCTAAACATTTATCTAAACATTTATCTTAAACTAATTATTTTGTATTTTCTATTTTGTAATGACCCCACACGTAAGTACTTACACCATCTTTTCTAATAAAACGTTCATCATCATCATAGTTTAAAACAATTTTAGAAATTTCTTGAGTATATATATCATGAATAATGGATTTAAATATATACATTTTAGCACGATATATAGTTCTATCTATCAGACATTTTCGATAACACAGTGCAACACATGAAATGTGCACAAACTTTTGACTTTAGTTTCTGAAAGTACTGATTGAAAGTAGCAAAATGCCATTTGGATTTTTCTGTATTAGCTACCGTTCGGTTTTTATCGTGTCATGAATATTTTTGCTAAAAACTTAATTTTGAGCATTTTTTCAGAGAAATTGTAATTTTTCCGACGGCTATATCTCTTTAACCGAAGAGAATTTTGTTTTATGACCTTTAGAATAATTATAGGTATAGACCAGGAGAAAAAACATTTAAAACAAACTGGTTTGAGAAAACAACATCTAGCGGTTCAAAACCGCAAAATTGTTGAAAAATGTGTACCTCGCCTTTGGTTTATTCTTAAAGAAACCTATGTTATTTTAAAAAGAAATGTATAAGATTGAATTCTTATTTGTTATTTTTCCGTAATTTTTTTAATAAACTGTTTATAAAATGTTATAACCTGTTTTTTTTCCAATTTAGTACAATTGTTATTAAAAAAGTACAATTTTGGAAGCTTGATGGTACAATTGAAGAAGCTTGATTTTGCATTCCTGATTGAAGAAGCTTGATTTTGCATCCCTGACTAGAATTGTTAATTAAAGTCAAATTATTCTGCAGCCAACTTCATTGCAAGTTTAGTTAATTTTCGGTCCTCTAGAGAACGCTTTGTTCTATTTAATGGGTCATCACATAGGCTTTAATCAGCGGACGTGAAAAACGTGTGGGTATTATCCAGATTAAATATAGCAAAACACAAGAGTTACTTAGTTTAGTCCTTTATTTATACTATTTACAGTTTTTACATGAGACAAATCAATGTCTTAACCGATTGCGCGCGTGTAACGGCCGCGGGTTCACAATAACGACTGGTTTAGTTAAATTCTCTTTATGGTAACATGGACCATAGTCCATGCCACCATAAAGCATTAAAAATGTATTGCAGCGCACAATACACGGTAGCCTCGGCGCACATAGTCAGCACCAACAACACGAATTTATTCACGTCCATTGTTATACTTTTCTGCCAATGGAAGCGATCATTCTTTTTATTGGCCCGACCTATTATCAGCGCTAACAATAAGACGGGCGTACGACGGAGCGGGGATGGTTGGTGCAATTAATCCAGTTATCGTGCTGGCTGTCTATTCGTCTGTGTGTTGGTTAGCTACTCCAACACACAAACTACAGCGCAATATAAATGACACTTACTTGTGCGTCATTTATTTAAATTATGTGCGATCCCACACAAGCACATGATCACCAACCACCGCTGCCACTGATCGTTAACTCGCCCCACGGTCTCATCGTCGCGACCGACAAGCATGACATACCGTCAGTATAACAAAGCGACGATCAGCTTGGACGTATCCACTGTATCCGTATCCGTATAACGGCTCAAATATCCACTGTGGTGATAATGGCAGCAACAATGTACAAAGTTTACATTGCGATTAATATTAAGAGCTGCGGTGCCCATAGCAGCAACTAAGTTGCGCGTGGCTAGGAATTCGCTTGGGTCATCACTTGAGTGACGAACCAAACTGAGCTAACCCAATTACGTTATCAGCAAGGGTGCTGTATTACGACAAAGTGTCGCCAAAATCTAGCGGAGCCGAAACACGATTACCAGGAATTTGTGAACTAATGTGAACCCGCGTACGTAGCGGATGACGGTACAAAGATACTGCCACAAACGCTTTCAACGATTGTCAAAATATGATAAGTATTTTAGAAGTTAGCGGTTTAGTTCACTTTCTGTACTCTATAGGGTTCCATATTTAGTTCAATTTTAAGTCACATAGCCTTTAACCACCGGACGAGGAAAACGCTTCCAACGATACCTCATTTGTCAAATTATGATGAGTAGCTTAGAAGTGAGAGTGGAACAGATTGACCAAGTAAGTAGTATATTTATGCCGGTTCTGGACCGGAAGTAAAGGTGCAACTAAAAAACAAGATGTCAGCCAGGCAAATTTCTCATGGCTGCTAAAAAAATGCACCCGTGGTATTTTGGTTTGTGTCTTAGCTAAAAAAATGTATATGTTTTGTGTCGTGACTAAGATGAATGGAAGTAATGAAAGCATACATTTAGGCTTGAATTTTAGTCGTTGTGTACGACGTTGATCTTTAGAAAAATGTCATTGCTAAGTTGTAGGTCTGAATTTTGTCGGCGGGACATGGTAAATAAGGCTTCCGACGGCGTGGCGGCGGCATGATTAAATGTTGGTTAAATTAAATGTGGGTTAAATTTTGGCGGCTGCGGGGCTGCGGCATGGGTTGAATTAACCTTGAACTTGAGAATTCAAATCATGAAATTTAAGAGTGACATTTAATTTTGGCGGCGGCGGGGCTGCGGCATGGGTTGAATTAACCTTGAACTTGAGAATTCAAATCATGGTCCTGACCACACTCAACTATACTGATATGAATTAAAACAAAACGAGTTGATTCACATATTAGAATTTATTTGTTTTTTTTTTATTTTTTATTTTTTTATTAATACATATAAATATTGATAGTTAAAAAGTCATTATACATTAATTATTATAATTAATTTTATAATTTAAATACAAGTATAGATTATATTTTTAGTTTTTAACATAAAGATAATATAGAATTAATTTTTTAATATAAAAACATTTTGTTCTTACTGTCTAAAACTAATTATTTCCTATTTTATAATGACCCCACGCGTAAGTGCTTACACCATCTTCTCTAATAAAACGTTTATCATCATTATAGCTTAAAACAATTTTAGAAATTTCTTGAGTATATATATATCATGAATGATGGATTTAAATATAAACATCTATCACGATATATAGTTCTATCTATCAGACATTTTCGATAATCATCAATACTTAATTTTTCTAAAACACATCTCTTAACACCTTTCGATTTTTTAATCTCTGTGTAACCTGCAACATCTATTGAATACACTTTAGATCGAAGACCAATGAACTTTCTCATTATACGTCCATTATTCTCGTCTTTCATCAGCCCCAAAACCTTTTTGTTTTGCAAAGGGTAATTGAACTGGTTATTTTTAGAATAATCAGACGTATCAAATTTGAGACAAAGATCATTGTAAATGTCTTTATAAAAATCATCTGTCCTTATTGTATAAATAAAAGAGTCCGTATCCATAAAATTTAACAATAAATTTTCATTAAATTTCGGTTTCATAAATTGATAATGAAAATCATACATTTTAAATTTGGATAATTCAAGCACTGCAAAACCTAAATATATAGGTTTATTAAACGTTATATTATCTAAATTCATTTGAATTGCAATCATATTATCTGTGAAATGCGTTGAGCTATGAAAATTCGGTTTTGCTATAAGAGCTCGAGCACCTAAACGTCTATGCTCACTCTCCCACGCATTTACGATTTTCACCTTCTTTCTCTTTTCAACATTTTCCATAGTTTTGCCATATACAGCGTTATTAAGAAGTTTAAAAAAATTTTTTTCAAAATCATTTTTAGCATTTGTTCGATGAAAAGTGTTCAATTCAATATACTGTTTCAACCATGCTGATTGTCTAAACTTTAATATTCTATGAATTTTAGTTAATTTTAAACCGTTTTGAATGCACTGCTGAAGATTACGATAGTGTATTATATAACTTTTTTTATTAGTCAAATCAGGAATAAGTTTCTTAATGTGATGATTATTTTGAATTGGAGATCTTTTGAATTCTGCACAAAACGGTAAATCGTTGTGACTATCATGAAGCTCTTCAGGATATTCTAAATCAACTTCTAAAAATTAACCAACAGCCATTCAAACCTATATCCTCAATCCATTCAAATTCACTTTCTGGTAACGCTTCAGACATCGCCCAACCATATAAATTGTTGGCATCTAAATACATAAGGTATTGTGAGGGTTTATTGCAATCATATGTTTCTAGATATTTATTGTTGGCAACTGATCGACGTCTTGAACATTGAACAATACCACCTCTAATACCACCTCTAATGAAATTATACATATTTATATCGGTGAGCAATTCTAATTTTATTTCTGTCATTTTTAGCATAGCATCCCACAACAAACCAGGAGTTGTGTAATAATGACATGGATCAAGCTGGTATATAGATTTACAAACCTCACGAAAATTTTCGAATACATCAGTTAGGAGGAGTACATCTGTCTTTATATATAAAGTCATATAATCATTTAAAGTTTGACAGTTGAATGTGGACCAAACGTTTAACGCATGTTTATAATCATCAACAGTGCATTCCTTATTGTTTAATTTTGAGAAGAATTGTTCGCGAGAAGGTAAAACAGTATCATTTAATTTTTCGACCGAATCCATATACTCATAAGGAAATATTCCTTTTCTTTTTAAAAGATTAAGTTCTAAAGGGTTTTCGTACATTGACATTAATGTTTTGAAACCATCATTATGCAAATATTTAGCTTAACTATCTAAGTCTGAAGGCATAAATCTAAAAAAATCGAGAAAACGTAACTGTAAACTATATTTATTTGTAATTGGAATGAATTTAGTAAGGGAAATATATAGCTCTTTATTGAGTGGTATAACGTTAATATCGCCTGGATGATCTCCGAGAGCCTTTATAAATAAGTGGCAGTCATAACCAGAAAAATTATGAAAAATTATAGGTATATGCTTTCCTAATTGATAATTTAGATTACAGTTCAAATGTGCTGGTCCGCGGTATTGACCAGTTAAATGACAATGATCAGCACATCTATTATCATCTAAAAATTTTTTACATATATGACATTTGTTCTAGACTTTTGTTTTTCTATTTCAAAAGGTGTGAGAGGAGTCATTGGTACTGTTTTCATAAGATAGTTTGTACTCAAAAAATGTGCATCACGTATTAGGGTCTCAACAAAAACTTTAACTACATCATTTCCCGAATACGTTCGAAACTTATCGAGATTAGAATCGAAAGATGATTTTATATAATAGCTAAAGGCAATTGGTATATGCTTTTGAATGTTTGTAACATTAGATGATTTTTTATTGTTTAATTAACTTAAAATACATTCAAAATCAGCATAGATAACGAATGGTACATCTAATTGATTTTTATAATTTTTAAATTTCAAAATATTATCCTCGTCAACACCCGTGGGTATATTGGTAACAATTTTATTGCATTCTTTTTTATGTTTAGTTAAAAGTAATTCGCTAGTTGTATGTTGCAAACAAAAATTACAAATAAATATAACATGAGCATTCTTTGTAATTTGTGCACTTAATAACCGACTAATATTTTTTATCCAAACATAATGTGATTTATCACCTTTACTGTCCTGAATGTAAAGTAAATTCATGTGATTAATTTTTTCATCGCATGTTTTATAGTATGGACCAACAATTTTCTTATTTGTTTCATCACATCCAAAAACATTCACACTAATGTTTGAATTATATTTTTCAAATATCTTGATATCTTGAACAGATAGAGGGAAGTTAAAGCTGTTGAAATCAATTATCATTCCATTTGAAAGTGTTATTACGCTTTGACTTATAACTAAGCTATAGTGTGAATATTTGCTTTTTAAACTATCATTTTCTAACGCTGCTATTACCGCCCATTTAAAACAATACGCGTCATTGTTTGTAATGTTGATGCAGGCGTGTTTATCTTGAAGAAATAGTGGTAGTTCTAGAAAATTAGAAACTTTTATCGGACAGTATTTATTTATGTTGATTTCAATCCGAATCAGACGGACAAGCGACCAACCACTATCTCTTTCTTGAAATTCTGACATTTTAGTTTCAATTTGTAAACAATGATTATCATAAATGTCTGATAATTCTGCTATATTTTGTATCATTTCCATTTTTGTTTGAAAAGATTTAGTGTTTAATTCAACACTTTCATCATTTTCATCCTCATTATTTTTAGAGAATTTTATATACTCTGCAAAAATTTCTATATTAAATTTAATTATATTATGTTTTATTAACAAATAATGTAAGATCTTAACTATAATTTGTTTAGCTTTAAAAAAATGTTGTTGTTGAAAGTTCCACATCATTTTTATTTTCGTATACAAAAGTTTGTATACGATTTTTAAATAAACACTGGTTCTCAAATGATGTGACCAAGAACTTTGTTCAATATTTATATCACAATATTCACAACGGAGGCTACAGGATGAAGCTTCCTTAACACTTTGAACAACTATATTCAAAACTTTTGAATGTAAATTTAAATAAGTTTCAAAATTTTCTTTTGTTGGAAATTTCTTATTACAAATTTCACAGAAAAAAGTTTGCTTAGCATGCTTGTTAGCAATATGTCTTTTGAGTGCATACTTAGATGTAAAAGAAATACCGCATACCTCGCAGATGAACATGGTGGTTTCGTTTCTGTTGTTATTGATGGTGGCGTAGATTATGGTTAACAACTCGTTTATGTTGTTGGTGTTGATAAATGTGTTTAAGCTGTAACTCTTAAAGTTGTAATTTCGCAAGCAAAGAAAATTTTTTTTTAATGTGTACTGAAAGTAAAAAAAACATATATGAAAATCAAATATTAATTAATATATATTGAATAAGTCAACTAATTATCATTCACATACCTGGTTAAGTTAAATGTTGGATATAAAATGTTGTATATCGTCTCCGAAAATATTAAGAACGAAATATCAAATATAGTCCGACGTCTTGTTGCACAAAATATGATCAACTAATTACTTTAGTTCATAAGAGCACAATTATATCATAAATTTGGCACTTTACTTGAAGCAAGTGACTTTTTGTGGTTAGTAACTGATTATAATAATTTTTGAATTGTGAAATTGTGAATACGAGAATGTTTGCGGTGAGATACAGATTTTTTATTTTTTATATTTTTATTTTCTATGGACATTGAAAATAAGAATTTTATACATAAATGACTACAATTGATTGTATTCAAATTTTGATATCTAGTATAATTATAACTGATGTTTTTTTCCCAGTATTTAATTAATTGTTTTGGTGGTTGTAAGTTTCCGAAACTGTTGAAATATTCAATTTGATTATTATTTTTCCAGTATGCTACCCAATGTGTGCCTGGGCCCTTTGAAGTATCTAGATTAATTATTCCACATTCTTGTTTTAATGGCTTAATTGGAAGAGTATCACACATAAACACTCCTCTTAAATACGGAATTTTTTGAGCATATTTTCTCAAATCTATATCAGATAGAGCTCTTTTGGGTAGCTTCATTAAAAATTTTGTTGATAAGGCTTTAAATATAATCCAAATCCCTTTTTATATGGCTTTAGAAACATGTCTTTCCCCATTGCAATAGATTCCATTTTACTATTATGACGTTTTGCTTCATGGGCCACCATCGACCAGATTTTCACGCTACGACAAATCTTGTAGAAGACTCAAGAAAAACAAGTCGACACCCACCATCTTTTTGTCGACTACAAAGTCGCCTTCGACAGCCCAGTAAGGAAGTACCTGTACTCCACCATGTCTGAATTTGGTATTCCTGCAAAACTAATACGACTTTGCAGGATGACACTGAGCAACACCTGCAGCGCAGTTAAAATCGGGAAGGACCTCTCCCCACCATTTGTTACCAAACGAGGTTTCAGACAAGGTGATTCCTTATCGTGCGACTTTTTCAACCTAATGATGGAAAAGATCATCCGAGCTGCTGATCTGAGACGTAGTGGCACAATATTCTACAAGGGTGTTATGCTGCTTGCGTATGCTGATGACATCGATATCATTGGTCATAATACGCGCGAAGTCAGTGCAGCATTTTCCAGATTAGAAAGAGAGTCAAGTCGAATGGGTCTGGCAGTGAATGCAGATAAGACGAAATACTTAGTGTCAACAAACAAACAGTCCCAGCGTCTTGGAACCCACGTTACCGTTGGCAATACCTCCTTCGAGGTTGTGAAGAACTTCGTTTATCTGGGATCCAGCATAAACTCAACCAACGGCATCAGCATTGAGATCAAACGAAGAATAACTCTTGCCAAGAGGTGTTACTTTGGGCTCAGTAGGCAATTGAGAAGCAGAGCCCTCTCTCAACGAACGAAAATCACGCTCTATAAATCGCTCATCATGCCCGTCCTACTTTACGCATCACAAACCTGGACGCTGAGCAGTTTAGATGAAAAGACTTTAGGAGCATTCGAGAGAAAGATTCTTCGTAAGATCTACGGACCAATCTGCGTCAATGGCGAGTACCGAATACGGTGGAATGATGAACTGACATCGACATAATCAAGCGCATTAAAATCGAGCGGCTTCGCTGGCTTGGTCATGTTCAGCGCATGAAAGACGATGCTCCAGTGAAGAAAACATTCGATTCGGTACCCAGCGGCGGTCAACGCAGAAGAGGACGATCGCATCTTCGTTGGAAAGACCAAGTAGAGGACAACCTGACGAAGTTTGGAATTTCCAACTGGCGCCAGCAAGCGAAAGATAGAAATGGCTGGCGCAAATTCTTAGATGAGGCCAAGACCGACATACGGTTGTAGCGCCAACTAAGTAAGTAAGATTGCTTTTGTAACGCCAGACACTCCACCAGCCAAACCACCAAGTGCACCCAGTGCAGCGAATGTAGGTGCAAGCGGGAGAAAACCTCCAGAATTAGGTAGTGGAATTACTCGAGGAGTCTTAATCAGAGATTTTTCCTCTTGAAAATATTGTTTACAACTTTTCTTGAAATTTTGACTGCATCATCCAAGTTTTTAGTTTTCTTAATTCTCTTTTTAGCACTATTCAGGGCATTTCTAAATAGACGATGCCCATTTATTTGAGAAGATCTCGCCGTTTTACTGATAACGTTACCCAAACCAAATTTTGTTTTTCGCTTTCATTGCGTTAGTAAGAAGCCAAGCGTTTGATTTTTCAGCAATACTACTATCTCTTGCGGTAACTCTTTGACAAGCCTTTTCGTTCAAGATTCTATCAGCAATGTGTCTTTTTTCCAAATCTTTATTGTTTGAGTATGATAAATCGTGTTGTCTGCAAGCGGCATCCAAAGGATTGATTCCCTGATCACCTTTGGCTAATCGCTTTTTTAGTTTTGTACCAGGTCCGCAAAATTGATATCCGGGTAAATGGAGTTCAATGGGAAGTTTGTCTATTAAATTATTTAGTATACCTTTTCCAATAAAGGATAGACTAAGACTAATTGTCTTTTTTAAATAATTGTCATAAGTATTTATTCTTTTCCAATTAAAGGTTGAATGGAAAGTGAATTAAAATTAATAAAAGGACCCGATTATATATGAAAACAATTATTAGTTAACAATATGCGATTCCCAAAACAACATAAGCCAATTAACGTAAAGAATATTGATGCTTACTGTCAAACAGCTAACTGCTAAAAAGCTAACTGCTAAACAGCCAACTGCTAAACTGGGCTATACTGTTAAACAGCCAACCGCTAAACTGGGATGCACTGTTAAACAGCCAACCGCTAAACTGGGCTGCACTGTTAAACAGCCAACCGCTAAACAGCTAACTGCTAAACAGCCAACTGCTAAACTGACCTATACTGTTAAACAACCAACCGCTAAACTGGGCTATACTGTTAAACAGTCAACCGTTAAACTGGGCTATACTGTTAAAAACAGTCAACTGGGCTGCACTGTTAAACAGCCAACCGCTAAACAGCTAACTGCTAAAGAGCCAACTGCTAAACTGACCTATACTGTTAAACAACCAACCGCTAAACTGGGCTATACTGTTAAACAGGAAACTACTAAACACACCAACTATCAATATGAATAAGAAACCAAATCTAGTGAGCAATCTTATTTAAACTAGAAATATTTTGAAATGGAAATATAAAAGTCTTCAGCTCAGAGAAGCTGCAAATGATGAGCTCTTAGAAAAAACTTTTAGGCCAATATCAAAACCCTTAAAAGAAATAATTCAATCGACTAATAATAAAAAAAAATACTAATAAAAAATTTAAAATATTCGGATAACTCTTTTAAGGATAATAAAGTTACTACCAGCACACCATTTAAAAAGAGCAGGTATGATAATAATACATTTTCTCCAAGCCTTGATAGAAAGGAAATCGATGAAAGTTCATCTACGTTTAAGTCATTTGACGCTGGTAATTATGATGATGATGATGATGATACTCATGAATGATAGTGCTGATAATGATTTGGAAAATGATAATGTCACCATTACAATGAATCTGGATCAAAGTATTCAATTCAATTCAATTTATCAAGAGTTCAGTTAAAAAAATATGATAAAGTCTATGGTACTCACAAGGATAAAAATCAGATATTGAGATTGGGTAATAAGCCAATTACTTTTGATTCAACCAATGTAAATGTAGGTAACTCACAATGGCCCTTCACACCAGGCTTATATGAAGTATTAGTTTACAAGGAACGAATCAGTTTTAATGACTCAGATTTAAATACTTATAAACAAATGTTAGAGATGACTAATGCTCATAAACGAAATAACAGCATTAATGGACAAATTAATGGAAATCGTTCGAAAAAATATACAACGATTATTAGAAAACTATTTAAAGAAAAAGTTTATAGAGGCGAAGGTTTGATGAAGTTGAGTACAAAAAAATCAAACTATGTACAGGGTCCGCCATAATTTTTTTTTTCAACTAGTGCTTAAAACTAATTAGTTTTATTCTTCCGCTGAACGAATATGGTTGTGTATACGCTTGAACAACGCTGAGAAGTGGGCCTGCGATCGACATACAGAAGATGCCAATTTTGCCAATAAAACCATATTTTCAGATGAAGCTCATTTTGATCTTGGCGGGTATGTAAACAAGCAAAATTGTCGCATTTGGGGCACAGAAAACCCGCACGCATACATTGAAAAGCCGCTGCACCCAAAACGAGTCACTGTTTGGTGCGGATTTTGGTCCAGAGGCATAATTGGGCCATTTTTCTTCGAAAATGAGCAATTAGTGGCCGTTACAGTCAATGGCGATCGTTATCGGGCCATGTTGAACGAATTTTTGTTCACAAAAATTTTGTTCACAAAGATTTTTAATATATGCTATATTAAAATGATAAAATTTGAGTGCAAACACAAATTGCTTGCTTTAAGATACTAAAATATTGTCCTGCGGTTAAGTGCATGATAAGTGAAAATAGTTTTGTTCTTACAATCAGAAATTTCTTCTCACACTGCTTTAGTATTTGAGAAACTTAGAATTCGTTGATATAAATACAACCGGTTTTAATATACAGTTATTAGTCAAGTCAAGTTAAATCTTAAAATAAGACACACAAATGAACTTCGCCACGCTGAAAAATAGCTTTACCCAAAAAAATGGCTTTCAAAAACCAGCTGCCGGGGTAATGAAGCTAATCCTAAACCAAAAGTATTCCGTGCTGGAGGTCAAAAAATGTAAAACAAAGTTTGGAGTAAAAATCATGATGGAGCTGGAAGAAATGATGTTATTTCTTCCCGACAAGTTCAGCACGCTGACCGACTCTGAAGTGGAGGAAATGTGCAAGAGAAATCTAAAAATTTGGCGGAGTTCAGAATTTCAGCTAGAAATCGAGCTACAGCTATGCAATGACATTTTTCTAAAGATCAACGTCGTACACAAGGGGACTCTTTTAGAAGGTCCAACACCCCCATTCCATCTTTGGCCACCAGTCGACTTTTTATATGCGCCCGCATACCAAAATACATTTTTTATATGTTTTATATCCTAAGCCGGTCCCCCTTTCGAAATCAGATTCACATACTCCTATGACTATTCAACCTACCCATCCCCAAAAGCACTGTATAAATCTCTATCGCAATAGTATGCAATGACTTTTTCTATCCAATTTCCATATGACATAAATAAAAAGCTGTGTCCTATTATGGTTTTTCAATATGAAAAAGCTGTTTCTTACTATGCTTTATTCCACCCACACCCAAAAATATGCTATGTTTTTCCCAATATAGACAAAAATTGAAGCTTCCGCACCACGCCACCGTAAGTCTTATTTACTTCAAAGCACTGTATAAATCTCTATCACAATAATATGCAATAACTTTTTCTACCCAATTTCCATATGACATATATAAAAAGCTGTGTCCTACTATGGTTTTTCAATATGAAAAAGCTGTTTCTTACTATGCTTTATTCCACCCACACCCAAAAATATGCTATGTTTTCCCCAATATAGACAAAAATTAAAGCTTCCGCACCACGCCACCGGAAGTCTTATTTACTTCAAAGCACTGTATAAATCTCTATCACAATAGTATGTAATGACTTTTTCTACCCAATTTCCATATGACATAAATAAAAAGCTGTGTCCTACTATGGTTTTTCAATATGAAAAAGCTGTTAGTAGGTACGATATAGCGGTTCTGGACCATCAGGCTCCAGGCTCTATTACCATCAGGGCCATATGCGGTGGAATGGGGAACTATTACAATAGGTAAGCGGTTCATGTCTATAGTATAGGAAAAAGTGTTGGGTCTGTGTCTATAATATATTCATCTAGTGAATATCAAGTTGTTAGTGTGTTTTGTATAGAAGAGTGGGAGAATTTTCAATGTGGCTTATGTCAATAGTACAGAAAAAGCAAAATAGGTTTGTGTTTATAATATCATGTTGTTAGTGTGTTTTGTATAGAAGAGTGGGAAAATTTTTAATGTGGTTTGTGTCAATAGTACAGAAAAACAAAATAGGTGTGTGACTATGTATGTTCATCTAGTAAATATCATGTGTTTGTGTACAGAGTATAGAAGAGTGAAAGAATTTTTTAACGTGAGGTTTATGTCTAAAACAGGTTCATCTAGCGAATATCATATGTATCCAACGAAAAAAAACTCATGTTTTGTCTTGTAGCGCACCCGCCCTACCATGTGACCGACCGCTACTTTTAGTCACCCAGTCACCCAACGTAATTTAAAAATGGCTTCGCTCACAACATTTCAAGTACTTACCCTATATCACCCCTTCAGAGACACAGTGTGTGTGTGTGTGTTTTTTTTTTGTTGGACGTAGTGATAGCGCGCTATCATCTAGTGGCCCCACGATACTCCACCAGCTCCACCCCGGAACCGCGTCAGCATTTCATCAGGACGGGGGTTTGATTTCGTAAGATTCCTACGTCCTCCTTAAGCAAGGAGGTTCGGAACTACTAAAGTTTCTCTCCTTTAATATTTTATTTATGTGTTTTTCACACAAAGTCCATGCATGTTCAGATTTTAGCATTTCGTTCAACAGATTCTCTTCAGTTAATGTAACACCTAGCATATCATTTAAAGCTCGTCTCTCCTCCAACCACTTTTCACATTCGAAAAGTATGTGCTTTGCATCTTCTTCTAGCGCTGCACATGAATCACAGCTGCTTATTTCTTTTAGTTTAAATCTATGCAGGTATTTGTTAAAACTACCATGGTTTGTCATAGCCTGAGTCAGAAAATATCCCATGTTTCCATGTCGTCTTTCCAGCCAGACTTTTATATTGGGGATATCTGAAATTTTTTTTCTTTCGCTCTTGTGTATTAGTGTTCGCCCAACTTATAAGTTTAGTTTGGGTATATATTTCTTCTCTTTCCAGTATTAATAAGTCTATTGGTGGCAGACCTGCAAGCACTAATGCCGCACTTGTGGACACTGTACGGTACGCTGATATAATACGGAGAGCACTAACTCTCTGTGCTTTCTGTAGTTCCCTCATATTATTCTTCAGATTCAGTGCCCTGACAAAGGTTGGAGCAGCATAAAGAAGCTGGGAGTGTACTACGCTGTTTATTAATTTTCTCATCTGCGGCCTTGGACCACCACAGTTTGGCATTATTCTGGCCAATGATGCTGCCGTTCGCAAAGCTTTGTCACGAATATTTACTACTTGCTGTCCAAAGCTAAGTTTGTCATCTAATTGCACACCCAAATAGCATAAGCTTCGTTTAAAGGGTATCTCTCTATCTTGTAGACGTATTTAAGATATTTTGAAGACCCTACGATCTGTCACTAGAATTGCTTCCGTTTTTGGAACTGCAAGTTTCAAACCGTTTCTTCGCAGCCATCTGTTACAACGACATAAGCTATCGTTTACCACTATCTCGATTAATTCGGCAGTTCGCTGGTTTACTACCAGAGCAATATCATCAGCGTAACCTATTAGTTTTGCACCTTCTTGTAATTCCAAATTCAGTAGACCATCGTACATTACATTCCACAGGAATGGTACTTATACTGAGCCCTGAGGTACACCTGCTGTTATTTGGTACTCTTTTATACCATTTTTCGTCTCATAGATTAAAATTCTGTTATCCAGATAGTCTGATACTATGTTAAAGAGATAGTTATCTAAACGTCGGTTTCTGAAAGCTTGTAGTACTACTTTCCACTTTACTGTGTTAAAAGCATTTTTAACATCTAGTGTTATTATTGAGCAGTATTCTCCTGTTGTTTTGGCCTGTATAGCTTTATTGCATACTGCGCTAATGGCATCAACTGTACTCTACCCTTTGCGGAAGCCATGTTGCATAGGGGATAGTCCGCCAAGGTCATCTATGCGCTCTTCCAAACGTTTTAGCATTACGTACTCTAATAGTTTTCCTAGTGAGTCCAACATACAGAGTGGTCTATAGGAACTAGGCTCATTTAATGGTTTATTTCTCTTTCGTAACAAAACTAACTTTTGTATTTTCCATTTAGCTGGAAAGATTCCGTTTATTAGACATGAATTGAAGACTTCAAGTAAAAGATCTAGCCATATCTCACATACTACTTTTATGACCTCATTTGGTATACCATCTGGTCCTGGGCGCTTACCTATTTTTAGTTTACTACATGCATGTGTAATGTCATCTACGTTCAGAGAGATGAAACCTTCGACTTGATAATTTGGTTCTCTTCTTAGCCCATCTTCATCGAATGGAAAAAGTGTTTCTACTATTGTTGTTGCCCACACTGGTTCTTTATTGCCGGGTATAGGTTTAATTCCACCAAGCTTTTTCATCACAATTTTGTACGGTTTGCCCCATGGGTCGGAATCTATTTCGTTACATAGCTCTGTCCAGCATCTTTTCTTACTCTCTTTTATGGCTGTTCTTAAGGTTTTACGTGCCGTTTTATACTCAACCGTTAAGAGCTGGTTATCATGGTTTCGTGTTGACACTCGACGTGCTGCAAGGCATTTCGCCCTCAACTCACGTATTTTAGCATTCCACCAGTATACTGGGCGCTTGTTATTTTATTTTTGAGCTCTTGGCATTGCGACATTACACGCTTTTGTGAGTATCTTCGTCAGCGACTCTGCGGCATTTTCTACATTTATATTTTCGGATTGGTTATCCATATTTATATTCTTAGCCCGAGTAATATAATCGGACAATTTTTTGTCATCAAGTTTCCTGACGTTCCATCTTGGGAAATTTGCAACTTCTACAGTCATATTTGGACGTTCATCTATATTAAATGAGATATACTGGTGGTCACTTGAGGTGAGATCTTCCAGCACTATCCAATTCATGTTTTCATTGTAGAGGTTTGTCGTTCCAAAGGTGATGTCGATAATACTACCACCTGTACCTCTCCGAAAGGTAAGTTTGTCTCCGATATTAAATATCGTAAGACCAAGACTAGCAACCATTTCACACACTGTAGTACCCTTTTTATCCATTTTTTTGGAGTTCCATTCTGTAGATTTACTATTGAAGTCTCCTCCAATGATCAATTTATATTTTGCGGACCTGATAGAAACATCAAGTATGTTAAGGGCTTCTGCAAAACAAATTAAAGTTTATATTTGGTGAAAAGTAGCAACTATATACCCTAATTTTGCCCACTGTGACATATACGAAGCCAGCGTTGCTTTCATCAACTTCGCTTATTATTAATCTTCTGTTTCTTACCATGATGGCTGCGCAATGGTTTTTGTCTTCGTACCAAACTTGAGATGGTGGGTTTCTGTACGGTTCGCTTATTAAAAGTATGTCTGAAAAGTATTTTCTTGTTTTATTTCTTATGTTGATTGCACACGCTGTACTACCAATATAATGCTGAGAATTTATTGAGCCACTTTCATGGCATAGTATGCATCTCGTTTCCGATTTGCATTCTTTAGCTTTGTGTCCCGGATTGCAGCATTTTCTGCATAGATTGCTTCTATCTGTACCTTTACACTGGCTCGAAATATGACCCTGTTCTAGGCACCTGAAGCATTTCTGAACTCTAATCTTACTCCTCAATCTACACATAACCCATCCTACTCTGACTTGCCTCGTACGGAGTAGTGGAGCTGCTAAGTGCTCAGGTAGTTGAACGAGCGCTTGTTTGGTTCCTGAAAACGATGTTCTAAAATTTAATATTTTGAACGTTGTGGGTTCTTCTACTTTTGTTGCCTTCATAAGAGCATTAACAAGTTCATCTTTATCTGTTGACTCATCCATGTCTCTGATATCAAGAATATGATTTTTTGTAACCGCTCTAATCATGACATCTTCACCAAGCGTGTTACCTATAGCGTTTCTGAGCTTTTCGGCTTGGCCTTCGCCTTTTTTTAGTTGAACGAGTAAGTCTCCAGCTTTTGTCCTTCTGATACCCCTTATCTCCACACCGATATCAGTGGGACTTATTTGTTGCTTCATCTTTTTTATAACATCTGCGTATGACTCAGACGTGTTGGATTTAATTGTTATTGCCTCTACTTGGATTCGCATTTCACGGCTTTTGTTACTTTGATTATCTTTTTTCTTCCTTGCTTTTCGGTGGCTCACTAGCTCCCAATCATTTGCCACAGCCGGAGTCTCTGGAATATTTATTTCAGCCTGGGTCTGCAGTGCTTTGACTGTTGCAGGTGTTTTCGGTACTTTTCGTTTCCTCTCTTGGGCAGGAGAAATAGGGTCAACTTGAGTGGCTTTAGATAGCACTTGCTTACGCTCGTCGCATGACAAAACTGGGTTACTACCTATCGCTTCCCTGTACTCTTTTATTTGCTGGTACAGTGCGAAAGCACAGTTAAGATTATCGCGTAACGTCTTGTGTATATTCTTTGCGCCGGAGACAATGCCATTTGCTGCGCTTAGTTTATTGCCTAACTCAATAAACGCTTTTTCTTCTGAAATTCTGAGCTGACTTTGATGTCTTTTTTCGCCTTCTAAGCTATCTGCTTTACGAGTATTCACAGGTGTGCTCGTGTAATATCTTATGGTACACACATTTTTACCTGGTGGTTTTTCTGACCCCTTTGCTTGTGGTGATCTTACCATCACCGAGCTTTTCACAAAGGGATTTTTTAAGACATTTTCATCACCGTTCCTCATGTACAAGTCTTCATCTCCGTTTTCCTTGTTATGGGTTAGTTTTGTTTTTTCTTGTTGTTGTTTGTTGTTTTTACTCTCCATTTCAATTGGGTCTCAACTCGAAGCCGCTATCGCCGTTTGAAGTGTAGTTACGTTTGATCCCATGGTTATCTATGCAAGCAGGGAGGCCATGCGAGGGTTGACATAAGATCCTTATGGGGTATTATGCCAGTTCCGAATCCGTACTAATCAGGAAATATCCATCTGAACCTACACCACCAACTCAATGGTGACAAACATTGAACGTACTCCGAGACTCGCTACGTTTTAACGAGACGGAGGGCAACTGTGACATTAACCTATAAGCCATTTCGTTGGAATTTCACTTCCACTTACTGAGGTCATAGACTGCCACAGTTGTCAGCCCAGGGTGCTTCAAATCCAAAACAGTATCCAGCAATGCCATAATTAGAACCGTACTGGGCTTGATCCTAATGCCTTTCGGCGGGTATTGACTAGGGAAACCACAGAGACGTCACTTTCCTAATTACACTTCTCTCGAAGGTACCCTTGTGGTTGGATACCTAGTTAAGGACGGTATCCACTCGCCCTGTCACAGGACTTCTTTGGGCACATGCACCACTTTAGTACGCCCTCCATACCTGCCACAACTAGGGTCCGCGGCTCGTTACTCCCGTTATCCTATTCTGAGGATACCCTTGCGGTCTGTCTGTGTGTGTGTGTGTGTGTGTGTTTTTTTTTGTTTTTTAACGAGGAGTAAAAGCATCGAAAGCCTTAGTCAGTGCGCGACTTTAACACACTAAAAATCTCCTCAGTCGGACGGTTGGTTCCTCCAGGAACCACCGGTGGGTATTACGTCTGGAGGCCGTCAGAGCATTATTGCTCAATCGTCAGTGGTGATCATTAGATCGTCTCAGTCCGGTCGTCCGTCGTTGGTATAGAGGGATTATGGCTGCTTTCACCTGCGTTGCGTTGGTTTGTACGCTCATTATATCTTACCCGTTCGATGCGGCGAAGTTCGGTCATAATTTTCGCTGCTGCTGCTTGAAACACCTTCCATTTTTGGGGAGTATCGCACATGTGGTGAACAATATTCCTTAAAGTGGGGGTCACACCAAAAGCTTCTGTCAGTTCAGCTCGCTCTGCGTTAAAGCGTGGGCATTTGAAAAGGATATGCCGAGCATCTTCAATTTCACCCGCACAATTTGGGCAAAATGGGTCTTCTTCATGCTTAAATCGGTGGAGGTAGTGTTTGAAACATCCATGACCGCTAAGAAGTTGTGTCACATAGAAGTCCACTTCTCCGTGCTTCCGATTGGCCCATTTTTCCACGTCTGGGATAAGGGAAAAGGTCCATCTTCCGTTTTGAGACTGCTCCCAGCGACGTTGCCAACACTCATTGCTGCGCCGTCTTTCGTCAGCCTTTGAGGCATTTTCACCAGCTTTGTAGCAGCGCTGCAGTTCACATGCCAGTATATCGATCGGTGGCATAGCTGCTATTACACCAATAGCGTCATCTGACACTGTGCGGAACGCACTAGCGACCCTCAATGCGCTGAGACGATAAGTCGCCCGAATGCCAGATATGAAGGACGACCTTTTCGTAGCATCCGCCCATACTGGTGCTGCATAAAGCATGATGGAGCTCGTAACATTTGCTAGGAGTTTTCTTCTGCTGGATCTAGGTCCACCGATATTCGCCATGATGCGCGAGAGTACACCATTGACATTCGATGCCTTTTCGCTAACGGACATTAGGTGGTCTTTAAAAGACATGCGTGTGTCAATTATAACACCAAGATATCGCAAATTTGGTTGTGAGGTTATAATATGTTCTTCTGCTCTGAAGGTGAAACACTCCCTCACTTTACGTGAGCTCAGAAGAACCGCCTCTGTTTTTTGCGCTGCAAGCTTAAGATCAACACTTCGCAGCCATGTCGTAATTCTTGAAATCGCTTCACTGCATGATGCTTCTAAAGTGTGAAGGTGCTTTGCTACTACAACCAGGGCGATATCATCCGCGTAGCCTACCAATGAAGTATTCTCAGGGAGAACAATACGGAAAATATCATCTTACATAACGTTCCACAAGGTTGGTCCCAATACTGAGCCTTGTGGGACACCCCGGGACACTTTGTACCGCTTGACGCCATCGTCAGTGTCGTAAAGCAGCATTCTGTTGCTAAGGTAATCGGCGATAATTCGCTGAAGATATCCGGGAATACCGAATGTGCCTAGCGCTTGCAATATGCGTGGCCAGCTAGCCGAATTGAAAGCATTTTTAATGTCTAGTGTTACCACTGCGCAGTACTGCTTATCACCCCATTTCCACCTGATGCCACTTGTAGCGTCGTGAGCTATAGTCAGAACTGCCTGGATAGCATCGATGGTCGATTTTCCTCGTCTAAAACCAAATTGCTTGGAAGATAGTCCGCATGGTGATTCAAGGGTATCTTGGAATCTTCTGACGATGATACTCTCTAGTTCTTTGCCCAGCGAGTCAAGCATGCATAGTGGTCTGTATGCAAAGGGTTGATCGGGCTGTTTCCCTGGTTTAAGCAGCAACACTTATCTTTGGACTTTCCAGAAAGACGGGAATGTTCCTTCGTTAAGGCACGCTGTGTACATTCTAGCAAACACGCCGGGATCTGCTCGTATGGCGGTTTTCATCGCCACGTTAGGGATGCCATCCAGCCCAGGCGTTTTGGTGTCGGAAATTTTCTGCAATGTCAGAAGCACTTCTTCCGGTGTCACCGGAGGGATATCACCTATGTCTTCAGGTAGCCTATACCCTTGTAACTGTGCTAGCTGTGGTGGGAAGAGTTCAGACACCACGCTGTTCATAATAGCTGGTTCCGATGGCTGTGGTGCTTTAGGTCCACGTAGTCTGCTCATCACCACTTTGTACGCCTTGCCCCACGGGTCAATATCCGCCATGTCCCGAAGCCTTTGGAAGCTGGACTCTTTGCTTTTTTCAATCGCCTTCTTTAGCTGTTTTCGGCATTCCTTAAGGTTTTCATGCAACGATTGCCACGTTGGGCGATTTCGAGCACGCGTTACTTTCCTTCGCGCCTCAATGCATCGTCTTCTGCATTCCGCAATTTCGTCATTCCACCAGTAGGCCGGTTTCCTGATTGGCGCTTTTTTCCTTCTCGGCATTGCTGCGTAACATGAGGTTATTATTCGCTGTCGGATGTTTGCCGCCATGTTTGTCGCTCTTTCATCCACTGTTTCTCCCTCATTCCAAACAATCTGAAACACTTCAGCATCGAAAGCGTGTTGCTTCCATCCCTGCGTCTGTGCTTTAATTATCCTTCTCGGGATACATAAATGCTGCAGTTCGATGACGATCGCACGATGATCACTGTGCGTATAATAATCATCAACATTCCATGTGCTGTTACGCGCAATGGAATTGTGCGCAAACGTGAGATCCACTGCTGACTGTCTATTACCAGCTTCAAATGTGTGGTGACCATTGTTGAGAAGCTCAACATCCAGGGTTGCAAGGCATTCCATAAGGAGTGTGCCTCTACGATTTGTGCTCCTACTACCCCATCTTGTCGACCAGGCATTAAAGTCGCCTGCAATCACTATGGATGACTTCCCTCGGGCCTCTGCAACAAGCTCCGTTAGAAACCGCTCAAATTGGGCGATGTCCATTTGGGGTGGCGCATAGCACGAAAAGAAAAATATCCCATCGAATTTTGCCCAGGTGAAGCCCGTGTTAGCGGCTGAAGCTTTACTTTGAAATGCCTTGCCACTAAGGGTCCATATTGCGGCTTTGCTTGGCGCATCTGTCACCCACTCAGAGCCGTTCATGTTGTGGTGCTGCTCACACAAGAGAGCAAGATCAAATTGTCGCTCAAAAATCGTCTCTTGCAGCAAGTCCTGCGCTGCGATGCAGTGGTTAAGATTGAGTTGAACGATTTTCATTCTCATCTTTTCCTTCTAACCGCCTTCTGGTGCTCTGGGCAGCGAGTGCTTCCAGCTGCATGATTACCTTTGCATAGCGCGCATTTTTGTTTATTACTGCACGTCACCGCCATATGTCCATTTTCTCCGCACTTTCTGCAGAGGGTGCTCCTATCTATGTCCTCTTTGCAGTCCTTAGCTATGTGATTGTACTTCCAGCATTTAAAACATCGCTTTGGCGAGTCACTCTCTCGTACTCTGCAGGAAACCCACCCAATGCGTATCCGCTGCACCTTTAGTACCTTAACTGCGTCTTCTGCCGGTAGACTGACATAAGCCGTTTGCGTACCTTGATATCCCGTTTTGAGGTTTCCTATCGATCCCTCGTCGGGCCGTCGTATTTCGCACTGCGCATGTAGTGCGTCACATACTTCTGCTTTGGTGGTGACTTCATCAAGATCCCTCAGCTGAATAACGATAGAGTGGGTTTTCACCGAGACTTTGGCAGAGTCGCCTAGCACGTTCTCCACTGCTGTTTGGTATGAACCAGTGTTCTGTTCCGGTTCACGCTTAAGCTCCAGTAAAAGGTCGTTCCTCGCGGTACGTCGGATTGCTTTTACATTTTCTCCAAGAGACTTAAGCGCATCATCGCTTTTTATTTTCCGTAGAATTTCAGCGTACGTCTGATTCTCATTCGCGGAAATAATCAAAGCATCTGGTCTAGCTTTTACCTGCTTGGGCTTTGTCATGGGCTTATTTTTCGGGTCAACTTTTTCCCACTTCTGTTTCATTTTTGGCGGTGGCCTGCTTTCTTTTCTGCCTTCAACTGGTGCCGCTGTATCTCCAACCTTTGTTGGAATTTCTACGGCGACAGTTCCAGGTATGATTGGCCCCTTAGCTTCTTGGCTTAGGGTTTGCTTCCTGTTGTTTGCAGACAAAACTGCTGCATATGTGCGTTTTTTCTGCGGGGTCTCTATATCAGAATCCTCTTTAGCGACATCATCACGCTGTTCAATGGCGGTGAGCTCGTAGAGTGCTTTAATGCAATCAATTCCATCTCGCATTGGCTGATGGATTGAGCGCCTTTTCCCATCCTCAATCTGAGACCCGAGCCTGCAGAAAGACGTTGTTTCTGGCTTGTCAGATTTTCCAGACCCTGTTGGTGTTTTGGTTATTTCATCGGTGGTTTCGCAGGTTTCCTTGTTTTGCCGGGACTTCACCGGAGATCTTATCACCTTGGCCTTCTTTTCGAAGGGGTCGCTTGTGAAAGTGCCACCTCTTGCGTCGTTAGTTGGTGTTTTTCTTGTAGCTGTATCTGCTGCAGCAGCCAAGTGTGCCACCGCTACAGCATTGCGGTCATTGGATGGCGACGACTGGGAGCCCGCTTGCTCACTCCCTAAAGCCGACGGTACTGGGGATCCGACTCCCTGAACCGTAGTTTTACTTCCTTCTATAACCTTCATTGTGGTTTTATTTTCAGGGTCTCCTTCCCTTAGCATTTTATGCCTTCTGCCAGGCTGGTTTTTAAGGGGGCCCTTCCCTTTAAACTACCGCCCCTCTGGGGTCAGACGCAGACCAAGGAGCCGCCCAATCTGGGACAGACGCACCTTGGGTTTTTTTATTTTTAATTTTTCTTTTTTTTTTAATTTTTTTTTTATTAATTTTTTTTTTTTTTTTAATTTTTTTTTAATTAATTTATTAATTTTTTTTTTTTTTTAATTTTTTGGTTTTCTTTTTAATTTTTTTTATATTGTTTTTTTTTTTTATTTTTTTATTATTTTTTCTAAATTTTTTTTTTAAATTTAAATTTTTTTTATTTTGTGTGTGTGTGTGTGTGTGTGTGTGTGTGTGTGTGTGTGTGTGTGTGTGAGTGTGTGTGAGTGTGTGTGAGTGTGTGTGAGTGTGTGTGTGCTTTTTAGCTTTAGTTCGTAAAAGATTGAAAGCTTATACGATAAAAAGAAAGGAAAGTTTAATTTAAAAAAGCGAACAAAGACACTTTATTAAACATTAAAATAAAAAAATATCAATAAAAATGGTATCCTTTACTTGCAACGAATGCTGATTAAGCTTCACCATAAAGTGTAGTCTAAACAGACATATACGAGTGAAACATCAAAATCAACAATTGCAACATTTTCAATCCGATGTATGTAAGAAGTTATTTTCACGGAAGTATAATTTTAATCAACATAAAGGAAAACTACATGCAGTATCTTCTTCTTCCTTGACTGCAGCGTCAACATCAGCAGCAGCAGCAGGAAACACAACAAACATTCAAAGTATCCAGGCGATTTTGTCAAATTCAGTCCCCAATCTCTATTGCAATACTTGTAAGAAAGAGATATTGACGAAGAATTGAACATATCACATCAGAACAAACGAGCATAAGAAAAATAGTGGTGAAATAGTTAACGAGAATTTAACTAGAATCTCATCTGTATTTAATGAACGTATAGAGTCATTTATACACAAAAATAATAATGAGAATTTATTGCTTCCTGAAGAGTTTTTAGCAAACGCCAAAAATATAGTAATAGAAACTCTTCAGGAAATGTTGCAGAAGCACGTTAATATTAAATTTAATATGGAATTGTTCTGTGAATACGTTAAAATGAGCGAAAATGAGATGTCAATTGACATTAAATCACATCAAACCAAAATGGTTAATATTCAAGAGTCGACAGACTTGAATAACATTTTTGGTATAAAATGTGATAATTTAGTGTCAAAAATGTCAGAGTTTTAAGAACGTGACAGCGGTTGGACTCTCATTAGAATTTTACATTTAGAAATTAATATCAACCAGTACAAGCCAATAAAAGGATCACAATATATCCTATTACCAAAATTTGTCTATAATAAAAAGGCTTGTATCAATGTACAAAATTCTGATGAATATTGCTTCAAATGGGCAGTAATATCAGCACTGGCTCCAACTAGTATACACTCTGATAGATGTTCCAGCTATAATGTGGAGGATATTACAGCCTCCATAATACACTTGCGCAATGATTTAACTATCAACTTTGAAAGTCTTGTTTTTCCGCTACCAGTAAAAGACATTAAAATATTCGAAGAAAATAATCCTAGATTAAGCATCATTGTCTTCGGGTTCGATGATGAGATCAAAAGTATTGTCGGACCCTACTACTACTTTACAAAGGAGGAGAAGAGAACACACCTCAATTTGCTTTTACTTCAGGAAGGAGACAAATCCCATTATATATGGATCAAAATTATTTCAAGGTAAAAAATTATATTCATTCATATATTTCTTTATTATATATATCAACAGCACTTTTAACAAATTTTTTCTTTTTATTTACAGACTTTTACGTACACAAGTTACAGGATATGCTCATAGAATGTTGCTTTGTAATTGCTGCCTGCAGTACTTCAGTTCGGAGTATAAATTACAGCGTCATCGACTAGAGTGTAGCCGAATAGTTACAAAGGTTCCTAATAAAGAAAATAGTAAACTTAATTTTAAAAATTTTAAACATAAGTTAGATGTACCGTTCGTAGTATATGCGGATTTTGAATGTTTTCTAACACCAGAAAACATTCAAAAGTCTGACTCTATAAAAAGTGTACAGAGTCATAAACCCTGCGCATATAGCTACTATATTAAGTGAAGTTTTAATAATTCCTTAGATAAGTTGAGAGTATATACTGGTGAAGATGCACCTAAACATTTTTTTATAAATTTAGTTAGCGATGCTAAGAGCATTTATAATGACTATTTAAGTAAAGTTATTCCAATGAATTTCCTCACTCCTGAGGAATTATATATTAAAAATAATAGTACCATGTGTCATATATGTGAAAAACCTTTAAATGATGTTGATGGTGATAATGATGATGATGATAACTTTAGAGAAGTAGCAGATCATTGTCACTTGTTGCGTCCTCCCGTGAGGATGCGCATAGGTCCTAATCGTGGCCCTACTTGTCAGACTGGGAACTCGTCCCAAATCCTGGTTATACTTTCTCACCTTATTATGCTAGGCATGCTGAGTTATGCCGGTCAGTAGGCAGCCGTGAGGTTGCCGGAATGTTATTATACTTACTCATGTCGATCTATGTTGAAAAGTCCTCTGGTCCTTCCTTACGTCCTTTGTTTTATTTAGAGAAAATAACGTTTCTTGTACTTTTCTTATCGGTCACTCTGGTGACTGTATACTTTTATTTTCATAGTTTTATTTGTGTTCACAGTTAACGATTAACTCTCTGCACAGTTATAAAATCAACTAACTATTCTCTTAAAACTACTTATGTTTAACACCTCGGTTTTTACGATAATTAGGTGTACTCAGCATTTGTGCAAGATGCGGAAGGCAATCTTGCACAATAATTAGTCTTAGTTTTTATTGATCTAGTTTACAATTATTTCCTTGTACGTAATTTCTTAACAATTAGGAAATGTTAAGCTTGCATTTGGTCTTGCATTCTTGGCTTAGGTTATATCTGGCTCAAGAATTTACTCTAGTTCCAATTAATTATTCTTTAAAATATACAGACATTCTTAAAGTAAACATTATTATTCAGTCTTACATTCCTACATACTTATTTAATATTGCCAACTTAGGCCGAACAAACATACAAACATGTATAACATGTGTAATTGGGTCATATTTCCCAAAATACTTAATCCAACAATAAAATATTATTTAAAATATTTTACCCCTGTTTTTAATTGCATGACGACAAAAGTACGCATGCTAATTACAACAATAAAATACAATTTAAATTATATTACCTCTACGTTGGTTGACTTGCCGCATTGTGAGCATTTTTGGCACTAGCCGCACATAAGTAAGTTGTGGGCTTTATTTTATTGTCTTTAATATAGCGCTTGCTATGAAAGCTGATCGCCCAACTGGCGTCAGTGTTTACTTTAATTGCTTCTGTTTTGAAGGTGCCGGCCTTGGCATTGAATTAAATTAAAGCACTGCAATGCAATGAAAGCTGATCGCCAAAATTGTGGTAGGTCAGTTCTCATTGCAGGCACTTAACCATTTATAAACAGATAGCATTTTGGGGAAGCCGCGTTGTGAGTCACAACAGAGTCACAACATTCCTCCTCCCTTACACAAAGAAAATTTTTACCTTGAAGAGGTTAAAATTTTCGTCAATATACTTTAAAATCTATTGTTTGTATGCTTGTTTTGCTTGTCTAATAATTTTATGTGCTAAATAATCACAATTTTATATGCTAGTTCATTCTTCAACATCATTCTTTGTTTGATTTAATTTAATTTGGTTTAATTTGGGTAATTACATATCTAAAATTTTATTAATAGCATATTTGATATTGTACTATGTTCTTAATTCTTAAGTTGTTAATTTTACAAAGTTTCTTAGATTCATTGCCTATTCTTGTTATGTACATGTTACTTGTATAAATTTCTGCTTGTATTTATAACAATTTTTTACTACTTTTAATATATTTAAAGTCACTTCTATCTTGTATGAATGCATCCCTTGTGGTGTAATCTTATCCTCGTTGGCCTGCTACTGCCTGGTGTGTGGTGTCTATTACTTTTAGTCATCTTCTGGTTTCTTCTGTTGTTTTTATTTCTCCCCCCCCCCCCCCGTTGTCTATCGGAGTGCCAAAAATATCACGGCGTGTTTCCTGTCTTTCATTGGTACAAGGATTTTTCTTTCGTACAATAATGCCAATTTGGTCTGTTCTGCTGGGTCCACGGTGTAGTTTTATATCATGTATCTTGGTTTATAATTGAACTTGCTGTTCCATCTATGTTGAATTAAATTTTGTTGTGTTTTATATCAGCATTTTGAGTTCTAGTTTAGTTTGTTTTTATTTTCTTCTGTGTCTCTCGCTGAAAGAAATGTTTTCTATTGTTGTGTTATATCGTTGTGTGGTGGGCTCTTGGACCATTTATCGGCCTTATTCCACTTGCTTATAAAGTCGGTTCCATTATTCCTTCGCACTATGCTCCACAGAAAAACTGCCAGCATATATTTGAAAAATGTTAAAAAAAACATAATTTGAAATTGTTGCGATACGTCTAACATCTTTGCTTAATTAACATAATGTACTGCAAACCTGCACTTCTGTTCCATTTTACTGTGTCTTTTTGACATTGACTCAGAACTGTTGACATTTTAAAACTAATGCCGTTCCTTGTTTATTGTAGCTTCTTCTCGCTGCCTATCATATTTCTGGTTAAAACTCTATTATAATTACTTGTTGTACGTGACCTCGTATCAGAATGCAAAAATAAGGTTGTATTTGGCCACTTTCGGCTTTAGTCATAGAATTCCGTTGCATCTTTAGACCCAAGGTATTATCCTGGTATCTATGCTCGTTGCACTCCTGCTATTGTGATGCATACAAGACTCTCGGTAACCCTCATATTCAGTTTTAGATAAAATTAATACTTATGTCTTATTTTAATATTTTCAATTCAAAATTACTTAATTTACAGCCAATTTTAAATTTAAATCTTGCGCCAAAATGTTTTTGTACTGTTTTAAATTTTGCGCTGATTATAATAACTATTACAATATATGCATGTTTTATTTGTTCTTTTCAGTGACCTTCATATATAATAATAATATCTTTTTACTGATTTTTTTTCTTATATTTTCATGTATGAATGGGCTCACTCAAATATTCTTTTGCAACAGTTTGCTTTTAGATAAACCTATTCATATCTTAACATGCTTCGTTTAACATCCTTTATTTCTCAATGGTTAATTTTTAAATATGTTCACCCATATTTTGACATGTTTCAATTATGTATTTACTTATATTTAAACATATTATTCTTCTTTGTAAACCCTTAAATTTTTTTTTTAAAAATACTACTTTGTTATTTATTTTAATCTTAATGTTTTAATTCTATAGTTTTCAATTATATATATATCAAAGCTCAATCTTTTCGCATAGTGTGACTTTTTATTCATCTTCAAATTTTGATTATCAAATTTTTATTTTTTTTTTTATGTCGCATTTGATGCGATTGTTATTTTATTCTTTGAATTTATTTCAAATTTGTGCATTTATTTCACCAAAAAAAAGAAACTTTTTTTATATTTAAAAACAACTTAGTTTTCGCAATCATGCATTCAAATTTCCTTTTCTTTTTTTTTATTTACTTTACTCCTCAATTTTTTTTAAAAAAAAACAATTAATAGAATTTCGTTTACTTCGTTCAAATAAGGTTGTTTTATTTATTTTATTCCTTTTCTTTATATATTTCAACTTCAGTTTTCAAATTCAATTTCCAATTGTTTTTATCACGTTTTACCGCATCTTCATGGAATGCTCTCAAAATTTCTTTATTAACCTTTTCAAATAGGTTGGCACTATCCTGGAATCTCCAACTAGAATGCGTGACCAGGATAAATACCTGCCAGGGATTTCCGTAACTACGTCATTCACTTTGAAAATTCCAAGACAATTGCTTGTTACTCCAGATTATTCTGCTACTATCTTTCACAGTTCCCTTATCCTCCTGCTATATTTTCCTGCTATCTTCTATTACTAAAATACAAATCCCGATTTATGCGACCTTCCTCTTCATTACTTTACATTAAACTTTAAATCCAAAATAAAGTTTACAGAATTATTTTAAATAAAGTGGCACTAATTTGGGATCTACAAGTAGAATGCGTTGTACTAGAATTTAATCCTTGCGAGGGATTTCTGTAACAACGTCTTTCACTTTGAAGATGCCAACACATTTGCCTTTTACTTCGGATTTTCTCCGCTTCTTATTTTTGTTCTATTTATATTCCTTTCTATTATTTCTTGATTTCATACACTTTACTGTTTCTTCTGTTAGTAGTTTCCTCTACTCCATTTATTTCTCGTTGTCTTACTCTGGCCACAAATATGCTTTCACATTCACTATTTTCCTAATTTTCGTTCTATATAACTTTTTTTTTTTATTATTTTTTATAGTCACCTTTTCTTTACAACTTTACTAAATTTTTTTTTTTTAATATAATATTTATATATTTTTTATCCCTCATATTTTTGATACTCCTAATATGAATCTTATACTATTTTTCCCTTTCCCGTAAAATTTTTATTCTATATTTTTTTTTTTTATATATAATGTGCTTAAAATTATTGTTTCTTTGTCTGCAGTACACTTTTCTTTATTTACTTGACATTAATTACATTTTTTCACATACTCCTTAATTTCTTTCTGCATTCCCTTCCATTTGTATTGTTTTCTTATTCTAAAGTACGTTCTCAGCGCTCCCTGATGTCCTCCTAATGCCAAATTATGAAAATCCTTTAATATTCTCTCTATATCCTTCCTATCTGTTAGGATTTCTATGTTATTATTGTCTTGTTTTTCTATCCCCTCATCCACTTCCGCTAGTGAACCCGTGTTTTCTTTAGTTTCTTCGGCTGCTTCTTTTTCTCTTGCTTTAGATCTGGTTTGAACTACAACTATCTCTTGGTTCTGCTGTGGTATTCAACTCAGTGCGTCTGCATTTAAATTCTTTTTACCTGGTTTATAAATTATTTCGAAATCGTACTCTGACATCTTGTGTCTAAATCTTGCTGGTGTAATGTTGGACGCGCGTATTTTAAGCAATGTGTTGCTTACGCGGTTTACGCGGTTTAACGTTTTACTCGTATGAAAAATAATTCGCGTTTAATATTTTTGCCAGCGCTTAAGAGCGCTACTGGCCAGTTTAAAAAAAAGATTTCTTTGCGCCGTCACTCGAAAGTGCATTCAGGCGCTTAGAAATAAAATAAAAGGAGCTGTTGGTTTAAAGCTCAAAACTTTTGTGATTTTATTTTCAGATTTTCTTCGGCTTATAAAGCCAAGTAACTGTATTTTTTAACTTAAAATAAATACAAAATTAAATATATATCTTATTTAATATAATGGCAACTAAGTAGAATATTAGTTCATGTAGTCATTGTAATGTAGTTATGTAGTGTAGTTATGTAGACATAAAGTGCAAGTGAATAAGAATGTAAACAATAGTTATGTGTTTGTTTTGTTTGTTTGCTAAATAAATGAGCTTAGGCTACGTTTATAGAAATGTTAGTTTGTAGACTAGATCTTTTTGTGTTAAATGTTTATTAATAACAAGTGCATGGAATAAGTGTGTTTAAGTTAGTGTTATAGCAATATTTAGATTGAAGTGCACTACACCCCCATCCTTAAGATAAAATTATTTGATTTAAAAAAATAATTTTTAAAATTATACAATGCAAATTTTTTTTTTGTTTTTTTTTTATTAATTTATACAATTCAAATTTATTACTTTATTATATTAGTGTTTATATTTCAATAAATTTCAATTTTTTTTTTAAATTGTAACTATACAATTCAAATAAAAATATATTTGTAATTGGTTATTATACAATTCAAATATTTTTGTTTATATATTAATTCCGACATGTTAACAAATTTTAATATATTTAATACAAAATTTAATTTCAATTAAATCCATTTTTTCAATAAATTATTGTGGTATTCTTTTAATTTTCCATTTATATCTATTATTGTATTTACTCCATTTTTCTTAATTACCGTGTATGGACCATGATATGGTGATTGATACTTTCTTCTATTCATTCTTTTAACAATTATTTTATCACCAATATTTATATTAAGTGGGTTTGAAATTTCATTATCTTTCTTTCGCTTCTCCTTAGCTATGTTTATCAATTCATATGCTTTTTTTAAAGAATATGCTAATCTAAATTTTAGCTCTTGCGCATAATTTTCAGTATTGTAAGTTTTAAATGTTTCTAATTGTTCATTTGGTAGGTTTGCCAATTTGCCAAAAATAAGTTCAAATGGACTATAGTTCGTATCGATATGAGGTGTCGTATTGTACGCAAATGTGAAGTATGGGATCCAATGGTCCCATTCATCATCTTTGCAAAAATTAAGTAAAAATTCGTTTAGCACTCTGTGGTTCCTCTCTATAGAACCAAGAGTTTCGTGATGATACGGTGTGCTAAATACCTGTTTTATGTTCAATTGACTGCATATTTGCGACATCAACTCATTGGTAAACTCTGTACCCCTATCCGACTTTATTGTTTTAAAATGCCCATAAATCAAAATCAAGTTTTCTATTATAGTTTTGGCTACTGTTTTGGCGTCTTTCGTCTCCATAGGACATGCTATAACATATTTTGTTAATTCGCACTGCATGGTGAGTATGTACCGGTAGTTATTTGTTAATCGTAGAGGATCTACAGTATCTATTGAAACTACTTCAAAACTAGTTCCTGGTGTGTCTGTCACAGTTAGTTGTTCTTTTGTATGTCTGGTTTGTTTATTAATTTTGCACGTTTCGCAATTATTTATAAAAGTTTTAATCATTCTACTCATGTTTTTCCATATATAAATCTGCTTTATTTTTAAAATCGTTTTTCTAATTCCCATATGACCTCCATGGGTCGAATCATGGTACTCTTCAATTATTCTTTTCTGGTTTTCTATCCCTATTATTCTTTTTGCTTCTCTATAAATGAGTATTTTTACTCTTTTTTTACTAATCTTTATATTATTATACACTCTTTTAAAATTTTCCATGGCCATGGTTTTAAATATATCATCATTAATATTCAATGCTAATTCTTCAATCCCTAGTTTTTGCATCTTCGCAATCAGTTTCTCCAAAGTCATCTGTGTGAACATCGGATTGTCACTGCATCGTACAAAAACCTGATTGTCTTCTATGTCTATCTGAGTACCCTTAAAATCTTTTTCTGTTATAAATTTTAGTTTTCTTATTTTGTTTACATCCGATAGTGAAGTGCATTCCCACACAAAAAGGTGATTAACCTCCCTGCCTGGAATACGTTCTAAATTGTTACTGGTTGAGTTTCTTGCATGCTTATTTTTATCCATACTTCTCGTTATGGCTAGTATTTTTGTATTTTCGTTTTCTAAAAAGGTTGGAATCATCGCTTTAAGCGAATCGCTATTTATAATGATTCTAGACAATGCATCTGCATTGGTATTAGCTTTCCCTGTTTTGTATTTAATTTCGAAATCATAGTCGCATAGGTCTAACCTAATACGTGTCATTTTAGACGATGGGTTTTTATGCGAAAAGAGAGACACCAATGGTCTGTGGTCTGTGACAACTGAAAATCTGCGACCATAAAGATAAGGCCTGAAAAAATTTATAGCCCAGTGTATGGCCAATAATTCTTTTTCTAAAATTGGTTTGTTTAAATCGTGCTTTCCGAGTGATTTGCTTGCGTAAGAAATTGGTAAATCTGACCCGATCTCACCTTGCGACAATACTGCACCTAAGGCATAATTTGAGGCGTCAGTAGTTAGAACGAATGGTTTATCGAAATCAGGGTATTGAAGAATTGGTGGATTAAGTAATTTTGATTTTAAAGTTTCGAATGCTTGATGACACGCGTCATTCCATTCAAATTTTGTATTTTTCTTTAGCAATGCATTTACATTTTTGGCTATATCAGCAAATTTCGGTATAAAACGCCTATAATAATTGGCAAAGGCCACAAATCTCCTTACTTCATCCGAGTTTGTTGGTACTGAGTAGTTTCGTATTACTTTATTCTTTGCTGGGTCTGTTCTTATGCCTTCGTTTGTTATCAAATGCCCAAGATAAACAACTTCAGGTTTCAAAAATGAACATTTATCTGGATTTAACTTCAGGTTAAATTTTCTCATCCGATTAAATACTTTTGCCAAACTTTCGTTATGGTGCTGTAGGCTGCACCCAAATACAATTATATCATCCACGTACAAAAAAGCTTCTGCGTCTAACCCGGTCAATGCTATCGTCAACATACGTTGAAAGCTATTAGACGAAATTTTAAGTCCGAATGGTAAGCGGGTAAATTGAAAATGTCCGTTTCCTGTTGAAAATGAGGTAAGTGGTCGCGAGTCTTCGTCTAAGTCTATCTGGTGGAACGAGCTGGTCATGTCCAATGTCGAAAAGTACTTAGCTCTTCCGAGTCTGTCAAGTACGTCTTCAATTTTGGTCAGGGGAAATTTATCACTCACGATTTTTTCATTAAGCTTTCTAAAATCGACGACTAGTCTCCATTTTTTTGTGTCGTCCGCTGATTTTTTTGGGACCACGAGTAGTGGGGAATTGTACGGACTAATTGAGTGTTCTATGATGTTGTCCTGTAACAGTTGGTCAACCTGTTCATTTATTTCAGTCATTTGTGTTTGTGGCAGTCGGTAATTTTTGATGTAAACAGGGGTCGAATCTGTTGTTTGTATTTGTTGTTTATAAAAATTATTGACGCTTAAATGTTCTCCAGGGAGATGAAAAATATCTTGATATTCTTCGATGATATCTATTATCGATTTTCTGACTTCTGATCCATTGCATCCAATATCCAAATTGGTTAAAAGTTTGTTCAGCCTATTTTTATTAAAATGTTTATTTTCCTTGCATTGAAAAATGTTGTAATTACTTAATGGTTTAGTTTTCACATTAAAACTTTTTATTTTTATCTCTTCATTGGTTGTATTCATCAACTTGACGTGCGCTACTCCGTTCGCGGGTATAATACTATTTCCTAAAAATACTCCCTCACTAATTTCTTCATTAAGAATTATGCTATCTTCTTTAACTTTGATATCGATCGGTACTACCGCTTCTGTTCGTGCGGGTACCGTAACATTATAAAAATCCTTTAAAATTATTGGTAATATTATTTCTTTTTCATTAATTATAAATGTAACTGTACATGTTTCGTAATCAATTTTTGACATATACCTCCTCATCATGTCTCGGCCTATTATTCCATCTGTTGCTATAGGAAAATCATTTTCAACTATTTGAAAATTATGTTCAATTTCCTCATTTTCAATATAAAATTTTAAATTTGATCCAATACATTCTATAGTTTCGTTCGTTATGCCTGTTATCTTTGTAATGTATCTTGTGTTTAAATTGCTAGCATTTTCAACTTTGCAAACGGAAATATCAGCTCCCGTATCTATAAGGAATTTTAAAGTTCTATTTGAATTTCTACATTTTAAAATTATGAAATTAGATAAGTTTTTTGATAGTTGTAAAATTAATTTTGGCCTCTGCGGGAAACAGCTCCTGCTACCCGGCCATCGCCGTTTCCCTGCACATTGTAATGAAAATTATTATTATTATTCCTGCTAAAATTTCTGTTTGTGCTATTGTTGTACCGAAAACTGTTGTTATTTTGAAAATTATTATTGTTTGGAAAGTTTCTGTTTCTGTTAAAGCCTTGATTTGAATTATTACTATTGATTCTAAAATTGTTGCTATTGTTATTATATCTGTAATTGCTGTTTGAATAGCTATTTTGATAATTTCTCTGATTATTATTAAAATTATTGTTATATCTCTGTTCTCTAAAATTGTTTCTAATTTGAAAAATATTGTTTCCATTAGCCTTTAAATCTTCTTCTACTGTCATACACCTCTCAACAGCCTCACCAAAAGTTTTCGGTGGATTTGCTAGTAATATATTTCTATATTCTGTATCGACACCTTTTGTGAAAATATTGAGTGCCATACTCTCATTTATTTTGTATACCGCATCTTTCGCGTCCTTACTCGGATTTTCTAGACTTTTTATTTCATACGCACTTAGCTGTTCTGAAAGTTCTACCAATTTTTCTCTGAAAGCTGCTATTGGCATATTATTTTGTTTCAGTGAACTAAATTCATTTAATATTTGTTGCAAATTTTTCGGATTTGGGTACGATTTTTCCAATAAAGTTTTTAATTCCGCAAAAGTAGAAGGCCGGTGTGAACGTCCAAGTATACTGCGTACTTGGGTGGTTAATTTAAAATTATAAATATATTTAACAAAAATTTCCTTATCATCATCCTTCACTAAATCATGCAATAATTCTGCTTGTACAATAAAATCCGCTAATCCATTATAGGCTCCTTTAAAAACTTGTAGGTTTTTACCTACCACATTAATGTCGAAATTTGACATTTTAGGCAAAATTTTCTCTTCATCCCAAATTTTTGATAAATCTAAATCTATATTAGCAATTTCTTTTAAACTTTTTGCATTAAATTTTATAATTAAATTATTTATTATATTCACAACTTCATAATAAATATTGTTGAATTTTACTTTTAAAATTCGACAATCTTCATTGTCTTCAATATTCTCTATTTCAACTTTTATATTTTGAAAAAAATTCAACTTACTTTTTACGTATTCACTGCTGTATTTTCTGTTTTTACTTTTCTTAAAGTTTAATATAAATTTTTCTAATATTAAAATGTTTCTTTCAATTATTTCCATATACAATTTTTTTTGTAATAGATTAAGTTATTTAAATTTTAATTCGTATGGAACACCCTGTGGTAGTACCATCATAGAAAAAGTGTTACTATAAGAAAGTAAACAAAAGAAAACGAAGAACTAAATGACGTTTTAGTTCTTGAATGAAATTAAAACCGGTCGCGTGTGCGTAAATAGAAAAGAACTTAGTGTAAGCATGTGAAAGTGCGTTGAATTTTTATTACTTTGTATAGATTTTTTTTTGTTATTTCATAATAATTTGTTTAACGCATATTGAACAATGCATTGGTAAAATATATGTGCATTATTTTTACGGGGTTGTGTAAAAAAATAAATTCATGTGTGCATATTGTGTGTGTTTATGTAGCTGCAAAAACTAAAACAGTAGCTACAAAAAAAGATAATCGAAGAAAAAAAATGTGTTTATTTATTGTTGGCGAGAAAAAACATTTAGAATTGTCGGCCAAACAAAAAAAAACAAAATAAAAGCGAAAAAATATGTGCGTGTGAAAAATTGAATTTATAAAAAAAATGCAACAAGTATATTGCACGCAAAGCAATATGTAAAAGAAAAATGTATGTATGTGTGTGTTTTTGTGATATTTTTGTTTTGTTTCGACTTGATAAAACTGCTTAAAAACGTTTGCATTTAAAATGTAGCTCCAAAATAATGTGAACTAAAAAAATGGATTAAATGTTATTGTGTTTTATATATATTCTTTTTTTATAATGATTTTATATTCATGCTTAAAACTTTTATTAATTCGATTCAACTATTATAAATTATATTAAAAAAATTAAATAAAATGTTGTTTATTTTTGTTGTTTTTGCTGCTTCGGCTGCTTCTACGCATCGTTAATGTGTTTATGTTTGATTTCGTTGTTGTTATTTTTGATGGTATTGTTTTTTTTGCTGCATCGGCTGCTCCTTACGCATCTGATTGCTGATTGTACTCCTCAATATAAATATGCGATGGTTGGGCTTTTGGTGCGTTCACGACACCAATGCGTTTTGCCATCGGCAAAACAAAATTTTTTTTTCTCATAGATTCCTTGGTCCTCCTGGCAGGATCGCCATGTAATGTTGGACGCGCGTATTTTAAGCAATGTGTTGCTTACGCGGTTTACGCGGTTTAACGTTTTACTCGTATGAAAAATAATTCGCGTTTAATATTTTTGACAGCGCTTAAGAGCGCTACTGGCCAGTTAAAAAAAAAAAGATTTCTTTGCGCCGTCACTCGAAAGTGCATTCAGGCGCTTAGAAATAAAATAAAAGGAGCTGTTGGTTTAAAGCTCAAAACTTTTGTGATTTTATTTTCAGATTTTCTTCGGCTTATAAAGCCAAGTAACTGTATTTTTTAACTTAAAATAAATACAAAATTAAATATATATCTTATTTAATATAATGGCAACTAAGTAGAATATTAGTTCATGTAGTCATTGTAATGTAGTTATGTAGTGTAGTTATGTAGACATAAAGTGCAAGTGAATAAGAATGTAAACAATAGTTATGTGTTTGTTTTGTTTGTTTGCTAAATAAATGAGCTTAGGCTACGTTTATAGAAATGTTAGTTTGTAGACTAGATCTTTATGTGTTAAATGTTTATAAATAACAAGTGCATGGAATAAGTGTGTTTAAGTTAGTGTTATAGCAATATTTAGATTGAAGTGCACTACACTAGTCTTGACGTTTGATCCTTCAGATTTGCTATACCCCTCAATGGTTGATGATCTGTATATATCTTGAATGGCCTACCCAACAAATATGCTTTAAAATTTTTTGTCGCCCAAACAATCGCTAAAAACTCTTTTTCTATTGTTGAGTACCTTTTTTCAGCGTTATTCAATGATCTACTGGCAAACGCAATTGGTCGATCTTCTCCTACTTCCCCTTGTGACAATACTGCCCCCAATGCGTCTCCACTTGCGTCCGTAGTTAATAAAAACGGTTTGCTAAAGTCGGGATATGCCAAAATGGGTGATGAAGTCACTGCTTCTTTTATTTTTTCGAACGCTTCCTGACACTTCTCTGACCATTGGAACTTATTATCTTTCTTCAGTAAATTATTTATGGGTGATGCCATCTGTGACATATTTTTTATAAATTTTCTATAATAATTAGCTAAGCCTAAAAATGTCTGAACCTCTTTCCTATTTCTCGGTATTGGAATATCCTTCACGCATTTTAATTTTTGTGGATCTGGTAGCGCTCCTAATTCCGAACATTTGTGTTCCAGGTAAGCTATTTCTCTACGAAGAAACTGACACTTTTCCGTATTCAATTTTAAGCTATTTTCTCTAAATCTCTGGAATACTTGTGCTAATCTTTCTCCATGTTGCTGTAGATTTTTGCCATAAATTACCACATCATCTAAATAAACAAAACAATCTATTCCTTGTAATCCTGTCAGTATATTATTCATCAATCGCTGGAAAGTCGCTGGAGCTCCGGTGAGTCCGAATGGCATTCTATTGAATTCATAATGACCAAATGCTGTACTAAATGCTGTCTTTTGTCTGTCTTCTTTACTCATGAGAACCTGATGGTACCCACTAGCCAAATCTAATGTTGAAAAATATCTGCAGTGCCCTAATTGATTTAATATTTCATCTATCCTTGGTATTGGAAAAACTTGCTTAATTGTTGCGTCATTTACCTTTCTAAAATCTACGACTAATCTCCACTTTTTCAAACCATCGCTTCCTGCTTTCTTTGGTACTAACAGCAATGGCGAATTCCAAGGTGATTTGCTCGGCCTAATAATGTCGTCTTCTAACAGTTGTTCTACCTGTTTTTAATTTCTTCTCTATGCGCTTGAGGTAATCTATATTGTTTTTGATTTATTGGAGGCTGATTTGCATGAACCTGAATTTCGTGTTCTATTACTGGGGTATATGTTAATGTATCCCCTTCCAATAGAAAAATATCATGATATGCCGTTATTAAATTTTCGATTGCAGACCTTTCCTCTACGTTCAAACTTTCATCTAATTTAATTGTTTGTGTTAATTTTTTAATCCTTTCTTTTACTTTACACTCGTTTACTCCATACATTGAGCCTGACTTCATTTTAAATATATTATAATTGGAAAATTTCGGTTTATAGTACCTTGGCAAGATAACATCCTCAGTGTTTGAGTTCAAAATTGATACATAAGCGGTATCGTTCTCTACCTTCGTTAAACTTTCTCCTAAATAAACCCCTGGCACAATCTCCTGTTTATGTACAACTACCACCGGAATTTTAGTCTCTACTTTAATTCTTACTGTTTGTATGGTTCTAGCTTTTATTTGTATTTTTTCACTGTTATTAATTGAACTCAACTCATTCATTTGTTTCAATTGTAATTTTCTATTACCTCCTTCTCTGTTGTATATAGTTAATGTTTTATCTATCGTATTTATTATAGTTTTATTCCATAAATTATCCCGGCCTAATATGCCATCTGCAGGCAGTCCTTGTTCTAATGCAACTACGTGCAACTTAAAACTAAGATTATGTACCTCGTCATGTTCTATCTTCACTGACCCAAGTGTTTTCACGAAACCCCCGAATGCTCCACACAAATTTTATATTTCTTTTCCCCTGTCTTCAATTGTTTTTAATGCATTTTGTTTCACTAAGCTCGTGTGTTCTCCGGAATCTACAAGAAGAATGAGTCTACCATTTATAGCATTCTTGCAAGGAATTTCTATAAACACATCATCTAATTTGGAGATTCCAAAACATTCACCCTTTTTCTTTTCCAACACCGTCATATTTTTATACCAACCATCATTTTTTATATTTCCACTTAATTTTCCTAATTCCACATTGTATTCCTTTGGCATTTTGTTTAATTTCTCGAATACCATATCAGATTTTCCTTTTATCATGTTTTCATTTAATTTTTCCAATGGCACATTGCATTTTTCTTTTATCATATTTCCATTTAACTTTTCGAATACCACCTCGAATTTTTCTTTTATTATATTTTTATTTAATGATTTTATTACTCCTTTGAAGTTCCCTTCTATACTTTTCTCTACCGCTCTCATAATATTTTCGAAAAGTATTCTTCCTTCTTTTATTTCCCTTTTTATATTCCTATGGGCTCTTTTCATGCTACCCATGGCCATATTCACCATATATATAATTATTTGTATTATTATTAAACTGCTATAAAAAAAATTTTTTGATGTTGACCGTAGCAACTTAATTACTTCTTCTGAATTCGGACACTGTCAAATTCTGCAAATTTGGAGCAGACACGAGTTTAGTGAAACAAAATGCATTAAAAACAATTGAAGACAGGGGAAAAGAAATAAAAAATTTGTGTGGAGCATTCGGGGGTTTCGTGAAAACACTTGGGTCAGTGAAGATAGAACATGACGAGGTACATAATCTTAGTTTTAAGTTGCACGTAGTTGCATTAGAACAAGGACTGCCTGCAGATGGCATATTAGGCCGGGATAATTTATGGAATAAAACTATAATAAATACGATAGATAAAACATTAACTATATACAACAGAGAAGGAGGTAATAGAAAATTACAATTGAAACAAATGAATGAGTTGAGTTCAATTAATAACAGTGAAAAAATACAAATAAAAGCTAGAACCATACAAACAGTAAGAATTAAAGTAGAGACTAAAATTCCGGTGGTAGTTGTACATAAACAGGAGATTGTGCCAGGGGTTTATTTAGGAGAAAGTTTAACGAAGGTAGAGAACGATACCGCTTATGTATCAATTTTGAACTCAAACACTGAGGATGTTATCTTGCCAAGGTACTATAAACCGAAATTTTTCAATTATAATATATTTAAAATGAAGTCAGGCTCAATGTATGGAGTAAACGAGTGTAAAGTAAAAGAAAGGATTAAAAAATTAACACAAACAATTAAACTAGATGAAAGTTTGAACGTAGAGGAAAGGTCTGCAATCGAAAATTTAATAACGGCATATCATGATATTTTTCTATTGGAAGGGGATACATTAACATATACCCCAGTAATAGAACACGAAATTCAGGTTCATGCAAATCAGCCTCCAATAAATCAAAAACAATATAGATTACCTCAAGCGCATAGAGAAGAAATTAAAAACAGGTAGAACAACTGTTAGAAGACGACATTATTAGGCCGAGCAAATCACCTTGGAATTCGCCATTGCTGTTAGTACCAAAGAAAGCAGGAAGCGATGGTTTGAAAAAGTGGAGATTAGTCGTAGATTTTAGAAAGGTAAATGACGCAACAATTAAGCAAGTTTTTCCAATACCAAGGATAGATGAAATATTAAATCAATTAGGGCACTGCAGATATTTTTCAACATTAGATTTGGCTAGTGGGTACCATCAGGTTCTCATGAGTAAAGAAGACAGACAAAAGACAGCATTTAGTACAGCATTTGGTCATTATGAATTCAATAGAATGCCATTCGGACTCACCGGAGCTCCAGCGACTTTCCAGCGATTGATGAATAATATACTGACAGGATTACAAGGAATAGATTGTTTTGTTTATTTAGATGATGTGGTAATTTATGGCAAAAATCTACAGCAACATGGAGAAAGATTAGCACAAGTATTCCAGAGATTTAGAGAAAATAGCTTAAAATTGAATACGGAAAAGTGTCAGTTTCTTCGTAGAGAAATAGCTTACCTGGAACACAAATGTTCGGAATTAGGAGCGCTACCAGATCCACAAAAATTAAAATGCGTGAAGGATATTCCAATACCGAGAAATAGGAAAGAGGTTCAGACATTTTTAGGCTTAGCTAATTATTATAGAAAATTTATAAAAAATATGTCACAGATGGCATCACCCATAAATAATTTACTGAAGAAAGATAATAAGTTCCAATGGTCAGAGAAGTGTCAGGAAGCGTTCGAAAAAATAAAAGAAGCAGTGACTTCATCACCCATTTTGGCATATCCCGACTTTAGCAAACCGTTTTTATTAACTACGGACGCAAGTGGAGACGCATTGGGGACAGTATTGTCACAAGGGGAAGTAGGAGAAGATCGACCAATTGCGTTTGCCAGTAGATCATTGAATAACGCTGAAAAAAGGTACTCAACAATAGAAAAAGAGTTTTTAGCGATTGTTTGGGCGACAAAAAATTTTAAAGCATATTTGTTGGGTAGGCCATTCAAGATATATACAGATCATCAACCATTGAGGGGTATAGCAAATCTGAAGGATCAAACGTCAAGACTAGTGTAGTGCACTTCAATCTAAATATTGCTATAACACTAACTTAAACACACTTATTCCATGCACTTGTTATTTATAAACATTTAACACATAAAGATCTAGTATACAAACTAACATTTCTATAAACGTAGCCTAAGCTCATTTATTTAGCAAACAAACAAAACAAACACATAACTATTGTTTACATTCTTATTCACTTGCACTTTATGTCTACATAACTACACTACATAACTACATTACAATGACTACATGAACTAATATTCTACTTAGTTGCCATTATATTAAATAAGATATATATTTAATTTTGTATTTATTTTAAGTTAAAAAATACAGTTACTTGGCTTTATAAGCCGAAGAAAATCTGAAAATAAAATCACAAAAGTTTTGAGCTTTAAACCAACAGCTCCTTTTATTTTATTTCTAAGCGCCTGAATGCACTTTCGAGTGACGGCGCAAAGAAATCTTTTTTTTTTTAACTGGCCAGTAGCGCTCTTAAGCGCTGTCAAAAATATTAAACGCGAATTATTTTTCATACGAGTAAAACGTTAAACCGCGTAAACCGCGTAAGCAACACATTGCTTAAAATACGCGCGTCCAACATTACATGGCGATCCTGCCAGGAGGACCAAGGAATCTATGAGAAAAAAAAATTTTGTTTTGCCGATGGCAAAACGCATTGGTGTCGTGAACGCACCAAAAGCCCAACCATCGCATATTTATATTGAGGAGTACAATCAGCAATCAGATGCGTAAGGAGCAGCCGATGCAGCAAAAAAAACAATACCATCAAAAATAACAACAACGAAATCAAACATAAACACATTAACGATGCGTAGAAGCAGCCGAAGCAGCAAAAACAACAAAAATAAACAACATTTTATTTAATTTTTTTAATATAATTTATAATAGTTGAATCGAATTAATAAAAGTTTTAAGCATGAATATAAAATCATTATAAAAAAAGAATATATATAAAACACAATAACATTTAATCCATTTTTTTAGTTCACATTATTTTGGAGCTACATTTTAAATGCAAACGTTTTTAAGCAGTTTTATCAAGTCGAAACAAAACAAAAATATCACAAAAACACACACATACATACATTTTTCTTTTACATATTGCTTTGCGTGCAATATACTTGTTGCATTTTTTTTATAAATTCAATTTTTCACACGCACATATTTTTTCGCTTTTATTTTGTTTTTTTTTTTGTTTGGCCGACAATTCTAAATGTTTTTTCTCGCCAACAATAAATAAACACATTTTTTTTCTTCGATTATCTTTTTTTGTAGCTACTGTTTTAGTTTTTGCAGCTACATAAACACACACAATATGCACACATGAATTTATTTTTTTACACAACCCCGTAAAAATAATGCACATATATTTTACCAATGCATTGTTCAATATGCGTTAAACAAATTATTATGAAATAACAAAAAAAAATCTATACAAAGTAATAAAAATTCAACGCACTTTCACATGCTTACACTAAGTTCTTTTCTATTTACGCACACGCGACCGGTTTTAATTTCATTCAAGAACTAAAACGTCATTTAGTTCTTCGTTTTCTTTTGTTTACTTTCTTATAGTAACACTTTTTCTATGATGGTACTACCACAGGGTGTTCCATACGAATTAAAATTTAAATAACTTAATCTATTACAAAAAAAATTGTATATGGAAATAATTGAAAGAAACATTTTAATATTAGAAAAATTTATATTAAACTTTAAGAAAAGTAAAAACAGAAAATACAGCAGTGAATACGTAAAAAGTAAGTTGAATTTTTTTCAAAATATAAAAGTTGAAATAGAGAATATTGAAGACAATGAAGATTGTCGAATTTTAAAAGTAAAATTCAACAATATTTATTATGAAGTTGTGAATATAATAAATAATTTAATTATAAAATTTAATGCAAAAAGTTTAAAAGAAATTGCTAATATAGATTTAGATTTATCAAAAATTTGGGATGAAGAGAAAATTTTGCCTAAAATGTCAAATTTCGACATTAATGTGGTAGGTAAAAACCTACAAGTTTTTAAAGGAGCCTATAATGGATTAGCGGATTTTATTGTACAAGCAGAATTATTGCATGATTTAGTGAAGGATGATGATAAGGAAATTTTTGTTAAATATATTTATAATTTTAAATTAACCACCCAAGTACGCAGTATACTTGGACGTTCACACCGGCCTTCTACTTTTGCGGAATTAAAAACTTTATTGGAAAAATCGTACCCAAATCCGAAAAATTTGCAACAAATATTAAATGAATTTAGTTCACTGAAACAAAATAATATGCCAATAGCAGCTTTCAGAGAAAAATTGGTAGAACTTTCAGAACAGCTAAGTGCGTATGAAATAAAAAGTCTAGAAAATCCGAGTAAGGACGCGAAAGATGCGGTATACAAAATAAATGAGAGTATGGCACTCAATATTTTCACAAAAGGTGTCGATACAGAATATAGAAATATATTACTAGCAAATCCACCGAAAACTTTTGGTGAGGCTGTTGAGAGGTGTATGACAGTAGAAGAAGATTTAAAGGCTAATGGAAACAATATTTTTCAAATTAGAAACAATTTTAGAGAACAGAGATATAACAATAATTTTAATAATAATCAGAGAAATTATCAAAATAGCTATTCAAACAGCAATTACAGATATAATAACAATAGCAACAATTTTAGAATCAATAGTAATAATTCAAATCAAGGCTTTAACAGAAACAGAAACTTTCCAAACAATAATAATTTTCAAAATAACAACAGTTTTCGGTACAACAATAGCACAAACAGAAATTTTAGCAGGAATAATAATAATAATTTTCATTACAATGTGCAGGGAAACGGCGATGGCCGGGTAGCAGGAGCTGTTTCCCGCAGAGGCCAAAATTAATTTTACAACTATCAAAAAACTTATCTAATTTCATAATTTTAAAATGTAGAAATTCAAATAGAACTTTAAAATTCCTTATAGATACGGGAGCTGATATTTCCGTTTGCAAAGTTGAAAATGCTAGCAATTTAAACACAAGATACATTACAAAGATAACAGGCATAACGAACGAAACTATAGAATGTATTGGTACATCAAATTTAAAATTTTATATTGAAAATGAGGAAATTGAACATAATTTTCAAATAGTTGAAAATGATTTTCCTATAGCAACAGATGGAATAATAGGCCGAGACATGATGAGGAGGTATATGTCAAAAATTGATTACGAAACATGTACAGTTACATTTATAATTAATGAAAAAGAAATAATATTACCAATAATTTTAAAGGATTTTTATAATGTTACGGTACCCGCACGAACAGAAGCGGTAGTACCGATCGATATCAAAGTTAAAGAAGATAGCATAATTCTTAATGAAGAAATTAGTGAGGGAGTATTTTTAGGAAATAGTATTATACCCGCGAACGGAGTAGCGCACGTCAAGTTGATGAATACAACCAATGAAGAGATAAAAATAAAAAGTTTTAATGTGAAAACTAAACCATTAAGTAATTACAACATTTTTCAATGCAAGGAAAATAAACATTTTAATAAAAATAGGCTGAACAAACTTTTAACCAATTTGGATATTGGATGCAATGGATCAGAAGTCAGAAAATCGATAATAGATATCATCGAAGAATATCAAGATATTTTTCATCTCCCTGGAGAACATTTAAGCGTCAATAATTTTATAAACAACAAATACAAACAACAGATTCGACCCCTGTTTACATCAAAAATTACCGACTGCCACAAACACAAATGACTGAAATAAATGAACAGGTTGACCAACTGTTACAGGACAACATCATAGAACACTCAATTAGTCCGTACAATTCCCCACTACTCGTGGTCCCAAAAAAATCAGCGGACGACACAAAAAAATGGAGACTAGTCGTCGATTTTAGAAAGCTTAATGAAAAAATCGTGAGTGATAAATTTCCCCTGACCAAAATTGAAGACGTACTTGACAGACTCGGAAGAGCTAAGTACTTTTCGACATTGGACATGACCAGCTCGTTCCACCAGATAGACTTAGACGAAGACTCGCGACCACTTACCTCATTTTCAACAGGAAACGGACATTTTCAATTTACCCGCTTACCATTCGGACTTAAAATTTCGTCTAATAGCTTTCAACGTATGTTGACGATAGCATTGACCGGGTTAGACGCAGAAGCTTTTTTGTACGTGGATGATATAATTGTATTTGGGTGCAGCCTACAGCACCATAACGAAAGTTTGGCAAAAGTATTTAATCGGATGAGAAAATTTAACCTGAAGTTAAATCCAGATAAATGTTCATTTTTGAAACCTGAAGTTGTTTATCTTGGGCATTTGATAACAAACGAAGGCATAAGAACAGACCCAGCAAAGAATAAAGTAATACGAAACTACCCAGTACCAACAAACTCGGATGAAGTAAGGAGATTTGTGGCCTTTGCCAATTATTATAGGCGTTTTATACCGAAATTTGCTGATATAGCCAAAAATGTAAATGCATTGCTAAAGAAAAATACAAAATTTGAATGGAATGACGCGTGTCATCAAGCATTCGAAACTTTAAAATCAAAATTACTTAATCCACCAATTCTTCAATACCCTGATTTCGATAAACCATTCGTTCTAACTACTGACGCCTCAAATTATGCCTTAGGTGCAGTATTGTCGCAAGGTGAGATCGGGTCAGATTTACCAATTTCTTACGCAAGCAAATCACTCGGAAAGCACGATTTAAACAAACCAATTTTAGAAAAAGAATTATTGGCCATACACTGGGCTATAAATTTTTTCAGGCCTTATCTTTATGGTCGCAGATTTTCAGTTGTCACAGACCACAGACCATTGGTGTCTCTCTTTTCGCATAAAAACCCATCGTCTAAAATGACACGTATTAGGTTAGACCTATGCGACTATGATTTCGAAATTAAATACAAAACAGGGAAAGCTAATACCAATGCAGATGCATTGTCTAGAATCATTATAAATAGCGATTCGCTTAAAGCGATGATTCCAACCTTTTTAGAAAACGAAAATACAAAAATACTAGCCATAACGAGAAGTATGGATAAAAATAAGCATGCAAGAAACTCAACCAGTAACAATTTAGAACGTATTCCAGGCAGGGAGGTTAATCACCTTTTTGTGTGGGAATGCACTTCACTATCGGATGTAAACAAAATAAGAAAACTAAAATTTATAACAGAAAAAGATTTTAAGGGTACTCAGATAGACATAGAAGACAATCAGGTTTTTGTACGATGCAGTGACAATCCGATGTTCACACAGATGACTTTGGAGAAACTGATTGCGAAGATGCAAAAACTAGGGATTGAAGAATTAGCATTGCATATTAATGATGATATATTTAAAACCATGGCCATGGAAAATTTTAAAAGAGTGTATAATAATATAAAGATTAGTGAAAAAAGAGTAAAAATACTCATTTATAGAGAAGCAAAAAGAATAATAGGGATAGAAAACCAGAAAAGAATAATTGAAGAGTACCATGATTCGACCCATGGAGGTCATATGGGAATTAGAAAAACGATTTTAAAAATAAAGCAGAGGTATATATGGAAAAACATGAGTAGAATGATTAAAACTTTTATAAATAATTGCGAAACGTGCAAAATTAATAAACAAACCAGACATACAAAAGAACAACTAACCGTGACAGACACACCAGGAACTAGTTTTGAAGTAGTTTCAATAGATACTGTAGATCCTCTACGATTAACAAATAACTACCGGTACATACTCACCATGCAGTGCGAATTAACAAAATATGTTATAGCATGTCCTATGGAGACGAAAGACGCCAAAACAGTAGCCAAAACTATAATAGAAAACTTGATTTTGATTTATGGGCATTTTAAAACAATAAAGTCGGATAGGGGTACAGAGTTTACCAATGAGTTGATGTCGCAAATATGCAGTCAATTGAACATAAAACATGTATTTAGCACACCGTATCATCACGAAACTCTTGGTTCTATAGAGAGGAACCACAGTGTGCTAAACGAATTTTTACTTAATTTTTGCAAAGATGATGAATGGGACCATTGGATCCCATACTTCACATTTGCGTACAATACGACACCTCATATCGATACGAACTATAGTCCATTTGAACTTATTTTTGGCAAATTGGCAAACCTACCAAATGAACAATTAGAAACATTTAAAACTTACAATACTGAAAATTATGCGCAAGAGCTAAAATTTAGATTAGCATATTCTTTAAAAAAAGCATATGAATTGATAAACATAGCTAAGGAGAAGCGAAAGAAAGATAATGAAATTTCAAACCCACTTAATATAAATATTGGTGATAAAATAATTGTTAAAAGAATGAATAGAAGAAAGTATCAATCACCATATCATGGTCCATACACGGTAATTAAGAAAAATGGAGTAAATACAATAATAGATATAAATGGAAAATTAAAAGAATACCACAATAATTTATTGAAAAAATGGATTTAATTGAAATTAAATTTTGTATTAAATATATTAAAATTTGTTAACATGTCGGAATTAATATATAAACAAAAATATTTGAATTGTATAATAACCAATTACAAATATATTTTTATTTGAATTGTATAGTTACAATTTAAAAAAAAAATTGAAATTTATTGAAATATAAACACTTATATAATAAAGTAATAAATTTGAATTGTATAAATTAATAAAAAAAAAACAAAAAAAAAATTTGCATTGTATAATTTTAAAAATTATTTTTTTAAATCAAATAATTTTATCTTAAGGATGGGGGTGTAGTGCACTTCAATCTAAATATTGCTATAACACTAACTTAAACACACTTATTCCATGCACTTGTTATTTATAAACATTTAACACAAAAAGATCTAGTCTACAAACTAACATTTCTATAAACGTAGCCTAAGCTCATTTATTTAGCAAACAAACAAAACAAACACATAACTATTGTTTACATTCTTATTCACTTGCACTTTATGTTTACATAACTACACTACATAACTACATTACAATGACTACATGAACTAATATTCTACTTAGTTACCATTATATTAAATAAGATATATATTTAATTTTGTATTTATTTTAAGTTAAAAAATACAGTTACTTGGCTTTATAAGCCGAAGAAAATCTGAAAATAAAATCACAAAAGTTTTGAGCTTTAAACCAACAGCTCCTTTTATTTTATTTCTAAGCGCCTGAATGCACTTTCGAGTGATGGCGCAAAGAATTTTTTTTTTTTAAACTGGCCAGTAGCGCTCTTAAGCGCTGGCAAAAATATTAAACGCGAATTATTTTTCATACGAGTAAAACGTTAAACCGCGTAAACCGCGTAAGCAACACATTGCTTAAAATACGCGCGTCCAACATTACACCAGCAAGATTTAGACACAAGATGTCAGAGTACGATTTCGAAATAATTTATAAACCAGGTAAAAAGAATTTAAATGCAGACGCACTGAGTTGAATACCACAGCAGAACCAAGAGATAGTTGTAGTTCAAACCAGATCTAAAGCAAGAGAAAAAGAAGCAGCCGAAGAAACTAAAGAAAACACGGGTTCACTAGCGGAAGTGGATGAGGGGATAGAAAAACAAGACAATAATAACATAGAAATCCTAACAGATAGGAAGGATATAGAGAGAATATTAAAGGATTTTCATAATTTGGCATTAGGAGGACATCAGGGAGCGCTGAGAACGTACTTTAGAATAAGAAAACAATACAAATGGAAGGGAATGCAGAAAGAAATTAAGGAGTATGTGAAAAAATGTAATTAATGTCAAGTAAATAAAGAAAAGTGTACTGCAGACAAAGAAACAATAATTTTAAGCACATTATATATAAAAAAAAAATATAGAATAAAAATTTTACGGGAAAGGGAAAAATAGTATAAGATTCATATTAGGAGTATCAAAAATATGAGGGATAAAAAATATATAAATATTATATTAAAAAAAAAAAATTTAGTAAAGTTGTAAAGAAAAGGTGACTATAAAAAATAATAAAAAAAAAAAGTTATATAGAACGAAAATTAGGAAAATAGTGAATGTGAAAGCATATTTGTGGCCAGAGTAAGACAACGAGAAATAAATGGAGTAGAGGAAACTACTAACAGAAGAAACAGTAAAGTGTATGAAATCAAGAAATAATAGAAAGGAATATAAATAGAACAAAAATAAGAAGCGGAGAAAATCCGAAGTAAAAGGCAAATGTGTTGGCATCTTCAAAGTGAAAGACGTTGTTACAGAAATCCCTCGCAAGGATTAAATTCTAGTACAACGCATTCTACTTGTAGATCCCAAATTAGTGCCACTTTATTTAAAATAATTCTGTAAACTTTATTTTGGATTTAAAGTTTAATGTAAAGTAATGAAGAGGAAGGTTCGCATAAATCGGGATTTGTATTTTAGTAATAGAAGATAGCAGGAAAATATAGCGGGAGGATAAGGGAACTGTGAAAGATAGTAGCAGAATAATCTGGAGTAACAAGCAATTGTCTTGGAATTTTCAAAGTGAATGACGTAGTTACGGAAATCCCTGGCAGGTATTTATCCTGGTCACGCATTCTAGTTGGAGATTCCAGGATAGTGCCAACCTATTTGAAAAGGTTAATAAAGAAATTTTGAGAGCATTCCATGAAGATGCGGTAAAACGTGATAAAAACAATTGGAAATTGAATTTGAAAACTGAAGTTGAAATATATAAAGAAAAGGAATAAAATAAATAAAACAACCTTATTTGAACGAAGTAAACGAAATTCTATTAATTGTTTTTTTTTTTTTTAAAAATTGAGGAGTAAAGTAAATAAAAAAAAAAGAAAAGGAAATTTGAATGCATGATTGCGAAAACTAAGTTGTTTTTAAATATAAAAAAAGTTTCTTTTTTTTGGTGAAATAAATGCACAAATTTGAAATAAATTCAAAGAATAAAATAACAATCGCATCAAATGCGACATAAAAAAAAAATAAAAATTTGATAATCAAAATTTGAAGATGAATAAAAAGTCACACTATGCGAAAAGATTGAGCTTTGATATATATATAATTGAAAACTATAGAATTAAAACATTAAGATTAAAATAAATAACAAAGTAGTATTTTAAAAAAAAAAAATTTAAGGGTTTACAAAGAAGAATAATATGTTTAAATATAAGTAAATACATAATTGAAACATGTCAAAATATGGGTGAACATATTTAAAAATTAACCATTGAGAAATAAAGGATGTTAAACGAAGCATGTTAAGATATGAATAGGTTTATCTAAAAGCAAACTGTTGCAAAAGAATATTTGAGTGAGCCCATTCATACATGAAAATATAAGAAAAAAAAAATCAGTAAAAAGATATTATTATAATATATGAAGGTCACTGAAAAGAACAAATAAAACATGCATATATTGTAATAATTATTATAATCAGCGCAAAATTTAAAACAGTACAAAAACATTTTGGCGCAAGATTTAAATTTAAAATTGGCTGTAAATTAAGTAATTTTGAATTGAAAATATTAAAATATGACATAAGTATTAATTTTATCTAAAAATGAATATGAGGGTTACCGAGAGTCTTGTATGCATCACAATAGCAGGAGTGCAACGAGCATAGATACCAGGATAATACCTTGGGTCTAAAGATGCAACGGAATTCTATGACTAAAGCCGAAAGTGGCCAAATACAACCTTATTTTTGCATTCTGATACGAGGTCACGTACAACAAGTAATTATAATAGAGTTTTAACCAGAAATATGATAGGCAGCGAGAAGAAGCTACAATAAACAAGGAACGGCATTAGTTTTAAAATGTCAACAGTTCTGAGTCAATGTCAAAAAGACACGGTAAAATGGAACAGAAGTGCAGGTTTGCAGTACATTATGTTAATTAAGCAAAGATGTTAGACGTATCGCAACAATTTCAAATTATGTTTTTTTTAACATTTTTCAAATATATGCTGGCAGTTTTTCTGTGGAGCATAGTGCGAAGGAATAATGGAACCGACTTTATAAGCAAGTGGAATAAGGCCGATAAATGGTCCAAGAGCCCACCACACAACGATATAACACAACAATAGAAAACATTTCTTTCAGCGAGAGACACAGAAGAAAATAAAAACAAACTAAACTAGAACTCAAAATGCTGATATAAACACAACAAAATTTAATTCAACATAGATGGAACAGCAAGTTCAATTATAAACCAAGATACATGATATAAAACTACACCGTGGACCCAGCAGAACAGACCAAATTGGCATTATTGTACGAAAGAAAAATCCTTGTACCAATGAAAGACAGGAAACACGCCGTGATATTTTTGGCACTCCGATGGACAACGGGGGGGGGGGGAGAAATAAAAACAACAGAAGAAACCAGAAGATGACTAAAAGTAATAGACACCACACACCAGGCAGTAGCAGGCCAACGAGGATAAGATTACACCACAAGGGATGCATTCATACAAGATAGAAGTGACTTTAAATATATTAAAAGTAGTAAAAAATTTTTATAAATACAAGCAGAAATTTATACAAGTAACATGTACATAACAAGAATAGGCAATGAATCTAAGAAACTTTGTAAAATTAACAACTTAAGAATTAAGAACATAGTACAATATCAAATATGCTATTAATAAAATTTTAGATATGTAATTACCCAAATTAAACCAAATTAAATTAAATCAAACAAAGAATGATGTTGAAGAATGAACTAGCATATAAAATTGTGATTATTTAGCACATAAAATTATTAGACAAGCAAAACAAGCATACAAACAATAGATTTTAAAGTATATTGACGAAAATTTTAACCTCTTCAAGGTAAAAATTTTCTTTGTGTAAGGGGGGAGGAATGTTGTGACTCTGTTGTGACTCACAACGCGGCTTCCCCAAAATGCTATCTGTTTATAAATGGTTAAGTGCCTGCAATGAGAACTGACCTACCACAATTTTGGCGATCAGCTTTCATTGCATTGCAGTGCTTTAATTTAATTCAATGCCAAGGCCGGCACCTTCAAAACAGAAGCAATTAAAGTAAACACTGACGCCAGTTGGGCGATCAGCTTTCATAGCAAGCGCTATATTAAAGACAATAAAATAAAGCCCACAACTTACTTATGTGCGGCTAGTGCCAAAAATGCTCACAATGCGGCAAGTCAACCAACGTAGAGGTAATATAATTTAAATTGTATTTTATTGTTGTAATTAGCATGCGTACTTTTGTCGTCATGCAATTAAAAACAGGGGTAAAATATTTTAAATAATATTTTATTGTTGGATTAAGTATTTTGGGAAATATGACCCAATTACACATGTTATACATGTTTGTATGTTTGTTCGGCCTAAGTTGGCAATATTAAATAAGTATGTAGGAATGTAAGACTGAATAATAATGTTTACTTTAAGAATGTCTGTATATTTTAAAGAATAATTAATTGGAACTAGAGTAAATTCTTGAGCCAGATATAACCTAAGCCAAGAATGCAAGACCAAATGCAAGCTTAACATTTCCTAATTGTTAAGAAATTACGTACAAGGAAATAATTGTAAACTAGATCAATAAAAACTAAGACTAATTATTGTGCAAGATTGCCTTCCGCATCTTGCACAAATGCTGAGTACACCTAATTATCGTAAAAACCGAGGTGTTAAACATAAGTAGTTTTAAGAGAATAGTTAGTTGATTTTATAACTGTGCAGAGAGTTAATCGTTAACTGTGAACACAAATAAAACTATGAAAATAAAAGTATACAGTCACCAGAGTGACCGATAAGAAAAGTACAAGAAACGTTATTTTCTCTAAATAAAACAAAGGACGTAAGGAAGGACCAGAGGACTTTTCAACATAGATCGACATGAGTAAGTATAATAACATTCCGGCAACCTCACGGCTGCCTACTGACCGGCATAACTCACCATGCCTAGCATAATAAGGTGAGAAAGTATAACCAGGATTTGGGACGAGTTCCCAGTCTGACAAGTAGGGCCACGATTAGGACCTATGCGCATCCTCACGGGAGGACGCAACAAGTGACAATGATCTGCTACTTCTCTAAAGTTATCATCATCATCATTATCACCATCAACATCATTTAAAGGTTTTTCACATATATGACACATGGTACTATTATTTTTAATATATAATTCCTCAGGAGTGAGGAAATTCATTGGAATAACTTTACTTAAATAGTCATTATAAATGCTCTTAGCATCGCTAACTAAATTTATAAAAAAATGTTTAGGTGCATCTTCACCAGTATATACTCTCAACTTATCTAAGGAATTATTAAAACTTCACTTAATATAGTAGCTATATGCGCAGGGTTTATGACTCTGTACACTTTTTATAGAGTCAGACTTTTGAATGTTTTCTGGTGTTAGAAAACATTCAAAATCCGCATATACTACGAACGGTACATCTAACTTATGTTTAAAATTTTTAAAATTAAGTTTACTATTTTCTTTATTAGGAACCTTTGTAACTATTCGGCTACACTCTAGTCGATGACGCTGTAATTTATACTCCGAACTGAAGTACTGCAGGCAGCAATTACAAAGCAACATTCTATGAGCATATCCTGTAACTTGTGTACGTAAAAGTCTGTAAATAAAAAGAAAAAATTTGTTAAAAGTGCTGTTGATATATATAATAAAGAAATATATGAATGAATATAATTTTTTACCTTGAAATAATTTTGATCCATATATAATGGGATTTGTCTCCTTCCTGAAGTAAATGCAAATTGAGGTGTGTTCTCTTCTCCTCCTTTGTAAAGTAGTAGTAGGGTCCGACAATACTTTTGATCTCATCATCGAACCCGAAGACAATGATGCTTAATCTAGGATTATTTTCTTCGAATATTTTAATGTCTTTTACTGGTAGCGGAAAAACAAGACTTTCAAAGTTGATAGTTAAATCATTGCGCAAGTGTATTATGGAGGCTGTAATATCCTCCACATTATAGCTGGAACATCTATCAGAGTGTATACTAGTTGGAGCCAGTGCTGATATTACTGCCCATTTGAAGCAATATTCATCAGAATTTTGTACATTGATACAAGCCTTTTTATTATAGACAAATTTTGGTAATAGGATATATTGTGATCCTTTTATTGGCTTGTACTGGTTGATATTAATTTCTAAATGTAAAATTCTAATGAGAGTCCAACCGCTGTCACGTTCTTAAAACTCTGACATTTTTGACACTAAATTATCACATTTTATACCAAAAATGTTATTCAAGTCTGTCGACTCTTGAATATTAACCATTTTGGTTTGATGTGATTTAATGTCAATTGACATCTCATTTTCACTCATTTTAACGTATTCACAGAACAATTCCATATTAAATTTAATATTAACGTGCTTCTGCAACATTTCCTGAAGAGTTTCTTTTACTATATTTTTGGCGTTTGCTAAAAACTCTTCAGGAAGCAATAAATTCTCATTATTATTTTTGTGTATAAATGACTCTATACGTTCATTAAATACAGATGAGATTCTAGTTAAATTCTCGTTAACTATTTCACCACTATTTTTCTTATGCTCGTTTGTTCTGATGTGATATGTTCAATTCTTCGTCAATATCTCTTTCTTACAAGTATTGCAATAGAGATTGGGGACTGAATTTGACAAAATCGCCTGGATACTTTGAATGTTTGTTGTGTTTCCTGCTGCTGCTGCAGATGTTGACGCTGCAGTCAAGGAAGAAGAAGATACTGCATGTAGTTTTCCTTTATGTTGATTAAAATTATACTTCCGTGAAAATAACTTCTTACATACATCGGATTGAAAATGTTGCAATTGTTGATTTTGATGTTTCACTCGTATATGTCTGTTTAGACTACACTTTATGGTGAAGCTTAATCAGCATTCGTTGCAAGTAAAGGATACCATTTTTATTGATATTTTTTTATTTTAATGTTTAATAAAGTGTCTTTGTTCGCTTTTTTAAATTAAACTTTCCTTTCTTTTTATCGTATAAGCTTTCAATCTTTTACGAACTAAAGCTAAAAAGCACACACACACACACTCACACACACTCACACACACACACACAAAATAAAAAAAATTTAAATTTAAAAAAAAAATTTAGAAAAAATAATAAAAAAATAAAAAAAAAAAACAATATAAAAAAAATTAAAAAGAAAACCAAAAAATTAAAAAAAAAAAAAAAATTAATAAATTAATTAAAAAAAAATTAAAAAAAAAAAAAATTAATAAAAAAAAAATTAAAAAAAAGAAAAATTAAAAATAAAAAAACCCAAGGCGCGTCTGTCCCAGATTGGGCGGCTCCTTGGTCTGCGTCTGACCCCAGAGGGGCGGTAGTTTAAAGGGAAGGGCCCCCTTAAAAACCAGCCTGGCAGAAGGCATAAAATGCTAAGGGAAGGAGACCCTGAAAATAAAACCACAATGAAGGTTATAGAAGGAAGTAAAACTACGGTTCAGGGAGTCGGATCCCCAGTACCGTCGGCTTTAGGGAGTGAGCAAGCGGGCTCCCAGTCGTCGCCATCCAATGACCGCAATGCTGTAGCGGTGGCACACTTGGCTGCTGCAGCAGATACAGCTACAAGAAAAACACCAACTAACGACGCAAGAGGTGGCACTTTCACAAGCGACCCCTTCGAAAAGAAGGCCAAGGTGATAAGATCTCCGGTGAAGTCCCGGCAAAACAAGGAAACCTGCGAAACCACCGATGAAATAACCAAAACACCAACAGGGTCTGGAAAATCTGACAAGCCAGAAACAACGTCTTTCTGCAGGCTCGGGTCTCAGATTGAGGATGGGAAAAGGCGCTCAATCCATCAGCCAATGCGAGATGGAATTGATTGCATTAAAGCACTCTACGAGCTCACCGCCATTGAACAGCGTGATGATGTCGCTAAAGAGGATTCTGATATAGAGACCCCGCAGAAAAAACGCACATATGCAGCAGTTTTGTCTGCAAACAACAGGAAGCAAACCCTAAGCCAAGAAGCTAAGGGGCCAATCATACCTGGAACTGTCGCCGTAGAAATTCCAACAAAGGTTGGAGATACAGCGGCACCAGTTGAAGGCAGAAAAGAAAGCAGGCCACCACCAAAAATGAAACAGAAGTGGGAAAAAGTTGACCCGAAAAATAAGCCCATGACAAAGCCCAAGCAGGTAAAAGCTAGACCAGATGCTTTGATTATTTCCGCGAATGAGAATCAGACGTACGCTGAAATTCTACGGAAAATAAAAAGCGATGATGCGCTTAAGTCTCTTGGAGAAAATGTAAAAGCAATCCGACGTACCGCGAGGAACGACCTTTTACTGGAGCTTAAGCGTGAACCGGAACAGAACACTGGTTCATACCAAACAGCAGTGGAGAACGTGCTAGGCGACTCTGCCAAAGTCTCGGTGAAAACCCACTCTATCGTTATTCAGCTGAGGGATCTTGATGAAGTCACCACCAAAGCAGAAGTATGTGACGCACTACATGCGCAGTGCGAAATACGACGGCCCGACGAGGGATCGATAGGAAACCTCAAAACGGGATATCAAGGTACGCAAACGGCTTATGTCAGTCTACCGGCAGAAGACGCAGTTAAGGTATTAAAGGTGCAGCGGATACGCATTGGGTGGGTTTCCTGCAGAGTACGAGAGAGTGACTCACCAAAGCGATGTTTTAAATGCTGGAAGTACAATCACATAGCTAAGGACTGCAAAGAGGACATAGATAGGAGCACCCTCTGCAGAAAGTGCGGAGAAAATGGACATATGGCGGTGACGTGCAGTAATAAACAAAAATGCGCGCTATGCAAAGGTAATCATGCAGCTGGAAGCACTCGCTGCCCAGAGCACCAGAAGGCGGTTAGAAGGAAAAGATGAGAATGAAAATCGTTCAACTCAATCTTAACCACTGCATCGCAGCGCAGGACTTGCTGCAAGAGACGATTTTTGAGCGACAATTTGATCTTGCTCTCTTGTGTGAGCAGCACCACAACATGAACGGCTCTGAGTGGGTGACAGATGCGCCAAGCAAAGCCGCAATATGGACCCTTAGTGGCAAGGCATTTCAAAGTAAAGCTTCAGCCGCTAACACGGGCTTCACCTGGGCAAAATTCGATGGGATATTTTTCTTTTCGTGCTATGCGCCACCCCAAATGGACATCACCCAATTTGAGCGGTTTCTAACGGAGCTTGTTGCAGAGGCCCGAGGGAAGTCATCCATAGTGATTGCAGGCGACTTTAATGCCTGGTCGACAAGATGGGGTAGTAGGAGCACAAATCGTAGAGGCACACTCCTTATGGAATGCCTTGCAACCCTGGATGTTGAGCTTCTCAACAATGGTCACCATACATTTGAAGCTGGTAATAGACAGTCAGCAGTGGATATCACGTTTGCGCACAATTCCATTGCGCGTAACAGCACATGGAATGTTGATGATTATTATACGCACAGTGATCATCGTGCGATCGTCATCGAACTGCAGCATTTATGTATCCCGAGAAGGATAATTAAAGCACAGACGCAGGGATGGAAGCAACACGCTTTCGATGCTGAAGTGTTTCAGATTGTTTGGAATGAGGGAGAAACAGTGGATGAAAGAGCGACAAACATGGCGGCAAACATCCGACAGCGAATAATAACCTCATGTTACGCAGCAATGCCGAGAAGGAAAAAAGCGCCAATCAGGAAACCGGCCTACTGGTGGAATGACGAAATTGCGGAATGCAGAAGACGATGCATTGAGGCGCGAAGGAAAGTAACGCGTGCTCGAAATCGCCCAACGTGGCAATCGTTGCATGAAAACCTTAAGGAATGCCGAAAACAGCTAAAGAAGGCGATTGAAAAAAGCAAAGAGTCCAGCTTCCAAAGGCTTCGGGACATGGCGGATATTGACCCGTGGGGCAAGGCGTACAAAGTGGTGATGAGCAGACTACGTGGACCTAAAGCACCACAGCCATCGGAACCAGCTATTATGAACAGCGTGGTGTCTGAACTCTTCCCACCACAGCTAGCACAGTTACAAGGGTATAGGCTACCTGAAGACATAGGTGATATCCCTCCGGTGACACCGGAAGAAGTGCTTCTGACATTGCAGAAAATTTCCGACACCAAAACGCCTGGGCTGGATGGCATCCCTAACGTGGCGATGAAAACCGCCATACGAGCAGATCCCGGCGTGTTTGCTAGAATGTACACAGCGTGCCTTAACGAAGGAACATTCCCGTCTTTCTGGAAAGTCCAAAGATTAGTGTTGCTGCTTAAACCAGGGAAACAGCCCGATCAACCCTTTGCATACAGACCACTATGCATGCTTGACTCGCTGGGCAAAGAACTAGAGAGTATCATCGTCAGAAGACTCCAAGATACCCTTGAATCACCAGGCGGACTATCTTCCAAGCAATTTGGTTTTAGACGAGAAAAATCGACCATCGATGCTATCCAGGCAGTTCTGACTATAGCTCGTGACGCTACAAGTGGCATTAGGTGGAAATGGGGTGATAAGCAGTACTGCGCAGTGGTAACACCCGACATTAAAAATGTTTTCAATTCGGCTAGCTGGCCACGCATATTGCAAGCGCTAGGCACATTCGGTATTCCCGGATATCTTCAGCGAATTATCGCCGATTACCTTAGCAACAGAATGCTGCTTTACGACACTGACGATGGCGTCAAGCGGTACAAAGTGTCCCGGGGTGTCCCACAAGGCTCAGTATTGGGACCAACCTTGTGGAACGTTATGTACGATGATATTTTCCGTATTGTTCTCCCTGAGAATACTTCATTGGTAGGCTACGCGGATGATATCGCCCTGGTTGATATCGCAAATGCCCACGCTTTAACGCAGAGCGAGCTGAACTGACAGAAGCTTTTGGTGTGACCCCCACTTTAAGGAATATTGTTCACCACATGTGCGATACTCCCCAAAAATGGAAGGTGTTTCAAGCAGCAGCAGCGAAAATTATGACCGAACTTCGCCGCATCGAACGGGTAAGATATAATGAGCGTACAAACCAACGCAACGCAGGTGAAAGCAGCCATAATCCCTCTTTACCATCGACGGACGACCGGACTGAGACGATCTAATGATCACCACTGACGATTGAGCAATAATGCTCTGACGGCCTCCAGACGTAATACCCACCGGTGGTTCCTGGAGGAACCAACCGTCCGACTGAGGAGATTTTTAGTGTGTTAAAGTCGCGCACTGACTAAGGCTTTCGATGCTTTTACTCCTCGTTAAAAAACAAAAAAAAACACACACACACAGACAGACCGCAAGGGTATCCTCAGAATAGGATAACGGGAGTAACGAGCCGCGGACCCTAGTTGTGGCAGGTATGGAGGGCGTACTAAAGTGGTGCATGTGCCCAAAGAAGTCCTGTGACAGGGCGAGTGGATACCGTCCTTAACTAGGTATCCAACCACAAGGGTACCTTCGAGAGAAGTGTAATTAGGAAAGTGACGTCTCTGTGGTTTCCCTAGTCAATACCCGCCGAAAGGCATTAGGATCAACCCAGTACGGTTCTAATTATGGCATTGCTGGATACTGTTTTGGATTTGAAGCACCCTGGGCTGACAACTGTGGCAGTCTATGACCTCAGTAAGTGGAAGTGAAATTCCAACGAAATGGCTTATAGGTTAATGTCACAGTTGCCCTCCGTCTCGTTAAAACGTAGCGAGTCTCGGAGTACGTTCAATGTTTGTCACCATTGAGTTGGTGGTGTAGGTTCAGATGGATATTTCCTGATTAGTACGGATTCGGAACTGGCATAATACCCCATAAGGATCTTATGTCAACCCTCGCATGGCCTCCCTGCTTGCATAGATAACCATGGGATCAAACGTAACTACACTTCAAACGGCGATAGCGGCTTCGAGTTGAGACCCAATTGAAATGGAGAGTAAAAACAACAAACATCAACAAGAAAAAACAAAACTAACCCATAACAAGGAAAACGGAGATGAAGACTTGTACATGAGGAACGGTGATGAAAATGTCTTAAAAAATCCCTTTGTGAAAAGCTCGGTGATGGTAAGATCACCACAAGCAAAGGGGTCAGAAAAACCACCAGGTAAAAATATGTGTACCATAAGATATTACACGAGCACACCTGTGAATACTCGTAAAGCAGATAGCTTAGAAGGCGAAAAAAGACATCAAAGTCAGCTCAGAATTTCAGAAGAAAAAGCGTTTATTGAGTTAGGCAATAAACTAAGCGCAGCAAATGGCATTGTCTCCGGCGCAAAGAATATACACAAGACGTTACGCGATAATCTTAACTGTGCTTTCGCACTGTACCAGCAAATAAAAGAGTACAGGGAAGCGATAGGTAGTAACCCAGTTTTGTCATGCGACGAGCGTAAGCAAGTGCTATCTAAAGCCACTCAAGTTGACCCTATTTCTCCTGCCCAAGAGAGGAAACGAAAAGTACCGAAAACACCTGCAACAGTCAAAGCACTGCAGACCCAGGCTGAAATAAATATTCCAGAGACTCCGGCTGTGGCAAACGATTGGGAGCTAGTGAGCCACCGAAAAGCAAGGAAGAAAAAAGATAATCAAAGTAACAAACGCCGTGAAATGCGAATCCAAGGAGAGGCAATAACAATTAAATCCAACACGTCTGAGTCATACGCAGATGTTATAAAAAAGATGAAGCAACAAATAAGTCCCACTGATATCGGCGTGGAGATAAGGGGTATCAGAAGGACAAAAGCTGGAGACTTACTCGTTCAACTAAAAAAAGGCGAAGGCCAAGCCGAAAAGCTCAGAAACGCTATAGGTAACACGCTTGGTGAAGATGTCATGATTAGAGCGGTTACAAAAAATCATATTCTTGATATCAGAGACATGGATGAGTCAACAGATAAAGATGAACTTGTTAATGCTCTTATGAAGGCAACAAAAGTAGAAGAACCCACAACGTTCAAAATATTAAATTTTAGAACATCGTTTGGAGGAACCAAACAAGCGTTCGTTCAACTACCTGAGCACTTAGCAGCTCCACTACTCCGTACGAGGCAAGTCAGAGTAGGATGGGTTATGTGTAGGCTGAGGAGTAAGATTAGAGTTCAGAAATGCTTCAGGTGCCTAGAACAGGGTCATATTTCGAGCCAGTGTAAAGGTACAGATAGAAGCAATCTATGCAGAAAATGCTGCAATCCGGGACACAAAGCTAAAGAATGTAAATCGGAAACGAGATGCATACTATGCCATGAAAGTGGCTCAATAAATTCTCAGTATTATATTGGTAGTACAGCGTGTGCAATCAACATAAGAAATAAAACAAGAAAATGATCACGAAATTTCTACAGATCAATCTAGGTAGGGGTAGAGAAGCGCAAGACCTGATGATACAGAAGGTGACAGAGATTAATGCAGACATACTTTTAATAAGCGAACCGTACAGAAACCCACCATCTCAAGTTTGGTACGAAGACAAAAACCATTGCGCAGCCATCATGGTAAGAAACCGAAGATTAATAATAAGCGAAGTTGATGAAAGCAACGCTGGCTTCGTATATGTCACAGTGGGCAAAATTAGGGTATATAATTGCTACTTTTCACCAAATATAGACTTTAATTTGTTTTGCAGAAGCCCTTAACATACTTGATGTTTCTATCAGGTCCGCAAAATATAAAGTGATCATTGGAGGAGACTTCAATAGTAAATCTACAGAATGGAACTCCAAAAAAATGGATAAAAAGGGTACTACAGTGTGTGAAATGGTTGCTAGTCTTGGTCTTACGATATTTAATATCGGAGACAAACTTACCTTTCGGAGAGGTACAGGTGGTAGTATTATCGACATCACCTTTGGAACGACAAACCTCTACAATGAAAACATGAATTGGATAGTGCTGGAAGATCTCACCTCAAGTGACCACCAGTATATCTCATTTAATATAGATGAACGTCCAAATATGAGTGTAGAAGTTGCAAATTTCCCAAGATGGAACGTCAGGAAACTTGATGACAAAAAATTGTCCGATTATATTACTCGGGCTAAGGATATAAATATGGATAACCAATCCGAAAATATAAATGTAGAAAATGCCGCAGAGTCGCTGACGAAGATACTCACAAAAGCGTGTAATGTCGCAATGCCAAGAGCTCAAAAATACAATAACAAGCGCCCAGTATACTGGTGGAATGCTAAAATACGTGAGTTGAGGGCGAAATGCCTTGCAGCACGTCGAGTGTCAACACGAAACCATGATAACCAGCTCTTAACGGTTGAGTATAAAACGGCACGTAAAACCTTAAGAACAGCCATAAAAGAGAGTAAGAAAAGATGCTGGACAGAGCTATGTAACGAAATAGATTCCGACCCATGGGGCAAACCGTACAAAATTGTGATGAAAAAGCTTGGTGGAATTAAACCTATACCCGGCAATAAAGAACCAGTGTGGGCAACAACAATAGTAGAAACACTTTTTCCATTCGATGAAGATGGGCTAAGAAGAGAACCAAATTATCAAGTCGAAGGTTTCATCTCTCTGAACGTAGATGACATTACACATGCATGTAGTAAACTAAAAATAGGTAAGCGCCCAGGACCAGATGGTATACCAAATGAGGTCATAAAAGTAGTATGTGAGATATGGCCAGATCTTTTACTTGAAGTCTTCAATTCATGTCTAATAAACGGAATCTTTCCAGCTAAATGGAAAATACAAAAGTTAGTTTTGTTACGAAAGGGAAATAAACCATTAAATGAGCCTAGTTCCTATAGACCACTCTGTATGTTGGACTCACTAGGAAAACTATTAGAGTACGTAATGCTAAAACGTTTGGAAGAGCGCATAGATGACCTTGGCGGACTATCCCCTATGCAACATGGCTTCCGCAAAGGGAAGAGTACAGTTGATGCCATTAGCGCAGTATGCAATAAAGCTATACAGGCCAAAACAACAGGAGAATACTGCTCAATAATAACACTAGATGTTAAAAATGCTTTTAACACAGTAAAGTGGAAAGTAGTACTACAAGCTTTCAGAAACCGACGTTTAGATAACTATCTCTTTAACATAGTATCAGACTATCTGGATAACAGAATTTTAATCTATGAGACGAAAAATGGTATAAAAGAGTACCAAATAACAGCAGGTGTACCTCAGGGCTCAGTATAAGGACCATTCCTGTGGAATGTAATGTACGATGGTCTACTGAATTTGGAATTACAAGAAGGTGCAAAACTAATAGGTTACGCTGATGATATTGCTCTGGTAGTAAACCAGCGAACTGCCGAATTAATCGAGATAGTGGTAAACGATAGCTTATGTCGTTGTAACAGATGGCTGCGAAGAAACGGTTTGAAACTTGCAGTTCCAAAAACGGAAGCAATTCTAGTGACAGATCGTAGGGTCTTCAAAATATCGAAAATACGTCTACAAGATAGAGAGATACAATTTAAACGAAGCTTATGCTATTTGGGTGTGCAATTAGATGACAAACTTAGCTTTGGACAGCACGTAGTAAATATTCGTGACAAAGCTTTGCGAACGGCAGCATCATTGGCCAGAATAATGCCAAACTGTGGTGGCCCAAGGCCGCAGATGAGAAAATTAATAAACAGCGTAGTACACTCCCAGCTTCTTTATGCTGCTCCAACCTTTGTCAGGGCACTGAATCTGAAGAATAATATGAGAGAACTACAGAAAGCACAGAGATTTAGTGCTCTCCGTATTATATCAGCGTGCCGTACAGTGTCCACAAGTGCGGCATTAGTGCTTGCAGGTCTGCCACCAATAGACTTATTAATACTGGAAAGAGAAGAAATATATACCCAAACTAAACTTATAAGTTGGGCGAACACTAATACACAAGAGCGAAAGAAAAAAATTTCAGAAATAAAAATTAATGCCAGGGACAATGTAGTGACTAAATGGCAAGAACGTTGGAATCAAAACATGAACGGGGGCTGGACATATAGCCTTATTCCCAATATAAAAGTCTGGCTGGAAAGACGACATGGAAACATGGGATATTTTCTGACTCAGGCTATGACAAACCATGGTAGTTTTAACAAATACCTGCATAGATTTAAACTAAAAGAAATAAGCAGCTGTGATTCATGCGCAGCGCTAGAAGAAGATGCAAAGCACATACTTTTCGAATGTGAAAAGTGGTTGGAGGAGAGACGAGCTTTAAATGATATGCTAGGTGTTACATTAACTGAGGAGAATTTGTTGAACGAAATGCTAAAATCTGAACATGCATGGACTTTGTGTGAAAGACACATAAATAAAATATTAAAGGAGAGAAACTTCAGTAGTTCCGAACCTCCTTGCTTAAGGAGGACGTAGGAATCTTACGAAATCAAACCCCCGTCCTGATGAAATGCTGACGCGGTTCCGGGGTGGAGCTGGTGGAGTATCGTGGGGCCACTAGATGATAGCGCGCTATCACTACGTCCAACAAAAAAAAACACACACACACACACACACACACACACTGTGTCTCTGAAGGGGTGATATAGGGTAAGTACTTGAAATGTTGTGAGCGAAGCCATTTTTAAATTACGTTGGGTGACTGGGTGACTAAAAGTAGCGGTCGGCCACATGGTAGGGCGGGTGCGCTACAAGACAAAACATGAGTTTTTTTCGTTGGATACATATGATATTCGCTAGATGAACCTGTTTTAGACATAAACCTCACGTTAAAAAATTCTTTCACTCTTCTATACACTGTACACAAACACATGATATTTACTAGATGAACATACATAGTCACACACCTATTTTGTTTTTCTGTACTATTGACACAAACCACATTAAAAATTTTCCCACTCTTCTATACAAAACACACTAACAACATGATATTATAAACACAAACCTATTTTGCTTTTTCTGTACTATTGACATAAGCCACATTGAAAATTCTCCCACTCTTCTATACAAAACACACTAACAACTTGATATTCACTAGATGAATTTATAGACACAGACCCAACACTTTTTCCTATACTATAGACATAAACCGCTTACCTATTGTAATAGTTCCCCATTCCACCGCATATGGCCCTGATGGTAATAGAGCCTGGAGCCTGATGGTCCAGAACCGCTATATCGTACCTACTAACAGCTTTTTCATATTGAAAAACCATAGTAGGACACAGCTTTTTATTTATGTCATATGGAAATTGGGTAGAAAAAGTCATTACATACTATTGTGATAGAGATTTATACAGTGCTTTGAAGTAAATAAGACTTCCGGTGGCGTGGTGCGGAAGCTTTAATTTTTGTCTATATTGGGGAAAACATAGCATATTTTTGGGTGTGGGTGGAATAAAGCATAGTAAGAAACAGCTTTTTCATATTGAAAAACCATAGTACGACACAGCTTTTTATATATGTCATATGGAAATTGGGTAAAAAGTTATTGCATACTATTGTGATAGAGATTTATACAGTGCTTTGAAGTAAATAAGACTTACGGTGGCGTGGTGCGGAAGCTTCAATTTTTGTCTATATTGGGAAAAACATAGCATATTTTTGGGTGTGGGTGGAATAAAGCATAGTAAGAAACAGCTTTTTCATATTGAAAAACCATAATAGGACACAGCTTTTTATTTATGTCATATGGAAATTGGATAGAAAAAGTCATTGCATACTATTGCGATAGAGATTTATACAGTGCTTTTGGGGATGGGTAGGTTGAATAGTCATAGGAGTATGTGAATGTGATTTCGAAAGGGGGACCGGCTTAGGATATAAAACATATAAAAAATGTATTTTGGTATGCGGGCGCATATAAAAAGTCGACTGGTGGCCAAAGATGGAATGGGGGTGTTGGACCTTCTAAAAGAGTCCCCTTGTGTACGACGTTGATCTTTAGAAAAATGTCATTGCATAGCTGTAGATCTGAATTTTGTCGTAACATTCTTTTTAAATAAAAACACCAAAATATATATGTCTATTGTTTTTTATTTTTTTTTTGTTTTTATAAAACTTTCTTCCATAGCCACCACCGCCTTCACCATAAAAGTATGCAGCTGGGCATCGATTTTCCTCCTCCTCATCCGCGCTGCTTTCAATGGAGGATATCTTGTCCTCCTCGATTTCTAGCTGAAATTCTGAACTCCGCCAAATTTTTAGATTTCTCTTGCACATTTCCTCCACTTCAGAGTCGGTCAGCGTGCTGAACTTGTCGGGAAGAAATAACATCATTTCTTCCAGCTCCATCATGATTTTTACTCCAAACTTTTTTTTACATTTTTTGACCTCCAGCACGGAATACTTTTGGTTTAGGATTAGCTTCATTACCCCGGCAGCTGGTTTTTGAAAGCCATTTTTTTGGGTAAAGCTATTTTTCAGCTTGGCGAAGTTCATTTGTGTGTCTTATTTTAAGATTTAACTTGACTTGACTAATAACTGTATATTAAAACCGGTTGTATTTATATCAACGAATTCTAAGTTTCTCAAATACTAAAGCATTGTGAGAAGAAATTTCTGATTATAAGAACAAAACTATTTTCACTTATCATGCACTTAACCGCAGGACAATATTTTAGTATCTTAAAGCAAGCAATTTGTGTTTGCACTCAAATTTTATCATTTTAATATAGCATATATTAAAAATCTTTAAACGGTATTCATTTGCTATTGACCGCAAATTTTATCACTTGTGTTCTACTTATTTTAAAGACTTTTAGCAGCGTTCATTTGCTATTGACCACAAATTTTATCGTTTTTGTTCAACTAATTTTAAAGACTTTTAGTAGCGTTCATTTGCTATTAACCACAAATTTTATCATTTTTTGTTCAACTTATTTTAAAGACTTTAGCAACACACTTTTTATGTATACAAATTTTAGCGCTTCTCTTACGCTTGACTGCAAATTATTTTAAAGCCGATGTTGAAAATAAAAAATTGGATTATTTAAAATATGTTTTAAAATTTCTAATTTTTTATTTTTGAACATGCGTTTTATTCGTCTTTATTTATCCAAGAATTATGCTGATTTGGAAATCCTAACCATTTAACGTAAGCGTGATGGCCCTTACTTTTTATAACTTTTTCAATCAGTTATGTATGTGTCTTCATTACTTCATGTTCGTAGAATCCTCCAATAATAGGGTTTCCTTGATAGTCGTCCAATAAATAAGTTGCAGGGTTTGTGTTCTGTATAGTATGAATTTTAAAAATTTCAGTTGTCCAATTTGGAGTATATCCTTTTGCAAAAATATGTTTATATTTACTAATTCGAACGTGGTCGCCAATTTTTAGTTTACTTTTTTTAAAAATTTTAGGATAATTATATGCTTGTTTTTGTATAGATCGTTCATTTTTAGAGTTAACAGACTTTGGCATCATTCCAAGGGTTCTATGCTTTTTACTATTGTATTTATTTATTAAATCCTTACATATATTTATCCATTGATAATTTCCTTGCAAGCTAAACTGTTTCCACATCATTCCATTTATAGTTCTATTAAATCGTTCAACAATAGATGCTTTCATTATGCTATATGTAGAATAGTGATTAATATTATGTTTTTTCATCAGGTTTTGAAATGTTTTATTATAAAACTCTTTGCCGTTATCTGTTTGCAAGTTTTTTGATATTCTCTTTTGGGGGAAAAATTGATTTCATAGCATTAGTAATATCTTCACTACCTTTAGATTTTACGGGAACAATCCAAGCAAACTTTGAAAATGTATCTATTACCGTTAAAATAAACCGATAACCTTTGTTGTACTTTGAATAGGCACCCATTCCAACAAGATCTGCTTGTTAAAGATCATCTATACCCATGCGTACCACTCGTCGTCGTATGAAATTTCTGCGTGCTTGCTTATGTAGCTCCTGCACCACTACTTGTCTTTCCATCTGTAGTGTCTTCAGTAGTTGTTACTCGTTATAGAGCTTCTACATCTCCGTCTTTATCTGAGACCTTAGACCACACTCTTTTGAGAGCTTCTGTTGGCGAATTTCTTTCAACACGGTTTATTTTCTCGTTCAAAAACTCATAATAACCATTTATTTTTCTTGAAAAACCATCTTCAGCTCAGTAAGATCTTGATTGAAATTATTTATCGCTGTTTCTAGGTCTACAAGTTTTGTTGTAAGCGAATCAGTTTGTTGTTGTATTAATTCATGAGCTTCCGTAGTTTTCTCCATATAAAATGTATTCAATTATTTCTTTATTTCTTCAAAATAGCTTTTTAAATAAATTTAATTCACAGCACCGTTTTTCAATACAGGATTAGCAATATTTTTTATTCTACGTGAGTTGAAGTTGAAATGACGATCGCTATCTAAATGAATCTTGGTGTATGGGTTTTGATATCTCTCAAAGCTTTGCTTCTTTCAGATCCTCAATAATTGCGACTGTTTCATTATTATGATTCGAGTGACCAGCTATTGATGATGTTATTAAAAGACGCAATCTATCAACCAACTCGTTGGGGTCATCCCAATATACAGGGTCCGCCAAATAACTTATTTTTTTTTGAAAATTCTATAAAAAAAAAACTACTGGATATTTTCTCAAATTTCTTTTTTTATTTGAAAGTACAATCCTTCCGGTTAGTAATGAAAAATAATTTCATTCAAATGGCTGCCTCAGCTGGCCATGCAGTAGCCTACACGATCGGTCCAATTTTTAACCACACTATCGATTGTGTGCAGCTGTATTTCACCAATGGTTTCACGAATATTTTCCTTTAAAGCGTCAATTGTCTCTGGCTTGTCGGCGTAACACTTATCTTTGAGGGCACCCCACAAATAATAGTCCAACGGTGTCAAATCGCAGCTCCGAGGTGGTCAAACGACATCAGCTCTGCGGCTGATAATGCGATTTTCAAAAACAGGGCGCAAAATATCGAGTGTAGCTTCGGCTGTGTGGCACGTAGCGCCGTCCTGCTGAAACCAAATGTTGCCAATATCCTCCTCTTCAATTTTTGTTAACAAAAATTCGTTCAACATGGCCCGATAACGATCGCCATTGACTGTAACGGCCACTAATTGCACATTTTCGAAGAAAAATGGCCCAATTATGCCTCTGGACCAAAATCCGCACCAAACAGTGACTCGTTTTGGGTGCAGCGGCTTTTCAATGTATGCGTGCGGGTTTTCTGTGCCCCAAATGCGACAATTTTGCTTGTTTACATACCCGCCAAGATCAAAATGAGCTTCATCTGAAAATATGGTTTTATTGGCAAAATTGGCATCTTCTGTAAGTCGATCGCAGGCCCACTTCTACCATTGGTCCATTACCTAAATCAGAAAATGGCAATGAGTATGCAGTAACAATCATATGTGACCTAACAAAATATTTGGTTACTACACCAGTACCAAATAAAAGTGCAAAAACAATAGCAAAGGCAATATTCGAATCTTTTATCTTACTGTACGGACCAATGAAGATATTCATTACAGACATGGGAACAGAGTACAAAAATTCAATTATTAATGACCTCTGCAAATATTTAAAAATCAAAAACATAACTTCAACAGCTCATCACCACCAGACTGTCGGCACAGTAGAACGCAGTCACCGAACTTTCAATGAATATGTACGATCCTATATATCCATTGGCAAAAGCAAAAGCGAAACCATCCATTGGGATGAATGGTTAAAATACTTTACGTATTGCTTTAACACAACACCATCAGTGGTTCATGGATATTGTCCATATGAGTTAGTTTTTGGTAAAATTCCAAATGGATTCTACACTTTCAACTCTATCGATAAAGTAGACCCTGTTTATAATATAGATGACTATAGCAAGGAAATTAAATATAGGTTAGAAATAGCATATACTAGAGCTAAAATATTATTAGAAAAGCATAAGCAAACACAAAAAATACACTATGACAAGAATAGTAAAGAAATACAAATAAAAGTCGGAGATAAAATATTATTAAGAAACGAAACAGGTCATAAGCTTGATAGCCAGTACACAGGGCCCTATAGCATAGTAAGCATAGAAGATAATGGAAATATTAAAATAAGAGGGAGTAAAAATAAAACCCAACTAGTACATAGAAATAGAATAAAATTATATGAATAAACTGATATAATTGGCAAATTAAAAAAAAAAAAGAAGTATAATAAATGCAATTATATGCAATTTATTTAAATTTGAAAAAAAAATTGTTATCACTTAACTATAAGAATAACTACATTATTCTTTCTAAAAAGGGAGGTGTAGTGTGTATATGTGAGATTGCTTGGTAAGCATTTTACAGTAGCGGATGGCTAAGAATTAAACTTGGTGGTCGCTGAGTGCGATATCAAATTATTATTGCATAAACATTGCAACAAAGTGTGGGAATGGAATGTTATTATTAGTTTACCAAAAAAGCTCACGAATACACACAAACCACCTCGCCAATAACATATAAACATTATGTAGATTAATAACATATATTTGGTGCACAACAAACTTTTTAATTTTGATTTATAATTTTTATTTTTTTTAATATATTTTTATAACTGTTTATTTGAAAATATTTTATTCAACTGAAATTTTCAAATGAAAATTTCTGATTGATACAAATATGAATATTTATACAAATGTTTTTATAATAACAAGTATTTATAACAAAGTGTAAATAAATTAACATAAGAATAATATAAATGTTAAGTTGAGGTAAGTAAGATGTAAATTAATAATCAACAATAGGTAAGTACAATGTAAGTCAAGAATCAACGAGAAGGTAAGTAAAATGTAAGTTGAAAATCAATGTAACAGAATATAAGTAAAATGGAAGTTAGGAATTCAACTAATGTGATGATCCAACTTAAAGTTATTGAGTCACCACATTATTCCCCCTCCTTTTTAAAAAAAAGTTTTGGTAGTATTCGCTAACAGGTTAAAGTGTACTTTTTTAGTATCTTTATGTTTGGTTAACTGTGTTTGTGCTGTCTCAGTGTCTAGGGAGGCTGGTTTTATTCTATCGATGTTGACTGTTGTGTTAGTGTTATGTCTACGAACTGTGAAATATTTTGGTGTTCTCTCAACCACTTTGAAGGGTCCATCGTACGGTTCTTGTAGTGTTTTGCGAATCGTGTCGTTGTGTACGAAAACAAAGTTACAAGTACTGAGGGCTCGAGGTATATACGATTGGAAGTTAGTGTTATGATGCGTAATGTTTGACTTTTTGTTTTCTACTACCTCTTTAAGTTTGGCTAAGGTGTCCGATGGATTAAAATTCTGACTGCTATGTATTACTAGTTGCTGTGGTAGCTTGAGTGTTTGCCCAAATACCATCTCAGCTAATGTCTTCTTTGACCGTGGACCTGAGTCCTAGAAGAATTAGTGGCAACTCTGTGTACCAATTTGTCTGATTGTTGCTTGCTATTATAGACGTCTTCAGTTGACGATGAAACCTTTCTACAATCCCGTTAGCTTGTGGATGATAAGCAGAAGTGGTAATGTGTTTGTTTCCTAGATTCTTAACGAAGTTTCTAAAAGTTGTGGACGTGAATTGAGGTCCTCGATCAGTGGTAATTTCCAAAGGAACTCCGAAACGTGAGATGTATTCTTTTTGGAGTGTATCTACGACAGTGTTAGCGTTAGTATCTTTAATTGGATACGCTTCGGGCCAACGTGTGTTTCTGTCAACTAGGGTAAGCAAATATCTGTAACCTTGTGATATTGGTAAGGGACCAACTATATCGACGTGAACGTGTTCAAAACGTCCGTGTGGAATGTCTATCTTTTGTGGGATTGTCTTCGTATGTTTGTGTATCTTTGCTCGTTGGCATCTAATGCATTCTTGAGACCATTTATTGATTTGTGCGATCATTTTAGGCCAAAAATATCTTTGCGTAATGAGTTTTCGAGTAGCTCGTGTACCTGAGTGTGAAATGTTATGTATTTGTTCGAAAATTTGTTTGCGTAATGTTTGTGGGATATATGGACGTGTTTCTGAATTAGTTTGTTCGCACCAAATTTTAATGTTAAGTATTGGTATGTGTACTTGTTCTAGTTTGTAAATATGTAAATATGAATCTATATTTTGTTCTTTGTGTAGAGTTTTGAGATTAATCTCTGAGGTTGTGAAAGCCTCTATCTCAGCTCTTGAAAGTGCGTCTGCTACGGTGTTATCTGTACCTTTAATGTGTCTGATGTCGTTGGAAAACTGTGCGATGTATTCTAAATGTCGTATTTGTCTTGGACTCCTCTCAGTTTTTGAATGTAATGCTGAAGTTAGTGGTTTGTGATCCGTGTATATGGTAAATGTGCGTCCTTCTAAATAGTGTCAAAAGTATTTAATTGTGAGGTAAATGGCTAGTAGTTCGCGATCGAACGTACTGTATTTTATTTCTGTAGTAGATAATTTTTTTGAAAAGAATGCCAGTGGTTCTGTTTCTTGATTATGTTCTTGTTGTAAGACTGCGCCTATAGCAGTGTTTGATGCATCCACCGCGATAGAAAGTTTTGCTTTACTATTGAAATGTTTAAGTAGTGTTTCCTTAGCGAAACTTTCTTTTATCTCTGTGAATGCTTGTGTTGTGTTTTCTGTCCATGTTAAGTGTTTGTCCTTTGTTTTTTTTGCTGTAGTTACCATTTCGTAAATGTGTGTGAGTGTGTGTGCTAGTTTTGGAATGCATCTGTGGTAGTAGTTAACATCCCGATGAATTTCTGCATTTGTTTGACTGTTTCTGGTTTTGGGTAGTCTTTTATGCATTGAATTCTATCGGGAGATGGTTGTATGCCTTTGTTTGAAATTGTGTAACTTAGAAAATTTATTTTGTCCACGCCGAAAATACATTTATTGGGTTTGATGTTTAGTCCGTAATTGTCTAGTTTTTCAAAAACTAAATTTAGGTGTCTAATGTGTTCTTCTTCTGTCTCACTGGCCACTAAAATGTCATCAAGGTATACGAAAACGAAATCTAGTTCTCTCAGTACTTCGTTGATAAATCGTTGGAATGTTTGAGCTGCGTTTCGTAAACCGAATGGCATTCTTAGAAACTCAAACATTCCGAACGGTGTGGTGATTGCAGTTTTATGTATGTCTTCTGTAGCCATGGGTATTTGGTGGTATGTTCTGATTAAGTCTAATTTTGAAAATATGTGTTTATTGTGTAAGTCTATATTCAAGTCGTGTATGTGTGGTAAAGGGTAGCGGTCTGGAATTTTAATTGCGTTAAGTCTTCTATAGTCACCACAGGGTCTCCAGTCATTCACATCCTTTTTAGGTACCAAGTGTAGAGGAGACGCTGATATGGAGTCTGAAGGACGACAAATGCCTACTTTAATTAAAAAATCAAATTCTTTTTTAGCGATTTTGTATTTGTTAGAGTCTAGGCGTCTGGGTCTGGAAAAAGGTAGCTGTTCTTCTGTAGTTATATGGTGTACTGTTTTGTGTTTAACTGGTTTGTTGTAGTCTGCTTCTGTAGTGATGGATAATTTTTGAGTATATTTGTGTATTTGTTTTCTAGTGTAATTAGTTTAGGTAATGATGTTTCTGTGAATGCTGTGATGGCGTTGACTGTTAATTGTGTAAGTGGATCAATGAGCTTTTTGTGTTGTAAGTCTATTAGGAGTCCGTATTTTGTTAAAAAATCTGCTCCTATGATCGGTCGTGTGATGTCTGCTAATATGAATGTAAAAGGAAAGTCACGTCTTAGTTTTAAATTTACGTTTAGTAATTTCTTGCCAAAAGTAGCAATCGTGCTACCGTTAGCTGCTGTCAGTATTAAGTCTGAATTTTTTTGGTGGGGTCTAAATTTATTTACGGGAAGTACTGATACTTCAGCTCCGCTGTCTATTAAAAAATTTATGTGGTTGTCATTGTCATAAATAAAAAGACGGCGTGTTAGAATTGTTTGACTTCCATTATTAGCCGTCGCAATTATGGAGTCACCTAGTTTGTCGAATTGTGTTGTGTTGTGTTGAGTGTCGTTTTGTCTGAATGAACATGGTTGTTCACATCGTCTAGCTGCCCTACCAAATCTAAAGTGGTATCTGCATACCCAGTTGACAGGTCGTGATATGCTTCTTGAAGGGGATCTACGTTTTGGGTATCTTTGGTAATTTGTTTCTCGTGAATTATTACGATATCGATCGTTTTTTAGTTCTTGGACCTCAATTGCCAGTTTGTTGAAACTTATTAGAATCTTTGAGGTCGTTTCGGCAAACGATTGCGTAATCATCGTGAGCTCAGTAGATTTAGGGATGCGTTGGGTATCATTGCCAACTGAAGCTGCTTCTGTTTCTGACATAACTTCCCACAGTTTGTCAGCTAATCTCAATAATTCATCTAAGTCTTTGTGATTAGATCCGGTCAATGCTATATTGAGACTTTTGGGGAGCTTTCGTAGCCAAATTTTAGAGATTAATTCACTATCAACTGTGGTACCGGCCAACATGAGTAGTGCTCTATAGAATTGAGATGGTTTTTGGTCACCCATCTCGGTGCCAGACAGAATTTTGTCGAACCTCTTAGTCTCGCTCAGAGTGTGTCTATCGATTAATGTTCTTTTTAAACTGATGTCGCTTGAATTTCTGACCGCATTGGAGTGTCAAATGGATTGACGAAATCAGTCTGTAAATGTATAAGGGGACGATGGTCGCCTTCGCCAACGTGAGCGAGAGGGTCAGAAGTTTGTGAAGGTATAGGTGTTTGCCTAGGAACGGGTGGTGGTGTGTGTGACAGACTCATAATTTCCTAAAATGTATGCCTATTAGTGTATTTCCTAACTTGTGTTGCCCTAGTGCAGTGGAGTGCCTACTAATATGATACAATTGGTTTCTTACGTCCCGATTGTATAATATTCGTTAAAAGAACCTAAGTGTGTACGTCGTGAGAAACTAGAATAACAAGGCAACCTGAAAAATTTTTTATAAAATGTAACAAACAAAAAGGATTTACATAAATTGTCGAAAAAAAAATTTAACACAGTATACAAAAATATTTTTTTATGTAGAAAGAAAATTGTTGTTGCTGCTAATGTTGTTGTTGTTGTTGTTGCTGTTAATGTTGTTGTTGTTGCTGCTGCAAATGTTGTTGTTGTTGCTTTTATTGCTGCTGTTGTTGTAGATGTTGTTGTTATTACTGCTACTGTAGTTATTTTGTTGTTGTTGTTGTTTAGTTTTTGTTGTTGTTGTTGTTGTTGTTCTTGTTGTGGCTTTGGCTAGTGGAAGCGACGACTGATGAGGAACTTGAAGTGGAGGTGGCATTGACGGGTATTTTTTGATGTATAAATTTAGTTGTATTAAGCGATTCTGGTAATTTTCCGCTTGATTTCTGCGTATTGAATAATATTGACGGCGTGGTTGACACTGTATCTGTGAAAACATACGGATCCTCACGAGTTCTTATTGGTGCACTTGCATTTGTTGTTGTAAGTCTGGCTGCTTGCTGACATGACATGAGAGTTGAGACTAATGCGTTCCTTGGACGTATGCGTAAGAGGCGACTTCCGTATGCAGCCAACTTTTTGCAAATGTTGTGCAAAAGTAGTATGATGGAAATTCGAGGACGGCCAGGTTGTTGATATATTAGGGAGAGCAGGTGCTGCAGGCGTTGGCAATGGTAGCGAGGCCGGAGATGTTGGCGGACTCACTATGGTTTCCAAAAGCAGTGGCGTTTGCCAGAGCGACGGTGCTGGCAATGAAGTTTGATGCTGTTGTAACTGCGGCTGCTGTTTTTGCTATTTTGGACGCACAATGCCGATACTTGTAGTTGTTGGTTTTTGTAGTTCGACTCCTGGCAGGATCGCCAGTATTTGGTGCACAACAAACCTTTTAATTTTGATTTATAATTTTTATTTTTTTTAATATATTTTTATAACTGTTTATTTGAAAATATTTTATTCAACTGAAATTTTCAAATGAAAATTTCTGATTGATACAGATATGAATATTTATACAAATGTTTTTATAATAACAAGTATTTATAACAAAGTGTAAATAAATTAACATAAGAATAATATAAATGTTAAGTTGAGGTAAGTAAGATGTAAATTAATAATCAACAATAGGTAAGTACAATGTAAGTTAAGAATCAACGAGAAGGTAAGTAAAATGTAAGTTGAAAATCAATGTAACAGAAGATAAGTAAAATGGAAGTTAGGAATTCAACTAATGTGGTGATGCAACTTAAAGTTATTGAGTCACCACATATATATAATACATAGTATATGCAGCCAGCTACTGAGCTACACTAAGAGTTTAAGTTTAAGAGTCAGTCAATAAATTGTTCCTAAACTGAAATTTGGTATTTTTATTAAGAAATATAAATGTATCTACAATATTATAGACACAGACCCAACATTTTTTTCTATACTATAGACATAAACCGCTTACCTATTGTAATAGTTCCTCATTCCACCGCATATGGCGCTGATGGTAATAGAGCCTGGAGCCTGATGGTCCAGAACCGCTATAACGTACCTACTGCTGTTTCTTACTATGTTTTATTCCACCCACACCCAAAAATATGCTATGTTTTTCCCAATATAGACAAAAATTGAAGCTTCCGCACCACGCCACCGGAAGTCTTATTTACTTCAAAGCACTGTATAAATCTCTATCACAATAGTATGCAATGACTTTTTCTACTCAATTTCTATATGACATAAATAAAAAGCTGTGTCCTACTATGGTTTTTCAATATGAAAAAGCTGTTTCTTACTATGCTTTATTCCACCCACACCCAACATTATGCCATGTTTTTACCAATATAGACAAAAATTAAAGGTTCTGCACCACGCCACCAGAAGTCTTATTCACCAAGACCCGCCGACAAAATTCAGACCTACAGCTATGCAATGACATTTTTCTAAAGATCAACGTCGCACACAAGGGGTCTCTTTTAGAGGGTTCAACACCCCCATTCCATCTTTGGCCATCAGTCGACTTTTTATATGCGCCCGCATACCAAAATACATTTTTTTATGTTTTATATCCCAAACCATACCCCCTTCGAAATCACATTCAAATACTCCTATGACTAATCAACCTACTCATCCCCAAATGTATGCTTTCATTCATTACTTCATTCATCTTAGTTAAGACACAAACCATATACATTTTTAGCAAAGACACTCCCGCCGACAAAATTCAGATCTACAACTATACAATGACATTTTTCTAAAGATCAACGTCGTACACAAGGGGTCTCTTTTAGATGGTTCAACACCCCCATTCCATCTTTGGCCATCAGTCGACTTTTTATATTCGCCCGCATACCAAAATACATTTCTTATATGTTTTATATCCTAAGCCGAACCCCCTTCGAAATCACATTCACATACTCCTATGACTATTCGTACCTTCGCTTCCGGTCTTAGTCAAGACACAAACCATATACATTTTTAGCAAAGACACTATACCAAAATCCACGGGTGCATTTTTTAAGCATTCTTGAGAAATTTGCCTAAAGATCAAGGTCGTACACAAGGGGACTCTTTTACAGGGTTCAACACCCCCATTCCATCTTTGGCCATCAGTCGACTTTTTATATTCGTCCGCATACCAAAATACATTTTTATATGTTTTATATCCTAAGCCGAACCCCCTTCGAAATCACATTCACATACTCCTATGACTATTCGTACCTTCACTTTCGGTCTTACTCAAGACACAAACCATATACATTTTTAGCAAAGACACTTAACTAAAATATCACTGGTGCATTTTTTAAGCATTCTTGAGAAATTTGCCTGGCTGACATCTTGTTTTTTAGTTGCACCTTCACTTCCGGGGTCCAGAACCGGCGTATACATACTACTAATTGCTACGGCCGTAGCTCAAACAATTTAGAAAATTATTGAATTTTTGTATATTATAATGGCGAAAAAGTGGCGTGGAGACAGAACCATACAATTTCTGGAGGAATATGAGAGTCACAGTTGCTTGTTTAATGTGCATTCTCCATTATATAAAAACAGGAATGCTCGGGAGAATGCATACTCAAAATTAGCCGAAGCAATGTGCATGACTGCTCCTGATGCCTAGGCAAAGATCCGGTCGATAAGGACGTCTTACGCTGCAGAAGTTGCTAAGATGAAAAAGAGCAAAAAGTCGGGGGCAGCAGCAGATGAAGCTTATGTGCCGACTTTGGCTGGGTTTCAGGTTGCACATAACATTCTGAAACATGTCGTTCAAATTAGGGAAAGCATATCCACTATTTCTGAGTAACTGTCCCATATATCAAATGTATGCAATTTTATGCTGTTAACTTTAAGTTTTTCTACTAGCAATTTTCATTTCAATATTTTGTTTAGATTTTGTTGTCTTTAATTTTACTCATCGTTCGGAAAATATTCTAAATAAAATTAATATAAAACTTATTATTGCTACAAACGGTTGTTTCAACTCAGATGTGCGGTGAACAAATCCATACGCATTGAAGAAGATAATTAAATAAATTTCATTGAGAAATATATTTCTTCTTTTAACTTTACTATTCATATATGCCACGCGAAAATAAGCAATCTTATATGAATGCTTTGTCGAGGGCTGGAATCGATTTCCCAGCAACTGCCACCGTAATGCAGTTAAAACGATTATGTGCTGAACTTTCTGAACAAGACACCAATCCCGATGTGGGGACCATTAGTGCCGAAATTGTGGTATCTCATACCGATAATGATGTCTCTACAATGAATCCCGTTCCTGCTTCTGAGAGTATAGTCTCTATTGCTGTTCCTGTTGTTTCTGCTGATGCCGTTGCTCAGAGTTCAATGCCAGATGTCTTTATGCTTCCCGATAATTTGCTAGATAATTTAGATAGTTATGCTCCTGGTGGTGTTGATGTAACCGATCAGAATCGGCAGCCAATAGCTGATCGAACCAAATGTGCCAAAAATGATGCCGTAGATGAAGAATTGCGACCTTTAACCCTTTCAATACTGACGGGACACATGCGTCCCATTGGGTGTTTTTATTTAACTAAAATGCAATTATTCATTTATATTGCTATATATTTTTGGGACTATTTACGCATGCTTTAATTACGTTATTCGTAGAATTCGTACACAAAGAAGCTTTTGCTTTGCAATTTATTGTAACACGTGCAAGTTAAGTGGGTGAAATGTTATGATTTTAGTGAAATTACTAGTGATTTTTCTTAAAATTAACTGAAAATGACGATGTTGGTTAATATTAATATAAAGAATTAGATATTATTACTTAAATCAGAAAAAATAAATTAGATATGTTAAAAAACTGAATATGGGTCATATGTGTCCCAGCAGTAACTTTCGCTAACAGTACGTATAACAAGTAATTGGTTTGTTTCCCATAATCAGCGAAAGTTATCCAACAAGAAAGCGCCAAAGTTATTGATGATGAAATAATTCGAGACATATTGAAAGACATCAACTCTGAAAGTGGTAGTGACTTCGATGGTGACAGCATTCTTGATCCAACTTACTCAAATCAAACTGATAGCTCATCTGAAGAGAACTCTGATTTCGAAAGAGAAGAAAATACTTTTCCAGAGGAACAGGAGACGCAAATCAGCAGCAGTGTGGTATGGAACAATGACAATATTAATTTTTTGCCTCGAAAAACAGTTCCGAATTTGGAAAAATGTTTCATGCAAACATTATACGGGTTCAAAAGAACTTGAAGTTTTCTTCAAAGTTTTCCCGAGAAGTTTATTTATAAAAATTGCCAATTGTATAAATAAAAGAATTGAAATATTAAACAGAAATATCCAAAAAGAGAAGAAAAAACTTAACGATAAGAAAACAAAATCCCATCATCAATGCGCGTTCAATTGACGAGTTCAAAATGCTGGTCATCCGATATGAACAACGATATCTTAATTCACTTACGATTGTGGCTTCATCACGAGATACTGGAGAAAAGATTCAAAAAGCGGTTGTCACAACTAAAATATCGAACGATAATAACACCAATCGACCAAATACTGTTATTTGCTACAATTGCTTACAGTCTGGACACTTCAAGTCCAGCTGTCCGCATCCAACACGTCCTAATGACTCTTGTTGTCGGTGCTGGAAAATGGGAAATTATCATCGCTCATGCACTAATCCGAGGAAAAGCTTAGCGAAGACACCATTTACAAGTCCATTTACCAGACAGATAGCGAACCTGATGCCAACTTCCGATGAGAGCGAGGAGATTTCTAATGATATAATAGGTGTTATGAATATGGTGAGTGTTGCCTTTGATAATCATTTGGTGAGAAGTAGAAAATATCATAAGTTTCTCTCTCTTTTCGACACCGGAAGTCCAACTAATTTTGTTAAACAATCCTGCGTTCCATTCGATTTAGTTCTGTGAGGACACAAATTGTTGTACAATTTGTGCCCCACAAATGATATGTATAATGATATGTAATGATAAATGAAATGTAAATGAATTGTATATGTTTAATAAGTTTAACTAAATTTAATATATATAATGTAAATATTAAAATATTATATACATAAAATGTATAAAATATAACAAATTATTATACATACATTGTAGTAATAATAAATAAGTAAATAAATAATAGATACACACATACAAACATGCAAAGGCATGTTCACAGTCACACACACACAGGCAGGGAAAACAAAACACATGAACGGCGAAACAGAACACAGCGAGAACATATATAAGGCAACTCGCTGGCATACAAAAACCAGTATGGGTGCAAGCGCGGCTGCGTGCACATGTCGAGACTAGCTAGCGAAAGTGTTTCCACCTTTCAAACGTAGTTAGAAGTCATAGGAACGTGTTTCCACCGTTCAGCTAGTAGTTATAGGAACGTGTTCCCACCGTTCAGTTAGAAGCTATAGGAACGTGTCTCCACCGTTCAGCATAGAAGTCATAGGAACGTGTCTCCACCGTTCAGCATAGAAATCATAGGAACGTGTACCCACTGTTCAGCATAGAAGTCATAGGAACGTGTACCCACCGTTCAGCATAGAAGTCATAGGAACGTGTACCCACCGTTCAGCATAAAAGTCATAGGAACGTGTGCCCACCGTTCAGCATAGAAGTCATAGGAACGTGTACCCACCGTTCAGCATAGAAGTCATAGGAACGTGTACCCACCGTTCAGCATAGAAGTCATAGGAACGTGTACCCACCGTTCAGCATAGAAGTCGTAGGAATGCGTACCCACCGTTCAGCATAGAAATCATAGGAACGTGTACCCACAGTTCAGTATAGAAGTCAGAAGCTATTAAACATAAGATCTATATTAAGTTATAATATATATATAACATAAATATATATATATGTTACAGTATAATTAAGTAAATAATTATTGAACTAATATAAGAAAATACTAATGAAAAATAACAATAAAACCAGATTTTATTACAGTTGAAAACTTAAAACACCGGCTTTCTCATTTAAATATTGGAATCGTTAGAATATAAATTGTTTTGTAAGAACCCTTGGTTTACTCACTGAGCTTACCTCAGCAAACTAGTAACGGACGAAAAAGGGTTCGTTACAAATGGCGCCCGAGCAGGGACACTAAAAAAAAAAACACGAAAGTCAGAGAACAAATCTAAAATCAGAGAACAAAGCTACAATCAGAGAGCTAAGATAAAGTAAGAAGAAACATCAGCGTTAAACAACACACGAGAAAATGGTCAATTCATCCTGGGTGTACTTTTTAAGGAAAGACGAGCTGCAAAGCTACGCAGAAGAATTTGGGTTTGACAGTACAGGAACGGTGCAAGAAGCAAGGAAGAATTTTGCGACCTTCATCGTAGATCAAGGGCAGAAACTGGAGCTGCAACCACGCCTTGCAGAACTAGAGGCAAAACACGGGAGGACACCCTCACCAGCAAGAAATTCTGAGATACCAAAAATAAATGTGCCGGTAACACACACAGGCGGTCAACAGGATTTCAACCCCTCGACAATGTCACACGAGCAACCAGGAGCCGCGCACGCAGGATATACAGGATGCGTAGAACCCGCAAGAGCGCATCAAATACCATATTCCACGGTAATAGACCAGGTCAGGAAGTGGTCTTTTAAATATGATGGCGGAAAAGAACCACTGGCATTTATTGAAAGAGTAGAGGAGCTAGCCGAAGTATACGGGTTAAACAAGGACCTCTTACCCCGAACAATGCCCGAACTTTTAAAAGATAACGCGCTGAAATGGTTCCGCAACAATAATCGGCAGTGGCAGGAATGGAATGCGTATAAGAGGGATTTCTTACGGTTCTTCCTGCCATCGAAATATTTTGAGCATCTGGAAGATGAGATCAGACAAAGACACCAGCGACCAAGGGAAAAATTCAAGGAATACCTCATCGAGTTACAAAATTTAATGCGACATGCAGATTTTTCCGAGCAAGGCAAGCTAGAGCGCATATATCGAAACAGTCTTCACGACTATCAGCTCTATATAAAGAGAAAAGACTTCGAGAATCTTGAGGAGCTGATGAGCCTCGCCGAAGACTTCGAAAGCCTGAGAAAAGAGCCTCTACCGACAAGACCAACCACCACGACAGCGAGAAGAGCATCACCGCAGAGTTATACATGAAACGGAGTACCCAATTAACCCACGGACGGCATGTCGACATTGTGGCCAGAATGGACACTACAAATATGAGTGCAGAAACCCTGCTGTAATTGCAGGGCCCTGCTGCTGGGAGTGCGGAAAAAGAGGAATTTTTACGAGAAACTGCTGCAGACAATCATCGGGAAACTACCCAGGGTACCATCCCAGGCGAGTACAAACGTAACCTAGAACCAGTGGCCTCGCAACTAAACAACATCACGCAAAACGGGAACCACGTGGTCGCTATAGTCACAATAGGCAACCACACGATTAAGGCGACGATCGACACTGGGGCAACACGGAGTTTCATAAGCAGATCACTGGCAAGTAAAATAAAGGAATCAAGCAAACTCGAAAACATATCTACACGAATACGAATGGCTGACGGGACCACGAAGGAGGTTACTCAGCAACTCGTCATAAACATAAAACTCGGAGGAAGGCAATGCAACACAGAATTAATCATACTACACAACGTGATCGACGGATCTTATTCTAGGTATGGACTTTCTGGTCAAAATGGAAACAAGGTTACAGTGCGGAGACTATGCGATTACACTCAAAGAAAACACGAACGATAATAAAGAAGAAGAAACGGCACGCTGCACGGTTGTACGAACAGAGAAAATTGGATCAAGAACGGGTGATACACAAGAAGCAGCTAAAGGTATATCAGCAGATGAAGTGAGATCAGGTACAGGTGCACAAGCTAAGAAAGTACGCGCCAAGGAAAACAAGTCAGGTACAAGGGGTCCAAACGGCGAAGCAAAAATCAGCAAGTTTGCAAAGGCCGAGCTGGGAAAATTTGAAGGTCTCAAAGGGGTGTCACATATCACCATGCACCGGAAAGGCAGGTTACACATCAAAGCAAACGACAACCACAAGAAATATTGCTTAGAAAAACGAACGCCTCTGCAAGGAATACTCCTGTCTGCAAATGGTTATCAAAGAGAGAAGAAGAAGTTCTGCAGAATCCTGAAAAGTATCCGAATTACTTCAAAGGAAATGGTGTACTATACCGCTATATACCACCAAACAAAATAAATGACGACTACGCACCCTGGAAACTGTGTGTCCCGAGTTTTCAGCGAGAATAAATTATTAAAGAAAATTACGATGATCCAACCGCTGGCCACATGGGCATCCGCAAGACCATCGCCAAAATAACAAGTCTATACTACTGGCCAGGCATGTTCAGAGACATAAGCCGGTATGTATGAAGGTGCTCTATATGTCAGCAATTTAAACCGAACCCATCGCAGCAGCATCTGAGTCACCAACTGCCATCGCAGCAGCACCTGCGTCACAAACTGCCATCGCAGCAGCATCTGCGTCACAAACTGCCATCGCAGCAGCATCTGCGTCACAAACTGCCAGCGCAACAGCACCTGCGTCACCAACTGCCAGAGCAGCCGCCACTGCATAATCAACGGCCAACGCAGCAGCATCTGCGTCACCAACTGCCACAGCAGCCGCCACTGCATAATCAACGGCCATCGCAGCAGCATCTGCATCACAAACTGCCAGCGCAACAGCACCTGCGTCACCAACTGCCACAGCAGCCGCCACTGCATAATCAACGGCCATCGCAGCAGCACCTGCGTTACCAACTGCCATCGCAGCAGCATCTGCGTCACAAACTGCCATCGCAGTAGCACCTGCGTCATCAAAAGCAGCACAAGAACACAGCAGCACAGTAGCAGCTGCGTCAACAAAAGCATCACAGAAGCGCAGTAGCAGCTGCGTCAACAAAAGCACCAAAGGAGAGCAGTAGCAGCTGCGTCATCAAAAGCAGCGCGGCAGCACATTAGAATCAGCGTAAGAAAAAGCAGCACGGCAGCACATTAAGAGCTGCGTAAACGAAGCAACACAGCAGCTCAGTAGCAGCTGCGTCAACCAAACAGCATGGCAGCGCAGTAACAGCGGCGTCAACAAAAACAGCACGGCAGCTCAGTAGCAGCTGCGTCAACCAAACAGCACGGCAGCGCAGTAGCAGCTGCGTCATCAAAAGTATCACAGCAATGCAGTAGCAACTGCGTCACCAAAGCATCATAGCAGCGCTGTAGCATAATCAAAAACAATACAGCAGTGCAGTAGCGTCATAAAAAGCATCACAGCAGCGCCATAACAGCAGCGTCGGCAAAGCATCATAGTAGCAGTTGCGAAACTGCTAGCTCAGCAAAGCAACGGCAGAGAAACGTCGCCAAAAAGCAGCAAACAGACTCATAGCGGCGCTGTATCAGCAAAATCAATAGCAAAATTAAATCGAAATCAGCACAGCAGCGCAGTAGCAGCTGCAAACACAAAAGCAGTAGCATGAAGTCGACTCTACAGCTAACGCCTTAGTCAACGTCACCACAGCAGGCACTTGTGACGTGCCGCATCATCAGCAACGTGCGTCTGAAGAAAACGACGACATCAACAAGAGAGCTCAGGCGATAGTCAACACCAACGGGGAAAGAAAAGGGGGGGTGTGAGGACACAAATTGTTGTACAATTTGTGACCCACAAATGATATGTATAATGATATGTAATGATAAATGAAATGTAAATGAATTGTATATGTTTAATAAGTTTAACTAAATTTAATATATAATGTAAATATTAAAATATTATATACATAAAATGTATAAAATATAACAAATTATTATAAATACATTGTAGTAATAATAAATAAGTAAATAAATTATAAATACACACATACAAACATGCAAAGGCATGTTCACAGTCACACACACACAGGCAGGGAAAACAAAACACATGAACGGCGAAACAGAACACAGCGAGAACATATATAAGGCAACTAGCTGGCATACCAAAATCAGTCTGGGTGCAAGCGCGGCTGCGTGCACATGTCGAGACTAGCTAGCGAAAGTGTTTCCACCTTTCAACGTAGTTAGAAGTCATAGGAACGTGTTTCCACCGTTCAGCTAGTAGTTATAGGAACGTGTTCCCACCGTTCAGTTAGAAGCTATAGGAACGTGTCTCCACCGTTCAGCATAGAAGTCATAGGAACGTGTCTCCACCGTTCAGCATAGAAATCATAGGAACGTTTACCCACCGTTCAGCATAGAAGTCATAGGAACGTGTACCCACCGTTCAGCATAGAAATCATAGGAACGTGTACCCACCGTTCAGCATAGAAGTCATAGGAACGTGTACCCACCGTTCAGCATAGAAGTCATAGGAACGCGTACCCACCGTTCGGCATAGAAATCATAGGAACGTGTACCCACCGTTCAGCATAGAAGTCGTAGGAACGTGTACCCACCGTTCAGCATAGAAGTCATAGGAACGTGTACCCACCGTTCAGCATAGAAGTCATAGGAACGTGTACCCACCGTTCAGCATAGAAGTCGTAGGAATGCGTACCCACCGTTCAGCATAGAAGTCATAGGAACGTGTACCCACCGTTCAGCATAGAAGTCGTAGGAACGTGTACCCACCGTTCAGCATAGAAGTCATAGGAACGTGTACCCACCGTTCAGCATAGAAGTCGTAGGAATGCGTACCCACCGTTCAGCATAGAAGTCATAGGAACGTGTACCCACAGTTCAGTATTGAAGTCAGAAGCTATTAAACATAAGATCTATATTAAGTTATAATATATATATATAACATAAATATATATATGTTACAGTATAATTAAGTAAATCATTATTGAACTAATATAAGTAAATACTAATGAAAAATAACAATAAAACCGGATTTTATTACAATTGAAAACTTAAAACACCGGCTTTCTCATTTAAATATTGGAATCGTTAGAATATAAATTGTTTTGTAAGAACCCTTGGTTTACTCGCTGAGCTTACTTCAGCAAACTAGTAACGGACGAAAAAGGGTTCGTTACAGTTCATATCCCAAAAGAATCAAACTTCTGTGGAGTCAGTGGATTGAGATTACAGATTCAAGACGAACTTAATTGTTCTGTTGAGTTTGGATATCAAACGGAAATAATTAAATTAAATGTGTTGTCAGATGATGCGATGCTTGTACCACTCATTTTAGGACGTGATTTTCTTAATAAATATAATATTCATTTAACTAAACGCACTTTTTGCTATACTAAAAATAAACTTTTATCGTTAAATAATAAAAAAAGTCTTTCTACATTTTCTCACTAAATGATTATTTTAAAATTATTGAAAAATGCGATCTTCTTAAGCGAATCCCTTGCGCAAATGATGCACGTGAAACAACTACCAATATTTCAATGCTGAGTCAATTGAACTTCATGCCCAAAAGTTACCTCATACATTTTGTGACGTCTTTGCAATTGATGTTGAGTCACTCGAAGATAAAGTAGACGTTGATTATAGGTTAAGTAGAGATCGCCGTGCTGAGCTAAGTGCTCTGGTGGTTGAATCATACATTTCACAACAAAATGTTTCCACCGAACCATATGACTATTAAATGAAAATTTGCTTAACTACGGACGTTCCTTTTTATTGTGTTCCGCGACGTCTTTCTTACGCTGACAGAGAAACGGTTCAAAACATTATTATTGACTTGCAGCGTGAAGGAATAGTGCGACCAAGCAATTCTCCTTACGCTTCAGCGATTGTACTGGTCAAAAAGAAGACCGGAGAAACGCGCATGTGTGTCGATTTTAGGGGATTTAATAAGATTACGTTGCGAGATAATTATCCATTGCCGTTGATCAAGGACTGTATTGAGTATTTAGAGGGGAAGCAGTTTTTTAGTACTCTTGACCTCAAAAGCGCCTTTCATCAAGTACGCATCGACGAAGGTTCGATTCCTTTTACTGCTTTCGTGACACCGAATGGGCAATATGAATATTTAAAAATGCCTTTTGGACTCAAAAACGCACCTGCTGTATTTCAGCGATTTATCAATTGCATTTTTAGAGACTTGATTGACTCCCATAAAATTGTTATATATATGGACGACGTTCTTATTGCAACTGAGGGATTTGAGAAGCATAAAATATTGTTGACGACTGTTCTGACAAGAATTAGACGAAATTTAAAATTGAATTTAAAAAAGTGTAAGTTTGCATACGATACAATTGAATATTTGGGATATTCAGTGACGCGTAAAGGTATTTCTTTAAGTAATACACACATCTCCGCAATCAAAAAGTATCCTATGCCGAAAAATCAAAAAGAACATTTTTCGAAAATTGCAAAACCTTTGCAAGACTTGCTGAAAACAAAAACTGAATATAATTTTGACGTAAAATATGTGGAGGCATTTAATGAGTTAAAGACGAGATTGACAAACGCACATATTCTTACTATTTATAGCCCAAGGAAAGAGACGGAGCTTCATTCTGATGCCAGCTCCATTGGATTTGGCGCTGTTTTAATGCAGAAACAAGATGATGGAAAATTTCACCCGATTTCATATTTCTCAAAGACGAAAACTGCTGTGGAGGCTAAATATCATAGTTTCGAACTTGAAACTTTAGCAATAGGTATCCCATTTAAGATAATAACTGACTGTAATTCTCTGACGATGACGCTTGACTGAAAGCAGATTAACCCAAGAATAGCGCGATGGGCTATAGAGTTGGAAAATTTTAACTGCTCAATTCACCATCGTGGTGGCTCTTCCATGAGCCATGCTGATGCGCTCAGTCGATGTCAAATTGCCACTATCGTGAGTGCAAATGATGTCGATTTTCTAATTCAAATCGCGCAGGGGCGAGATATAATTATCAAAGAATTACGTTCCCGATTGGTAACTGAGACGATTGACGGTTTCGAGTTATCTGACGGACTTGTTTACAAAATTAGGAGTGATGGACGCAAACTTCTTTATGTACCTCATGAAATGGAGGACAATGTAATAAGGTTGATTTATGAAAAGATCGGGCATCAGGCTGCTGAGAAAACCCATGACAAGATAGAATATTATTACTGGTTTCCTTCAATGCGAGTTAAGATTGAAAAATTCATACAGAATTGTCTAAAATGTCTTTGGTACGCTACCCCTGTTCGTGTAAACGAACGACATTTATATAATATTCCCTAACATCCAGTACCTTTTGATACGCTACATATTGACCAATTTGGCCCATTGCCATCTATCAATTCAAAACGGAAGCATATTCTCGTTGTTATTGATGTTTTTACTAAGTATGTGAAACTTTATCCAGCTAAAATTACAAGAACTCGCGAAGTAACTGCTGCACTAGATAAGTATTTTTGTTACTACAGTCGGCCCAGACGAATTGTTTCAGATCGAGGTGCCTGTTTCACGTCCTTAGAATTTGAGAGTTTTCTGTTGCAAAGAAATATAATCCACATAAAAATTGCAACGGCGTCACCACAGGCAAATGGGCAAGTTAAACGAGTAAACCGGGTGATAAAGGGTATGTTGGGCAAGATTAGCGATCCGATCAACCATGCTGATTGGTCGGGAAAATTAATGCAGACTGAGTACGCGATCAATAATTCAGTTCATGGCTCTACGAAGAATTTGCCTAGCATGCTCTTGTTTGGTGTTGAGCAACGAGGTGAGCAAATTGACGAATTATCTGAATACTTACAAGAAAAATGTTGTAACAACGTCGAACAGAATCTTTATAAACTGCGATCTAGAGCTGCTGACTCAATCGAACATGCACAAGAATATAGTGCAAATCACTTTCTTAAACACAGCAAAGCTGCGAAGAGTTATAGCATTGGTGAATTTGTAGTTATAAGAAATGTAGACACGGTCGTGGGAACTAATAAAAAATTGGTTCCAAAGTATTGCGGACCCTATAAGATTCATAGAGTGTTAGGTAATGATCGGTAATGAAGCCAATCGGATGCGAAGATGGTTGGGCTTCGCTAAGAAGATCGATGAGTAACAGAACTAAGGCAGCACACCATCATTGTAGAATAGTATAAAATTAAAATAAAAATAAATTTTTTTTAGTTGATCGAGGCCGAAGTAGATAAGCTATGAGGCTTCTAAATCAAAAACGCGTGTATTTTTTTATGGGCCTCAAAATTCACAAAATTGTACCCGACTGCGCAGTCGGCGTAGTACGATCGGTCAAGTTGACCGATAGTAGGGTGGCTGAAGCGTGTTGTTGTTGTTGCAAATTGGAGATAAGCATGCAAGATGTACGGATGGAGGGATAGCTAGGGGGGTATGATTGGTCAAGCTAGCTGAAGTAGAACGGTTGAAGCGTGCTGTTGCTATAAATTGGAGATAAGCACGCAAGATGGACGGACGGACGGATTGATAGCCAGATGGGCTATGACATATGTTTTAGAAGCTTCTAGAATGTTCTAGAAGCTTCTAGAATATTCTAGAAGCAATTGAAATTGGAGATAAGCAAGCATAGAAGACGTATGGACAGACAGTCGGACAGATAGTCAGATGGATGGACGGACGGAGGGATAGCTAGGGGGTATGATTGGTCAAACTAGCTGAAGTGGGAGATAAGCAAGCATAGAAGACGTATGGGCAGACAGTTGGACAGATAGTCAGATTGATGGACGGACTCCGGACCCTCCGTTCTACTTCAGCTAGCTTGACCAATCATACCCCCCTAGCTATCCCTCCATCCGTACATCTTGCATGCTTATCTCCAATTTGCAACAACAACAACACGCTTCAGCCACCCTACTATCGGTCAACTTGACCGATCGTACTACGCCGACTGCGCAGTCGGGCACAATTTTGTGAATTTTGAGGCCCATAAGAAAATATACGCGTTTTTGATTTAGAAGCCTCATAGCTTATCTATTGGCCGATCAACTGTCGGATTGGCCGAGTTGTTAACTTTAAGTTTTTCTACTAGCAATTTTCATTTCAATATTTTGTTTAGATTTTGTTGTCTTTAATTTTATTCATCGATGTACCCATATCGTTCAACTATGTGTTTCAATGAGATTATATTGTTCCCTTCATGCTATTTACACATTGGCATCTTTGGCATGAAGAAAATTACCGATTCTGAAAATTTAGTGCATGCTACTCTGCAAAAATTTTGGAAATGAAGATAATTGCATATATTTTTGCAATTGGCTTGTAAAAGATTTCTATGGCACTGTAATGATGCAGAAACACCTACTATGCCTGATCCCCCGCCTGGTTTAAAATTGAATTCAAATAATGCCTCACTCACCAGAAGTTGATGGTTCTACTTTCATCATTTCGTTATAGTCACTTGTTTCGCTTGGTTTTTCAGCATTATTACAATGTCATACAACCATTAAGCTTGGAAACGTACCCCCAGTGTCACTGTATAAAAATTCCATTTAAGTTTTAGAACGAAAACTTTAGTGGTAGCATATTCAGTTTGCCCGTATAACTTCCAGGTCAAAAGGTCAATGTTCTAAATTATTGATTCAAGCAATTGGCAAAGCTTTGGCAAAAGAATTGAAAAAAGAATTTTGCAATTACTTTCATTACCGAAGTTTTTATAGAGTAGCAAGCGCTAAATTTTCATAATTGTTTTGAGGGTTTTAGGCAAAAGCTGTTTTCCTAAAAACTTTCTTATACATAGTAAAATTTTCATTTGCATGTCAATTTTACATGATCAGTATAACTAAAAACAATTTTTTATCTTAACACTTTTTTTTATATATGACGATAGCGCTGTGGTAGTTGATGTGGTTAAAAAACAGATTTTTCCAGATCGTCTGCAAAACTTAAAAAAATGGAATGCACATCTTTTACTAAAAATATCGCTCATTTCGTGCAAGATCGTCGCAACTCAAAATTTGAGTATTTTGAGTTAACCCATTTCATGCGGACGTTGAGCAAACGCAACACTTTACTTTTTAACAACTGAAGCTTACATGATGTAAAAATTTAATTAGCTAAACATTGATTCCAAAAGCCAATTAAAATATTTTATAATACTTAATCGACCTATTTTTGGGTTTTGCCAAAAAATATGCTTTTGATGGTTTTTTTAACTTGAAATTTAAAAATTATGAAAATTTTTTAATAGAAATATAAAATAAATTTTGGTGTAAATAGAATGGAAAAATTAGATGCGTTTTTTCCAACAATTTACTCTACTCTAGTTTTTTTAGTAATAATGTCAGAACTCAAACAGAAACTTGCAAAAATATTGCTTAAAAATTCCAAAGACGCTCATTTTGGTAAAAGATGGGTGGAATTACATTATAAACAGATAAAAAAAAATGTAAACCGGTCGACTAGTTTGTTTACAGTAGTGTGGACAGTTAGGAAAAAAAAAATAATAATTGTTTGTCTAAAACCTCCTTAATTTTCTTCATGCCAAAGATGTCAAAGTGCACATTTTTTTCATAAAAAGGTAGCTTGTACCCGCTGCACTGAGATACATCAGTGTTTTTTTTTCTGTTTTTGAAGAAAAGTGACTGCAATGTATTCAAATAAATTGACATGTAGTGTCCATTTCGATTGTAGGGCATTTTTAAACACTAATTTACACCCTAAAAGACAATTTTTGATAGAAAAGTTAAGTTTAAGTAAAGACTTGAGCTATAGTGTGAAAAAAATACGGATACCAAAGGTACCATTTTATGGTTCGAATATTAATAATAACTTGATTTTCTGTCTAAACTAAAGATTTTTCTTAGAAAGGTAGGTTTATACATTTAGTGAGTTATTTTGGTTTGTTAAAGTTGGTATACATTAACATTAAAACTAACATTAAAAAGTAAAATTTGTTGTAGAATTAAAAAAATTTTCATTAATAAATCATGTTCAATTGCCATGGTACAGCACCGTCTCCCATAAACCAATCAGCATATGCATTTCTTTTTTCTGCGTACTATTGTTACTATAGTTATTACTATCGTTCACAGTGCTAAACTGCTTTAAATTTGAGCCATGCATTTCCTTCCTCCAAGAACCTTTCATGACGGTGCAAATCTCGAAACATTCTTCGTCCAGGCATTCGCGGGTTATATACGAAAAGCGTTTTTTACAATTCTGCTGCCACGCGAACATCTGTAATTAAATACTTTTTCCCGTTCAGTTAAAGGTCCATGATGCGAATACGGTTTCAAAAGGTATTTTTTTTAGGCAAAAGCATCGTGGCTCAGTAAAACTGTATCTGGAAGAATATTTCACTAATTCTTCTCCAAGGCATTCTTTAAAAAAGATTTCGAGAAAACTCCTCCATCAGATGCCCTGCCATTTGATCCAACATCTAAATATTCAAAACAATATTGATCATCTACTAGTGCCAGGAGAATGATACTGAACGTGCCTTTATAGTTGTAAAACTCAGATCCTGAGTGGATAGGGCACCTCAATACAATATGTTTCCCGTCAATGGCCACACCACAGTTTGGGAAATTCCATCTCGTATCAAATCCTTGTATAATTTTCGTCCATTCGCTTTGCGTGTTTGGAACCTAAAACATAAAATAAATTCAACACTGTATTATTTTATTATTTTAGGAAATACATTTACGGATGACTCTCCGTTACTACTCTCCACCACATCATCAACTTCAAAAGAGGCAACATGTAGCAGACCACATTCAAGAAGAAATGGACCGATCAAGCGGATACGAACTAATGACAAAATGGATCAAACAAAGGAGGCAATTGAAGAACTAAAACTTATTTCGCAATCAATTACTGAACCACAGATAGTAGATGAATTTAACATTTTTGGAAAAAGTGTTACCTGCAAATTAAGACGGCTTCCTGAAGAAAAAGCGCTTTCATCAATTTTGTTTATTCAGCAGCATTTAACTAAACAACGATTAGAAGTGGCACAGGGTAAAACAAGCACTTCAACTTCATCTAACTCATTTCTAACCTATTCAGAAGAACAATATTCACAAGACGTGCAGCATGAAGAGAATGATCCAGAGTACATAATTGAAGATTCGTTTGGAATGTAGATTATACATGATGACTCAAAGATTTGGTGCCAGTTTTTTAATGAAAGCTTAAGCTACACGTCTCTTGAACCGTTCTGAATACACGTTCTGAATTTAAATAACTTAATTAATCAAGACTCTATGCTTATCATTGCTGGATCCAACTTAAGTCGCTTAAACTCAGTTCAAGAAAAGTAAAATTTAAGCTCGCACTAAAAAAAAAAAGCCCTTAATGTACAAACGGAATTTATTTCTTTAAGGTTGCACTAACAGCCCTATTCTGGCAGCTTAACGAAGCTCACCACATTAACAAAATAGTTAATATTAACAATTTGTTAAGGTTTCGTATTCTGCTGAAAATTTTAAAGCTCTTTTTTTTACAATTTTGTTTATGACAGAAAAAGTCTTAACAACGAATGAAATTGATGTGCTTAGGTAGAAAATTGTTGTGCAAATAATAAAAAAAATACATATTATAATAAAATATTGAGTTTAAATACATTAAACTGAAAAATGGAAGAATTTGTACTTATTTTAGGTGTTGATAATGAAATCTTTCAGTAGCCGTGGCAAATTTTTCAAGCGCTTGCAAGTCACAAGCTGCACTCGAAGCATCTGTTCATATCGCGCATCTCTTCTTTCAATAGGCATATCGATTTTCACCATGCATGGTGAACTTTAAAAGCTTTTTAAGCTTTTATGTTGTAAATGATTTTTAAGAATACGAACATTTACATAACATAACAATCAGCTTAACAAGAGCTCCTTAACTATTTCTTGTTCAGCTAACATCCAGAATAGGGCTGTAAGTCTTGAGAAAACTACCATTTGAATGTAAGGTGTTATTTTTGATGTAATGCACCGATTTTAAGATGTATTTCACAACTGTAAAGAGCAAAACTTTCTCTTTCAAAACCATTTATTACAATAACAAAAATCAATATAATATAAAAACTTGTCAAAAAACGTGTACTAAAATGTACAATTTCAAATTTCTTACCGGAAGTTTGCGAAGTTTGTGTTTAACTGTGTACATAACCAATATTTTAATAAATTATTTTGAAAGAGAAATTTATGCTCTTTCCAGCTTTAAAATCAGTTTTCAAATCTGTACATGGAATAAATAAATACTACCTTGCAAGCAAATGGTAATTTTTAAGGGTCTCAAGGTTTACTTCCCCCTTAAGCATTAAGCTGGTCTAATGACAAGGAAAGTGAGCCTTTAATTTTAAAGAGTACACATTATTAATAAAAACCAAACATTTAATTAATAATAAATTAAAAATTAAGTTCACATTATTATGTATATTTTTTACTAGCTGTTCCCTGTGTACGTTCCTATGCCATGTGCCATTCATTAGAAAGTAGTGTTTTTTAGTAGTTTTTTCAATCTGTTCTACATCACACTCTGGAGTTCAAGATTGATCCACAATAATGAATATACCCGAAAACCACATTATACAAATTTTCATTCTAATAAGATTAGCAGCTTAGGATTCAATAACTTATGCCTACACAGGTTCCTCTGTTTCATGGCTAGTTCATTAAATATCGTCGCTTACTTGTACAACGGCCCTAATTGACTTTTTTAAAAAATATACCTATAGAACTAGTATTATAATAGAGTTTATATATATTATAACTACAAAATTATATTCTTGAAGATATTGTATAAAACTACAACTATATTTACACAAATTTGATTATTCTGCATTGGCGGTTCTAGCACATTTTTTTTGTGTAAAAAACAAAACTGGCAATTAAGGCCTTTGTACAAGTGAGCCACGATATTTACTTCAAAGTTACCTTGATAAAATCCTTTAATGCAATAAAGAAAGCTTCACAAACTTCCGGTAAGAACTTGGAAATTGTACATTTTGGTACACGGTACAGCCATTGTAGAGATCCAAATGATGAAGCGAATGGTTACTTGCAATTTAAGCTCTGGAGTAAGGGCATCCCTCATTGGTGTATCCGTTTTTTTAATATATGGAGCAACTCGTTGCAGAAGAAAGTCAAAGTCTTCTTACTCATCCTTAAATAGTTCCTGTAGCCTTCAAGGCACCTGAAGAGAGCTCTTTTAAAAGCCCTTTCGAAGCACCGAAACAATGACGTTTCATAACCCACTCCTTCACCCATACACTACGACGTTTGCAATTTTTTAAAAATGTTTCCTCTAAATCTTCAATTTGTTAATTTACCAACATTTTAAGGACAATTAAACAACTTTTTTTCAATAGCGCCGCTTCATTTTATTATTCTTTTAATTTTTTTTATTTACGCCTTCTCTTTTGTTCTTTTCTTGTTTTTCGCCTTTCATCTGCTTCGCAAAACAAAAACGATGACATTTGTAGACAAAATGACTTTGAGCGTATAAACAGTTTTTGTATGCAATATCTAACATTGCATAAACAAATATTTACTGTGGAAACGCAACTTAACACTAACAAAATAGGTGTTTTTACGATCCAGTGCGTTAGGGGCTGTGCAATTGAGCTTGAGCAAAATCTTCATGCTTTTATGCACTTAACACTAACAAAATATACACATTAATGACACGTTTCTATTTTTCGTAAATCCTCAGCGTCGACCCTGGTGCATGAACAGGTTTCCTGCATGTGCTTATTAAAAAGCTGGCATTTGACGTGTGAAAATAGAAGAAAAACAAAAAAACATTTAAATGCACTAAGAAATAGACAATTGATGAAATTAATTTACTAGTTTTGAAGTAGCCTGAGGTTTTTATGGTATGGTTGATATTTTTATGATCTATTGATAAATATCAATTTACAAGAGTTTGATATATATTTATTAGAAATGTGTTACATGATATCTCGGGTGCAGCAATTTTCACAAAATCATCCACTTTGTTTCTGTTTGATTCAGCTGATTTTCCTGTTGTGGAGTCTAGTATTAGCTGGTCCTTTTTCCCCCTCAATATTTCTTCTGAACACACCTACACAGTATTTGCCACCCTTCTGGGGATCTCCATGCAAAATACACAAATAATTTTAAAAAAATGTCTATTATAGTTCATATCAAAAAATCTATGACCCTTAGGAGGGTTAAATGTATGCTCTAGTCCTATTAATTAAACTCCATCTGAAACCCTTTTGAGGGTCTTTATAGAAAAAATACGCAAAAATAAAAAATAATATTATTGCTGTTGTACACAAAAAAGGTGACGAATGAGACAGTTTTCTTCACAAAGACTCGAACTTTTTTTTACTGCACTCGAAAACTTTTACCATCAATTAACTTTTCGACATGTTCATATTAAGTTTATGAAATATTTGCTTTTCATTCGCAACACCTGACTCTGACAAATAAGACATTCTTCAATAAACTTCTGCACAACTACAAGTCCTAAGCAGCACTGGCAAGTGCACTGAATAGTGAATACCCCTATTTTGTTATATATGTATAGCAAAAATGCAGTGATTGAGCTTACACTGGTGTGTGTTCGCTCACAGCAAAGAAACTTACTATTATTTTTTCAAAGTAAAAATCAATCTTTTAATATTAATTTAATAGGATATATAATGAAATTATATTTATATCATATTAAATTCATCAAAATCGCTATTATATTATTTTATTTTATATTATTTAACATCATACAATTTTAAAAAAGTCACACCATTTATAAAATCCAACGGTTATCCCATGAAAATATTTGTTATCGAAATACAAGAAATATTAAAATTTCCCACATATTTAAATTTCTCAACGAAAATGCAACCCAGCATTGATGTGGAATGTCAAACGCACGAGCTAGTAAAAAATTATCTACTCACAACTTTGATCGTACTTTACCCCTGCTTAAGATTTTTACGGGTTGACGTCGAAGCAAAGTCTGAGGTCCTATTTATGCTCAAAACTCAATAGTGCGTTAGGTAGGTCGGCCGTTTATCGTACTTTAGTCTGTGTTGCAAAAACTTTACGATACAAGTGTCAAAACGGACGACCTCAAAACTATGCAAAACTTAATGTTGCGTTGACAGATCGTGCCTTTGCCATTTTAGTGATGCCAATAAAAGCAGCTATTCAAAAAATCCCACAAAACTATGGATGTGACCTGGGTCAGAGACTCAGTAGTAAAAGGGTTCCAGAACAACCACTACAACATCTACTACAATAGAACAGCAGGTAAGAAAAAAACTTGCATTGTAGCCAAAAAGCACATACACTTATTTCTACTCCCTAGCCTTAGCTCTTCAGACCTGACATTTGTCAAACTGGAGGGCGCTGACAACCTTCTTATAGCCCCAGCCTATATTGGCCACGATAGGGAAGCTCCTCCAGACGAGGTGAAGAGATTAGTGGCTACGGTAATGCAAGACAGCACCACCACAATTCTGGGCTGCGATGCCAATGCGAGACACACACTATGGGGCAGCTCTGAAATAAACACTAGAGGTGAGTTTTTATTCGACTTCATAATTAACTCAAATTTAAACATATGCAATAAAGGAAATACACCTACTTTCACCTTTCCAAGTACTGACAACTTCACAGGCTAGAGTGAAGTCTTGGATATAACCCTTCTATCCGAAAACGAGTCTCTAAAAGCAGTCAATTGGAGAGTTTTGAGCAAAAGTTCCTTCTCGGATCACAGCTTGATCTTTTTTCATTTGAACCTTGAAATAGAGGCCCTTCTTCCATTTCGTAACCACAAACCTACTGACTGGGCTACATTTGCCAAAGTGGCTTGCCCAAAAATCTGTTCTTTAGCCTAAAAACAAATCAACTGCAAAGCATGCAGGTTGCCTTTAGAGTATCATGTCCCACTAGCAGGGGCAAGAAGTAAGCTCTTCCTCCGTTGTGTAGCAAAGATCTATCCGACCTTAGGAAAAGGGTTAGGAAAATTTTCAACTCGTGTCATAGGCAATGTCTTTGGCAACCATACAGAGACATCCTCAAAACCTACAAGAAAGCAATTCGAGACGCGAAAAAGTATTCTTGGCAGGAATACACCCAATCAATCGACAATATAAAAAAATCGGCAAGACTAAGCAAAATTCTGTCCAAAGAAAGCACCAGTCCATCTTTCATTCGGAAAGAAGATAGTACGAGGACAGAGTCTACCTATGAATCACTAGAACACTTAATCAACACACACTTCCCCGGTTGCAGGAGCAGCTGCAATGAGACCTTAGGTTTAGAATCACCCGAGGCAACTGCGGCGGTTCCGCAGATAAACAATACACTCTTGCGGCCTTCGTAGACATAGAAGGGGCTTTTAACAATATTCATACTAGGGCCAATCTTGTTTCTCTTACCAACCTTGGTGTGCAAGCACTGGTGAGCACTGGATAGCCTCAATGCTCAGTAACAGAATAATCCAGGCAGACCTGGGTGGCTCACGAGATCACGAGATTTGTCAGTAGGGGTACTCCGCAAGGAGGAGTGATCTCCGCCTACTCTGGCTCATTGCCATGAATGAATTTCTTAATACACTAAATTGCAATGGGGTCAAAGTGATGGCTTATGCGGATGACGTGGTTGTAATGGTGTCAGGACTGTTCCCCTCTACGCTCAGTGAGCTAATGGAGGTTGCTTTGGGAAAACTCAGTGTCTGGGCTGCCAATTGCAGCCTAGGAGTTAACCCTAGCAAGACGGAACTGATGTTAGTCACCACAAAAATCAAAGCGATACAATTTGTCCTTCCAAAGCTAAACAACCAACCTCTTACACTATCCAGTAGCGCAAAATATCTAGGTGTCATTCTGGATCCTAAGCTAAGCTGGAAACCTAACATCGAACAAATGGTCACGAAGGCCTGCATAGCCTTCTACGCCTGCAAAAAGACCTTTGGTAGAAAATGGGGTTTTCAACCAAAAATGCTCTTATGGCTATACACAGCGGTAGTGCGGCCAATCTTGGCGTATGGTGCACTAGTATGGTTGCCTCCACTGAATAAAGCATACAACACAACAAAACTAGCTCGGATTCAGCGATCCGCATGCATAGGTATCACAGGGGGTATCCGCTCATGCCCCACTGATGCACTTTATGTCCTGACACATTTACTCCCCATAGATCTACGCATTCAGCTTACCGCAACAAACAGTGCAGTCAGATTTAGAGAGTCGTACAACTGGCGGAATAGGCCATATGGACACAGCAACATTCTAAATCCGCTTCTTCGGGAACTGATTCCTGGAAAAACGGACAACGACACCCCCAAACTCGACTTCACGAAATCCTTTAGAACCAAGTTTCCCACCAGGGTGGAATGGCGCAATGAAGAAATTGATCTGGCCTTCAATGTGTCCTTTTACACGGATGTCTCCAAGATGGAGTGCGGAGTGGGAGCGGGCATATACTCTGAAAAACTGGGGGTGGCGGAGGCTTTTCGTCTGCCAAACTCAGCCAGCGTCTATCAGGCCGAGTTTTTTGCGATAAGAGAAGCTTGTCGCACCTTAAGGAAAGCTAACACCAATCACCTTAATGCAGCTATTCTGACGGACAGCCAAGCTGCCGTTAAATCTTTAGCTGCGATCAGTACCAACTCCAAACTGGTAAGGCAGTGTAAGGATGAACTGGCCCGGCTGTGTCACCAACTTAGCATAACTATAATCTGGGTTCCCGGCCATAGGAACATTTATGGAAATGAAAAGGTGGATGAATTGGCTAGGCGGGGTTCTTCTCTTGACGTTTCAAGAGCGGAACCAGTCGAAGTTCCACTGAACACAGTTAAGGGAGGAATTCATTTTTACTACTTAACCTTAGCCGGTCGTAGATGGAGAGAACTACCAACCTGCAACACATCAAGAAAAATATGGCCCCTTTACAACATAGGTAGAACTCAACAGATGCTCTCAAAAATCCGGAACGACTAGCCAGAATAAGGGCTATTATTACGGGTCACTGGTGCATTGGAGATCACGCCGAGAGAATTAGCCAGAATAACGGCTATTATTACGGGTCACTGGTGCATTGGAGCTCACGCCGAGAGAATTGGACTACCTTTCAACCAGAGTTGGGCGTAGTGCACTAAATTTGCAGTTTCAGCTTACATGTACTGATAGTGTAAAATTATTCTCTATCTTCTGTTATTTTTGACTGCTGAATTGAAAAATAAAAGCCTCACTATACATGAGTGATAGTGAAAAATTTCTTACTCAAATTCATGGAAGAATAGTTGAAAAAAATGTTTACAGCTTAGTGGAAAATTTTTCTTTTGCACTAAATAAATAGTGCAGAGAAAGTTATCACTCAATTGAACGAAAACAGGGACAGTTTACTTGTAGTATTGAGTATTTTAATATTACATCGAAATTTGTATGTTTCTATGCTATTCTTTGTAAAATATAAAAATATTATGTAAAACAAGAAAAATAAGCTATGCTAACAATTATTTGCTGTAAGCAATTTAACTTTCATGAAACTATTTTTTTAAATAACACCAATTTTATATAAACTGTCTATCTGATCCTAGCTTGGTGATGCTCATTCAGAGCTGTTGTTGTTTTGTTCGTAAACGACCAGAAGCTCGAAAAATAGTTTTTCTTAAATATAGATTTTTTTTAAATCGAGTCTAACTGAAATAGTTTTAAGACCAGTCATATTTAAAAGTTGAGTGGAAAAACTTTCAATTGCAGCTTTCATTTAGTGGCTGTTCAAATTTTGCACTATTTGAGTGTAGTGGAGATTTAGTAACTTTCAGTCAATTTAGTTATAGTGCAACAATATAACACTACCACTAAAATCCCTAGTGATAGTGAAGAGTTGCTTCACTATCACTAAGCTGGTAAAAAAATAGTGAAAAATAGAATTTCTTTCAATATATTTTAGTGCTAGTGAAAGGCTGAGTGCACTCAACATTTAGTGCACTACGCCCAACTCTGCTTTCAACACCCACTGTCGCAGCTGCGATGACCCAAATGAAAAAGAAACACTGACACACTTTCTGTGCACCTGCCCGGCCCTGGCCAGATCCAGACAAACAACGCTTGGTAAGCCCTTCCTCAGCAATCTAGAGGAACTTTTAACAACAAAAATCAACAATCTCCTAACGTTCATTAACCGCACCGGATGGTTATAACCTAACAGTGCGTTACCCATTCAACCAACAGAAACACGAGGTTATGGTATCAAGACGGCTTGCTAGAGCTACTTGGATTCTACTTGTATGTAGAATCACCATCTAAACCAACCAATAAATAAGTGAAAAACAAAAAACTTTAAAAAGTTAAGATATTTTTTTAATGTATGTTTAATATAATAGAATATTCTTGCAAAGTTATATTATAATTTGAGAAATTAGTTATTTTTATCAGGCAAGGTATATGAACAATCCTTCAAGTCGATTGTGCTATTGCAGCATATACATATGTTAGCTGCAATATATTGTCATATGCTGCATATGTTGCCAATGAAAGTATTTAATTCGGAGTCCATAATGGAGTACTTAAAGGGTAAGCTATTTACGAATAGTTGAATTTAGATTCTGATCTCCCTGATAAACTATTGTTTATTTTATATTTAATCACTGAATAATTAATAAACAAAACAAATGTTAATTATAAATTAATGTCTTATTTCAATGTAAGTATCATGGAAAAAGCTATAAAAAGGGAAAAAAGAACAATTTTTTTTGGATTCGCCCGGCGGTATGAAATCTTCCAAAGATACGTATACCCGTCCTATACGAATGCACGATTTACATTCTAAAATCTGCCCGAATCAGCCGGGACAGACAGAATGCACCTACGTACTAAAACATACCCCCTATTGGCAATTAGGATTTTCCACAAAGCACATTAATTGGCTTTTCAGCGGAATTTAAAAATTGATTATATATAAAACGCGTAATTAAGTATACTTGATTCTATATAAATAAGCAACATCGAATTAAATAATAGTAATTATCAATTTAAGGTACCTGAAAAACAATCAAAAACACTAAACTCATTTTAACTGGTTTGCGGCCATTGTCCAACCCAAGGACCTACGTGGAAATGAGATAAATCTCATATCCGCCAAATTAAAATCGCAATTAGTTGGATATGCATTTGGGCTAACGCAGGCATAAACTTGTGTGGAAAAGAAATATACTCTGGCACACCAATCCAGGTGGTAGTGTGAGTTCAGTCTAATTTCAAATCAGGAAACCACGTGAGCACGTAAATCCCAATTCGATTTAAAATTAAAATATTGAATAATTAAAAAGTAAGTTTTAAAAACGATTCATATTTGATGGTGCTTACTTTATAAAACATAATATCGAGACAAAAAAGAGAAACAACAATCTCAATTACCAATATTACATTATTATAAAACTGCGTTAGGTATAATAGGATGAAGTTAAATTGATTTAATTATTTAAATGTAATATAATTTTCCGTTTTAAGACGTCTACCGAATCGGAAAAATTAATCATGTTGAAGTTATCATTGAAATCACTGCACATACATCGTAAAGGTTCATGAAGAGCGTAATTAGAACTGCACTGACTCAACTTGAAAAACAGAAAATGTCTAGTTCCTCTCCTTGGGATGTTAAAATTTAGAGCTGAGATGAGATATTCCGAATTAATCTCGCCACGAAGTAATTTATACAGAAACATGACATTAAGCATCATTCTTCTGCTTCTTAGGGAAGGTAGTAAAATAATTTTAAGGCGTATTTCATACGATGGAAGCATAATATTGGGGTTCCAACGACTATGACGTAAAGCAAAAAGTAAAAACTGTTTTTGAACGGATTCTATGGCGTCGATGTAGACATTATATTGTGGGTTCCATACAACTAATGCATATTCAAGAATTGGCCTTAAGAGAGAGGTATATAATAATTTAGTAGTAAAGGGATCACTGAATTATTTAGCTCATCTTTTAATAAAACCCAGCACTCCTCTTGCCTTATTTATCACCATATTAACGTGGAGATTGAAGCGAAGTTTTGAATCCATAATAACACCAAGATCGAGAGAACTGGAAACTATTTCTAAGTTAGTGTTATTTATAGTGTAATTTATGTTATTAGCAGATCTTCGCGAGAATGTCATTTGCTTACATTTTTTTAAGTTGAGATTTAATATATTTAATTTACACCAGCCCACAAGTCTATTTAGATCAGATTGTAAAAGATGTCGTTCTTAGGGTGATTTGTAACAAAGAAAAAGTTTCACGTCGTCAGCGTACATTAAGACGTTACAGTGTTTTATTACCAAAGGAAGATCATTAATGAATAGTAAAAACAAAACTGGTCCAAGATGACTGCCCTGAGGAACGCCAGAAGTGACCGAAATACTTTTTGATAGAGAATTCTTATATAAAACCTTTTGAGTACTTCTAGATAAATACGAATTTATCCAATTTAATAATGTGACAGGAAACCCAATAAGGTGGAGTTTTTTCAAAAGAAGATTAGGATTAACACTGTCGAAGGCTTTGCTAAAGTCCGTATAAATAACATCAGTCTGCAGTCCCAAAGTAAAACCATTTATAACACGCGTAGTAAACTCTAAGAGGTTTGTTGTAGTGGACTTACCCTTCAGAAAACCATGTTGAAAGACAGAAATGGTGGAAGACACGGAGTGGGTTAATTGATCAGTTATGATTTTCTCAAATAACTTAGAGATTGCACTTAATTTTGCGATTCCTCGATAGTTAGAAACATCTATCTTGGAGCCAGATTTATGAAGGGGTATAATATAAGAATCCTTCCATATAATATTAAAATAACCACTATGCAAGGAAATATTAAAAATGTTTGCTAGAGGAGAACACAGGTTTGTAGCACATTGCTTTAAAATACAGCTTGGAATTTTATCAGGGCCGGTCGTAAAAGAAGATTTTAATTGTCGAAGATAACTCATGACAATATTTGGGTCTATTACAGGAGTTTCAAAAGAGTTAACTGGCGGGAGAAAAGGATACACCGTGCTAGTATTAAAAGGTATATCGGAGTAAGTTGATTTAAAGAAGTTTGCAAACATGTTACAATAGAAATCACATAGTCACAAGATGATTCTTCCTGATTGAATTTCATAAGGGGTGGAAAGCTGGAGGCTTTACGTTTTGAGTTAACAAAACTATAGAAAAGTTTTGGATCATCTTTTAATTGAGATTTTATGTTAATTTTATAAGCAGAATAACATTGTTTATTTAATAGTTGATATCTATAACGACAAGAAGAATAGGAAGCAAAGTCTAAACTAGAACCAGATATTTTATATTTTTTAAATAAACGATTTTTTAAATTTTTAAGTGCCTTTAGATCATTTGTTAGCCAGGGTTGATTTAAAGGATTGGAGAAACACCTTTTTTGGGACAGACAATAAGAAACACTTTTGCAGAGTATCATTGAAAAACTGTACAGAAGATTCGACGTCATAATATGAATATGATGTTCCGCTAGTTAAAATTGGAGACCAATCAGTCTGCGAAAGTAAGGAATTAAGTTCTACATAGTCCGTTTTCTTAAAATTATAAGCTTTTTTATTTCGCACATCAGAAGTTACTTTATCTTCTTTTTCGTGGGGGAGTAAAACTGTTATTTCAAGAGTTGGATGATGTACATCTTCTGGAAGAGATACGGGATTCGAACAATGGAGATTAACAGTAGTGCATCTATCTACAAATACAAGGTCTAGGGTTCTGTGGTTTATATTTTAAATATCATTGACTTGTTGAAGACACAGATAAGACAGCTTATCTAAGAAATCATTTATCCAATCACTATTGGAAACAGGAGTAAGAAATGAAGAATCATCAGACGATCTCCATGTCACAAAAGGTAGGTTAAAATCACCCAGCACAATAAGAACGTCTTTATTTTTTAACAAATTATGAACTTTTTCGATGGCGTGTAAATGTTTTAAATACATTGTTAAGTCACATTTAGGAGGAATGCAAGAGCAGGTAACATAAATAATGCTATTATTTAATTTAACTGCAACACAAATGAACTCAATGTCACTGATGTCAAGAATTGTCAATTCTTCAGATACAAGCGAGTTTTGAACAGCTATCAAAACACCACCACCGATCTTATCATGACGATCTTTACGAAAAATTTGATATTTATTGCACATTATTTCAGAATTTAAGATATTAGAGCGAAGCCAAGTCTCTGTAAAAATTATAATGTTATATTCGAAATCAAAACTGTGTATGAAAATATCGGAAAGTTTGGAGTTAAGACCCCTGACATTTTGATACGCAAGCTCTAATTTAAACTTGCGGTTTATTAATCGTTTTTTGGATGAGATTCAGTGCTATTTCGGGGACGCGGCAAATGTGCATCATTTACCGGTCTTAGATTGCTTTTAAATTTAAATTCGCGTCCAATTGTGTTTGGCGGCCAAAAGTTTACATCAACTATAGAATTAAATAAATTTTCAGGAACTGTTAATCTAAAAGAAGTAATCGATCTTACATTTGAATATTTGAATTTATGAACCGAAAGATGCAAGGAACTATTCAACTTTGATTTAATGAAAAAAATCTATATCAACCTCTGTTGTATCCGCAGCTAAGCGAGAAACAAAGATTGATTTAGTTGGTGGAATTGCAATGATTGGTGTTGCTGCTCAACAGTTATTTTATTATTTTAAACAACCATTAAAAGTTATTTAGATTCAATATGTTGCTGCTCAACAGTCAACAATAAATGCTGGCACCGCAGATCTTACATTCCAAGGCGGCGGACGGAAATTGCACAACAAAGTGTCAAGTTTCTGTCCGCTCACTTTGACAAAATGCATTATATCGTTTCGTTGTTAAAAGTGCATCAACAACAAAAGTGTATTGAACTTTTGTTTTTGTTAGTTGAGAAGCGGTATAATGCATTAACGACAAAGTGCATTGAACTTTGTTTTTGTTAGTTGAGAAACGGTATAATGCATTAACGACAAAGTATATTGAACTTTGTTCTTGATTATCAATAAATGCATTGATATTTATATTGATATTTGTGTGTATTTTGTGGTGCGGGCTATGTCTACTATGGGCCATTTGTTGACTGTTGAGCAGCAATTATTATACAGCAATTATTATACAAGCAATTATTATACAAGCATTATTTACATGTCTTATGTTAGTGTAAGTAAGTTCTTTTCCTTTATAAGAAAAAGAAATATGATAATAAACCTCAGTTGTTAATTAGTTACGGTAAACATACGTGTTTTAATCAAATTTACTTTCAGCTAATTATTGCCAGTTTAAGTGCTGGCAAAATCATAACCAAAACTTCAATCAGTTCAAGTGCTGATTGAAGCCAAATCAAGGTTTACAACCTTCAATCAGTTCAAGTGCTGATTGAAGAATTTGTCCCTTGGCCTCTGCAACCAAAAGAGGTTGCAACATTTTGGTGACCCCGACGTGATTCAACAAGGATCACGTTACAACAACAAGGCCGTCAGGACAATTGAAGCAGCCTACTGCCAACAAGGCCCGTCAGGACAACAAAGCAGCCTGCAGCCAACAGAAGCAGATCGCTTAACAGTCACAAAGCCGTCAGGACAATTGAAGCAGCCTACGGCCAACAAGCCCCGTCAGGACAACAAGGCAGCCTGCAGCCAACAGAAACAGATTGCTTAAACTGAATAAAAAAAAACCTTGAAATTAAAAGATGAGTGCCGTTGAAGAATTATTCGAGCTCCAACGGCTGACAGGTGGTGAAATACAAGCCGTTATCAGGAATTTTAAAAAGGATTCAGCTGATCGGAAAAGGACAGCATTCTATTACGAAGACCGCTTACAACGCCTAGATGAGGCCTGGGCACGATTTGAAGAGCAAGACAATAAGCTCAGGTTGCTGCCCGGGTTAAAGTTAGACCATGAATATTTCGCGCAGAACTATTATGATGAGATAATGACTTTGGTAAACACATTCAGAGAAGAGTTTGAAAAACATGCAGCAATTATTAAGTCAAGATCTGTTCCCGAAGTAACTCCACGTCTGGCTAACGCATCAACTGATAAAGACGCTGGAAATTCTACGTTGGTCAACGTTTCTGGAATTATCCGAAAGCAAGCAGCAGCCATAATTTCACTACATAGAATTTGTGCGGGTCTGATTGACAACATCGAAGATCAACCATCACAATTCTATGAATTAAAAATAAACACAATCACTCGGTTATGGCGTCAGATTGAAACCCTTAATGCAAATATTTGGGAACATTGTGAATCTCCGAGCTCTCAAGGATATTGTCAAGATGAGTATAATAACATGGAAGATACAGTACAGCAGGTCCTTGTCCAACTATCAATCAATATGACCGCACATCCACCAGCTGAAACACCAACTGCACAAACGGCTATGAGCCCATTTCAGCTACCCAAAATCACCATTCCGAAATTCAGCGGTGATTATCTTGAATGGACTCAATTTCACGACTTGTTTTCAGAAGTCATTCACAAGCAGCAGATACCACCATCACAAAAAATGTGGTACCTCAAAACAAGCATTGCAGGCGAGGCAGAGAAGCTCATTCGGCACCTCGCACTTAGTACTGAAAATTATGCCACAGCATGGAAATTACTGCAAGATTGATACAACAACAAAAGGGTCATTGTTTCAACGATTATTCAAAAGATGTTAAATCAACCTGGGGTGCCAAACAACCCTTCAGCTGCAGATATAAGATCTTTACATGACACAACACATGAAGGACTACTGGCGTTAAACAATTTGGCAATTGAGACAAGCTCATGGGGTCCATTGCTACTTCACATTTTATTGGCGAAGCTCGACAAACAAACTCGATTACTGTATGAACAGTCGCTAGAAAACTCAAGAGAACTCCAAGAGATTAGTCAATATCTGGAATTCCTAGAAAACAGATTCCAATCATTAGAGGCAGTGGGCAACAAATCAAGCCCAACTAAGACAATAGCAGCAACTGTGACTCAAACACAATCAAACAAATGTTCAGTTTGCAACAATGATCCTCATCCTCTATATAAGTGCAAGTCCTTTCTCCAATCTAACATTCAAGATCGCATAAAGACCGTGCAAAAACTTAAACGATGCATGAATTGCCTTCGGTCTGGACATATGGCTCAAGAATGCAGAAGTCGTCATTGCAATACATGCAACAAAAAACACAATTCGTTGCTTCACGACAAGAAACTATCAACTTCAGTCAACTCATCACGGTGCAACGAACCACAAAGGAGTCTAACACCAGCAGCAAACACATTGAACCAAACCTCATTAATTACAACTTCAAACAATGGCTATGTGTTGCTGGGTACTGTAAAAATCAAAATAGCTTCAGAAGATGGACAGACTATTGAATGCAGAGCAATTCTCGATTCAGGTTCGCAGGTGAACTTGATAACTGAAAAATTGGTCAAAAGGTTGAAATTACAAAAGGAACCAAACCCTATCTGGATAGAAGGAGTGTCAAGAGGGAAAAAGAGCTCACAGTATAGTGTCAACACCAAAATTCAATCACGAATAAGCAACTTCAGCATTACACTTAAGGCTTTTATGGTTCCTACAATAATTTCAGCGCAACCCACAAGAGCTTTGGATATGTCAAAATGGCCCATTCCACAAAATATACAGTTGGCAGATCCCGAGTTTAACATACCAGGACAAATTGATCTACTAATTGGTGCTGAATATTTCCATTCTCTCATGTCCATTGGCCAAATTAAGCTGGCAGACAACTTACCAATCCTTCAAAAAACTATGTTTGGATGGCTTTGCAGCGGAAAGATCGGAAGTGGTTATGACAACTTTATGGCATGTGGAATACATTCAACGGACGACGAGCTTAACAATCTTCTGACAAAATTCTGGCAACTCGATGATGTATTAGCTTCAGAAAGCAATCTTACAGCAGCAGACCAAAAATGCGAATCATCCTTCATTCAGAATACTCAACGCGATAAGAGTGGAAGATTCATTGTGAAAATTCCCTTTAAGGACGACCCATCAAGCCTAGGGGAATCAAAGCAGATGGCAATGAATCGATTCTTTTCTTTAGAACGACGGTTGAACATATTTCCAGACATGAAATTATCATACGTCAAGTTCATGCGAGAGTATGAGGCACTTGGGCACATGGAAAAGATTGACGAAGAAGAGATATTGTCGCCGCACTACATAATACCGCATCACTGCGTCATCAAACCAGACAGCAGCACTACTAAATTACGGGTTGTGTTCGATGCTTCGGCTAAGACATCTAGTGGAGTATCGCTTAATGATATAATGCACAGTGGTCCAGTGGTGCAGAGTGATCTTTTATCTATTCTGATGCGATTTAGATCACCGCGATTTGTTTTTACAACCGATATTGAAAAGATGTATCGCCAAATTTGCATACATCCTCAAGACAAAACACTTCAAACCATAATTTGGAGAGAAAGTTGCAGCGACAAGTTGCAATTCTATCAGCTTAAAACAGTAACGTATGGAACACGCTCAGCTCCCTACTTAGCTACAAAATGTCTCCAAACGTTAGCAAAAACAAACAAAATTCAATATCCACTTGGTTCAGCAGCACTAGAAAAGGAGTTTTATGTCGACGATGGGTTATGTGGATCAAACAAATTGACTGAAGCCTTAGAAATAAAACATCAATTAATTAAAATCTTAGATTCTGCTGGTATGAAACTTCGAAAATGGTGTGCTAATCACGCACAACTACTTCAGGGAATACCAATTGATGATCAGGAAGTAGATCTGGACTTTGATAACGACTCCGACAAAAGCATCAGAACACTCGGGATCACTTGGCTTCCAAAATCAGATGAGTTTTGTATAAGGACGAATGACTCTTCAAACACAAAAAATACGAAGCGATCTGTAACCTCCGATATAGCACATATTTTTGATCCTCTCGGATTAATGGCTCCAGTAGTAGTAAAGGCCAAGACTTTTGTGCAAAGGTTGTGGCAACTAAAATTATCTTGGGATGAATCGCTTCCATTAGAAATGGATGCCTCTTGGACCAAATTTCGGAAAAACTTAGTAGCGCTCAACGATATAAGGCTTTGTCGACATATTACAAACCACAAGAACGCCGTATCCTTCCAGATACATCTATTCACTGATGCCTCAGAACGCGCATATGGAGCCGCGGTATACATTAGATCCCTAATAAATGATGGCACAATTGCAGTTCATTTGTTATGTTCAAAATCACGCGTCGCACCACTAAAAACTCAAACCATTCCACGACTGGAGCTGTGTGCGGCCCTATTAGGGGCGCAACTGGTCTCAAGGGTAAAGCAGGACATGTCTCTTGAACACTGCACGACTTTCTTGTGGACTGACTCTGAAATCGTTCTACACTGGATAAACTCAGAATCATCGTCGTTCCAGACATTCGTATCTAATCGCATAAGCAAGATTCAGGAGCTCACCTTAGTAGAACAATGGCGACATGTTAGTTCAAAAAACAACCCTGCAGATTTGTTATCCAGGGGAGTTGACCCAATTGATATAAAACGCTGCTCAATGTGGTTTTATGGTCCTCTCTTTCTTCATGCAAAGGAGGATTCATGGCCCAAAGCATTCCGCAAGGAGCTTGCAGTACCAAACCAAACGGAGCTGAAAAGAAACATAAGTGTTCTTACTACATCAATAAACGAAGATTTAAGCAACATGATTTACAACATAAATCATCGTAACTCTTTTCCAACGTTGCAAAGAATAGTTGGATACATACTAAGATTCATCAGGCACATACGTCGAAGTGATAGAGCAATTAAGGCCACACTATTAGTCGAAGAACTCAATGAAGCGCTAACTGTCATAATAAAAACGGTACAACTTAGCGACTTTAGTGACGAAATACAACAATTGTCAAGAGGACAAGAAGTAAAGAAAACAAGTGCCCTTCACGGTCTATCAGTTTTTCTCGACAACCAAGGTATCATCAGAGTGGGAGGACGACTTCTTGAATCAAATCTGCAATATGATGCCAAACATCCAATGTTATTACCTTACAATGATCCAATAACAAAATTAATAATGCAAGACTTGCACATTAAGAACCTCCACTGTGGACCACAAGCACTTCTTGCTCAGATAAGACAGCGATTCTGGCCCATAAAAGGTAAAATTATGGCCAGATCTATTGTTCAACACTGCATACGCTGCACGCGTGCTCGCCCTCATACATTCAATCAAATAATGGGCAACCTTCCTCATGACAGAGTGCAACCAGAACGTCCGTTCTTTAACTCGGGTGTTGATTTTTGCGGCCCAGTTTGGATACACTACAAAATAAGAGGAAAACGGCCTTGCAAGGCTTATATCGCCGTATTCTGCTGCTTCAGTACAAAGGCAGTTCATCTGGAAGTTGTGAGTGATCTGTCCACCGAAGCATTCATTGGCGCACTCAAACGTTTTACTTCACGAAGAGGAAGATGTCAAAATCTGTACTGTGACAACGCCACCAACTTTGTCGGTGCCAAAAACCAACTAGAAGATCTGAAGAACACCATCCACAATGATCATTCACAAGATGCAATCATTCGGTCATGTACAGACCTGGGTACCACTTTTCATTTTATACCACCAAGGTCGCCACATTTCGGTGGACTGTGGGAAGCAGCTGTAAAATCTGCGAAACATCTTCTGGTAAGAAGCGTAACAACCATTTCTCTCACTTATGAGGAGCTAGAGACAGTTGTAATCCAGATTGAAGCAATATTAAATTCTCGACCTCTAACGCCAATGTCATCTGATCCAAATGATCTCGCTGCCTTGACACCAGGACATTTTCTCATAGGCGAGCCATTAACAGCGATTCCTAGTGGTAAGAAGTGCACAACGAACCCATCAACTCTTGCTCGATGGAAGCTAGTAAATCATATAAAGGACGAGTTTTGGAGCCGGTGGTCAACTGAATACTTGAACGAGCTCCAGTGTCGCAGTAAGTGGAAAGATCAAGCTGCTAATGTAAAAGACGGAACACTGGTGTTAATAAAAGAAGACAACATCACTCCGCTGCAGTGGCCAATGGGCCGAATTATCAACACATATACTGGTAATGATGGTCGGGTTCGTGTGGTTGATGTCAAGACAAAAAACGGTATCTTTAAGCGCCCTATTCACCGTTTAGCACCACTGTTGATGGAAGAACAAGAAGATAACAGTGGCACAGAGTCAAATAATGGTGTGTCCACAAGAAAACGAAGGGACGAAATAAAAAAGGATCAACCAAAGAGAACAAAAACAGCACTACAGTACAGTTGTATAACGTTATTGGCAATATTACTAATGTTGCCGATAGCATGGTGTGAACCAGTCCAGATCACAAAATTTGACCCAAATGCTGGTATTCATTTTGAACACATCGGATCGAGCAAAATCATCACTAGTGAATGGAAACTGGTTGTGTACTATGATCTCAAACCATTGCGTGCTGAAATCCAACTACTAAAAGATGGTACTACGACTATGAACCACATGTGCGATCAAATACAACCCACACCAAGATGCGATGAATTGGTCACACAGTTTCAACACACAAATGCGGAGCTGTATCTCGATAAAGGGTTGTTAGCAAGCCATCGTGAAAAAAGAGGTGCACTCAACTTTGTAGGAAATGTTGCTAACTCGCTGTTTGGAGTTTTAGACTCAGAGTATGCCCATCAGATGTCAGAAACAATAACGGCCATCAATGACAACGAACAACATCTGACAAGCATGATGAAAAAACAGATTTCGATAATTGATTCAACCATTAACATCATCAAACGTGACCAAACTTCAGCTCAAAGCTCATTCGAAAGGCTTGAAGGAAGATTGGCAAGCATCAACGATCAAATTCGTCATAATGAACAGGAGGCACAGAAGGAGCAAACATTCCAAACATTCTTATCGTTAGCCTTTCAATTATCCATTATGACATCAAACGTTCATCGTGTTCAAACAGCACTCATAAATGTCCTTACAAATGTTCATCACGGACAGATCAGTCCTCAGTTACTATCACCACAGCAGCTCAACGATGAAATTTTAAAAATCACAGCGCATTTGTCACCAACCATTCAGATCCCAGGTTATCAAGGCGATATACTATCAATATACAAGTTAATGAAGGTTAAGGCGGCGATAACAGAGAACCACGCAATTTTCCAGATAACAGTACCATTAACCAGCTTGGATCAATTTAACTTATATCGGCTAATACCAATTCCCACAAAGATTAACAACACGATGATGGCAATAAAATTATCTACTACAGTTCTGGCAATAAATGTACCTCGAGATCAATATTTTCCAACCACAACAGAAAATTTGCAATCTTGTTTTAGAATGGAAAATGAATTGTATCTTTGTGCCAACAATCAACCCACATACAATAAGGGATCAGAAGTTTGTGCTTGCGAAGTGAGTTTACTCAACAATGAAACCCGATCCCACTGTAAGTTGGAGCATAGGGAAAATCAAGTATGGACACAAGTCAATGATAGGAATAAATGGATGTTTGCTCTAGCAACGCCAATACAAATTACAACAGTTTGAGACAACCAAGTTTCGCGAATCTCGTTGGACGGGTCAGGATTTATCGAGCTAACGGCAGGATGTACATTAAAATATCAACTCCTTACGATAACAAGCAACCCAATACTTTCCTCATCTACAAACATTTCCTATACTGCATTTGGACACATTATCGATGTTAATTCAACCAAACCAGCATCACTTCCAGTCTTAGAGACCACAGAGATTGAGTATGAACCAGCACTAAAAGAACTGTCAAGGCTGCAAGAAATTTTGGAAGCACACACAATCATCGATCTTCCTAATAAACTGCAAGCTCATCAATATCATAGTTTTGCAGTGAGTTATTCGGGTTTGTTGCTAAGCACAGCCGTCATTCTGGCTATATGCATCTTGTACAAGCGGCAACAGCATAGAGGAGCTTCATCAGAGAATTCTCAAGCAGCACCTACAAATTCTCCAGTGAAAGAACATCCACTGTCAGAGACCATTTCCAACACCCCGCCACAAGTAGCTCCACGGTGTTATAGAAGTTTCTGCGTGGATGTATAAGGTTACGTCTGAATTGTTGAACACTCGTTCAACGCGGGGGAGGATGTTGCTGCTCAACAGTTATTTTATTATTTTAAACAACCATTAAAAGTTATTTAGATTCAATATGTTGCTGCTCAACAGTCAACAATAAATGCTGGCACCGCAGATCTTACATTCCAAGGCGGCGGACGGAAATTGCACAACAAAGTGTCAAGTTTCTGTCCGCTCACTTTGACAAAATGCATTATATCGTTTCGTTGTTAAAAGTGCATCAACAACAAAAGTGTATTGAACTTTTGTTTTTGTTAGTTGAGAAGCGGTATAATGCATTAACGACAAAGTATATTGAACTTTGTTCTTGATTATCAATAAATGCATTGATATTTATATTGATATTTGTGTGTATTTTGTGGTGCGGGCTATGTCTACTATGGGCCATTTGTTGACTGTTGAGCAGCAATTATTATACAGCAATTATTATACAAGCAATTATTATACAAGCATTATTTACATGTCTTATGTTAGTGTAAGTAAGTTCTTTTCCTTTATAAGAAAAAGAAATATGATAATAAACCTCAGTTGTTAATTAGTTACGGTAAACATACGTGTTTTAATCAAATTTACTTTCAGCTAATTATTGCCAGTTTAAGTGCTGGCAAAATCATAACCAAAACTTCAATCAGTTCAAGTGCTGATTGAAGCCAAATCAAGGTTTACAACCTTCAATCAGTTCAAGTGCTGATTGAAGAATTTGTCCCTTGGCCTCTGCAACCAAAAGAGGTTGCAACAATTGGCTTAGGTGGAACAGAAACCTGAGAAGTAAGAGGAACAACCTGGGAATCAACCAAAGTTGGTGAAAGAGAAACAGTTTGGGCATAAGACATGACTGGCAATGAAGGTGGAGGTGCCAGCACTGGCAAAGGAGCAGAAATCGATATGTTTGCTGTATTCGAAGTAGAAGTTTCAATAGGTGGAGGGGCTGTTATACCACCAATGTCCATGTCATCAGCAATGTCATGTACAGAAGCATGTAGAGTTGGAGTTGAACCCGTTTTTTGCTTACTACGCAAAGACATGTGTTTTTTTTCCTTTTGGGAGAAGGAATTGACTCTTCAATATATTTAAAATCGTCGAAAAGAGACTGATATTTAAAAAATTTTGCAGAAAGCGAAGAAAGTTCCTTACTTATTTCAGAGAAGCCTTGCTTTGTCTGCTTGAAAAGCTTATAGAAGTTGATGTCAGCCAATCTACATTTCTCGCAAGACCAACTCAACCCTTTACCTTCCTCAATACAATCCGCAACTCGGCCTGTCACGCCTGCACATTTGGAATGAACAGCATTATCACATAACCAGCATGATAAAAACCGCTCAGTTTCACCCCTTACAGAGCAGCCAGGCTTAGCACAAATCATATTAAAATAATGCAGATAAAATGACGAAATTTGAAATCACAATTATACGTTTTTGACATTAAAATAAAACAAAAATATGTATTTTCATATAAAAATGTACATTTTTAAATCAAAAATTTTCAACTTTAAAACAAAGTTTTCTGTTTTCAGATTGAAAATAAAATGACCTATTTTTGAAATGAAAATAACAATAATTTTCAATATAAAAATATCATAGTTTATTTAAAAATTTTAAACCCAACTTATATTACTGCTTATTTTTGATTTAAATTTGGAATTTTCTATTATATTTTGTGATGAATCCATGATATAGTGAACAACTCGAAATAGTGAACGATTTAGTAACTGACATTTCAAAGAATAAGAAGCAAAAAATTAAAAAAAAGTTTCAACATTTAAGCCAAAACGTCCATTTTTTAAAAAAAATTCAGTCTCGAAAATGCGAACAGTCTGGATACAATCAACAGGCCTTGCAAAAATTAGTTGACTATATCCAAACTCGACTGTATATGTGTACCAGAGATGCAGTGATTGAGCTTACTCATCGTGGTATGAGTTCGATAGCAGCAAAGAAACTGTCTATTCTTTTTTCAAAGTACAAATCAATCTCTTATTTATAACTAGTATTCCCCGGCAGATGTTGTGCTGCCACAAACCGCCTTACTGCCATATACGAAAATGTCAAGATATACCAAATATATTCACCATTTTCAGTATAGCTGCCGGAAGTAACCATATGAACTAAATTACCAAATTTTGGTTTAAAACGATGAAATCCGTGCGAAATAAAGCATTTTTGTTGTTTTGTAAGCGGTAAAAAGGGATGCGGCAAAATTATTTCCCTTAAACCATCTCGTGCTCGTAACAAATCGAATGCCAAAATTTCAGCCCAATTTAGCTTAAACCTGGCGCACTTTGCTTCACTCCACGCTGACCCCCCAAAAGTGAGTGTAACTATAGTGGGATATGCCCATTTTTAGTTCACATGCTAACAGAAGCCATATGAAATAATTTACAAAATATTTTTCTAATACTACCCAAACCGTTGAAATAAAACATTTTCATTGGTTTTTGGGCGGTAAAAGGGGGCGTTGAAATTTTTAGTACATTTTCTGATAGTAACCATACAAACTAAGCCAAAATTTTAGCTGAATCGACCCAGTAGTCAATTGAAATGATTTCTTAAAAAGTGAGCTTGTCTATATAGCCATGATGCCCATTTTTAGTACAGTTTCCGATAGAAACTATACAAACTTAATTACCAAATTTAAGCCATATACGACCCAAATTGCCTACAATAAAACATTTTTATTGATTTGGTGGTGATAAGAGGGGGTGTAAAAATTTTCCTAAACCTATAGGCATCACACTCACAGACAGACAGAAAAGCAGACAAGACAGTATTTTTCTTTTTATATATATAGATATTATTTTATATTTATATTATAATATTATTTATATTATACTAATGTATGCATCAATTTTAATAGGATATACAATTTAATTATATTTATATTGAAATTTCTTAAATTTTTTAGGAATACTAATTTTTGTTTTGCGTTTATTGTTTTTGTGATTTTGTTAATTCATTTGATTACTGTTATGTGTTCAATGTTTTCTGTTATATTAAGGGTTCTCATCTAAGCATGTAACTAACCCGTAAACATTGTAAGCCTTGTGAACTTACATGCGCGTAAACTAACTGTCAAAATTTGTATGGGCGTGAGTTTACATCATTTCCGAGCCTATTTTGTAATGTAAACTAGCATGTAAATCTACGTGTGTGAATGAGAGTTGCCTTTAGCGCTAATAATTACACGTTTTATTTATTTTTCTATGTTAATGATGGTTTTTAAAAGGTTTAAAATTTAAAAAAATTATAATGTTGTCGCAGCCGCAGCCGCCATTTTGTCGACATTAACGCTATTTACACTTTATCGCTCATCAAAAGTTTAAATGCTTTACATGTTTACATGCTTAGATGAGAACCCTTATTATGTTTTGGGCACTTATGACCGCGTATCTCTGTATGAGCTTCGAAAATAAACCGTTCGATTTCAAGTGATTTTTTTATTACAAATGCAAAGCTAAAACCTAATACAAAGTAAATAAAGAGAGCAAGAGAGTAGAAAGTTAAGAAAAACAGCAAAGTAATAAATTTTTTAGCAGAAATAGGGTGATGAAATAATTCATGTAAATTCATGCTGCTAACTTAAGTTGAATTGGCAAAACACCGGCCGCGTTGAAAGACTTAATGTCCTCAAATTCCTACTCCAATGGAAGCACAGCCAATTTGTGTATTGGAAGTCTATATCTTCCGATCCTTGTTATGATGTCGGCAACACGGATTTTGTCGTCTTGACCAGCGATTATGGCCTCCACTCTGCCGAGCATCCATTGCTGTGGCGGGAGAGGTTGTCCTCGTGTTCCACGAATACCTGGCCGACTGCAAGGTTTGGTTGTTCGAGTGCCCATTTGGCTTTGGATTGCAGGCCCAGTATGTAGTCTTTCGACCAAGACTACCAGAACCTTCGCTTGAGCTTGCATAACAGTCGCCATCTCTGTAAGCACGAAATCTTGCTGTCGGGCACGGCGAGCGTAGATCCTGGCGGCAACGTGCTTAGAAAACCTCCTTTTAGTAGGTGCGCTGGGGTGAGTGCCTCGCTGTCGTTGGAGTCCTGGCTCAGCGGAGCAATGGGTCTGGAGTTCAGCACTGCCTCGACTTCGACAAGCAGCGTTTGAAGCTCTTCGGTGGTGAGCAGAGCGATGCTCTGCTGTTCGAAGCAGGAGATGCTGCGCAGATTTTACAGCTGCCTCCCACAGCCCTCTGAAGTGCGGCACTCTGGGGAGCTTCCGATCGGCTCCCATGTAGTTCGTTGCGTTGTCAGTACATCTTCTCGGGGAAACCGCGCCGCACCGTCCGATGAACCTTTTGAAAAAAGAACAAAACAGACAGAGGATAGGTCTGTTATTAGCTCTAAATGTACAGCGTCGCGCCGTCCGATGAAACTTTTGAAAGGAAGAATAAAACAGTCAGAGGATAGATCTGTTATTAACTCTAAATGTACAGCTTTAGACGTAAAACAAATGAACACTGCTATATACATTTTGACAGGTGGCCGGCCGCGAATTTTTAGAGTTGTGTGCACAGGGCCACAAAAATCTACACCGCTTATAAGGAACGGACGTAATGCTTTCAACCGATCAGACGGCAAGTTTCCCATTATTTGCGTAAGCAGCTTTGGCTTGTATCGAATTAATGTATGCAGGTTCTTACGGTTCTACTACAGGCCTTTTGTGAATTTATCAGCGAGATTTTCTGACGAAGAAGTGCCACCAACTTTGTTGGTCTCTGAATAATTCATGTCTCTGAATAATTTCGGCAATTTTCAGGAAAGCCCAATCTAATTCTTTTGCAGTTGGAACAAGTGAAATAATTTCCTCGTTTTTTCTTGAAGCTTTCAAGAAACGCAATATATAAGCAAATATTCTCAGTAATCTTGTATAAGGAGACTGGTTAGAAATTAATGTCATGATGTTATCTGATTTGTCATCTTAAGCAGCAATAATTTACTCTTTTTCTTCTCCAAAGTTTCTTGGTCTGGCGATAAATCAAAATGATTATTTTTATGCCAGGTATCGGCGTCTTTAAGCAGATATAATGGACCTTTGAACCAAATTGAACTATTTAGTTCATCTACATTACATATTCTGCAGACGATGTATGCAGGATTTTGTTTTGATGGCACGTGTCACCAAGAAACTTCATGGGACCACTCTTGTTTTTCTGATACTCTATTTGCCACAAAGGTAGTAAGGGAAGATTGATGAGTTTGAATCCAATGTAACGTAATTTCTGAATCCGTCCAGAAATATACATTCGCGATTCCACAGTTCAGCAAGGGCTGAACTTGAGTCCAAAGTTTTGCCAGCAGATGCGCTGCATATAGCTCGAGTCTTGGCAATGACTCTGTTTTGAGCGGAGCAACTTTTGATTTGGCAGTTAACAGTTCTGAGTGGATACCAGTGGAATCATGGCTTCAAATGTAGATGCAACAGCCGTATGCTCTGATGGAAGCGTCGGCAAAGCCATGAATTTGACATGTTGTAGCTGGATGTGTGTTTACATAGCGCGGAATAGCTATGGAATCCAGTTGAGTCAAATTTGTTTTGAAATTTTGCCAACTGGTATCGAGGCGCATAGGAATTGACTCATCCCAATCGAGTTTTTGAAGCCAAAGCTCTTGCAATAAGATTTTTGCTTTGGTGACGATTGGGCACAAAAGTCCGAGAGGATCGAAAAGCCGAGCTGAAAATGACAATATGTTTCTTTTCGTGGCTCGCAATTTGTGTAAATTTTCTTCCAAATGAAACTTAACGGTGTTCGTTTATGATGATTGGTTTGAGAACCATTTTGTTAATTGGAATCCCGCAGAGTCGAGAATATGTGTGACTTGCCTTCGAATAATTTCGAGATCGTTAATATTGGCAGCACCCGTTAGCAAGTCATCGACTTAGAAATCGTTGCGGACAGACTTTGATCCAATTGGATGAGTGTCCTTGTACAGGTCACTTAAGTGAATTAAGCAACATATTGCTAGGAATGGAGCAGGTGAAGTACCGTACGTCACGGTATTCAACTTGAAAATTTAAAGAGGATTCGATGAATCTCTTCTCTCCATAAAATTAGCTGGAAGTTTCGATCCGCTTCGTCAATTTGAACCTGACGGTACATTTTTGCGATATCAGCCGTTATTGCATATTTATGCATACGAAAGCGTATCAACATTGAATATAGTTCTTCTTGAATCGTTGGACCAACCATTAGAATGTCATTAAATGACAGATTGGATGATATTCGACAAGACGCATCAAAAACTACGCAAAGTTTTGTGGAAGTACTTTGTGGTCTTAAGACGCACTGATGCGGAACGAAATAGTGTGGAGTATCAGAGAAACTTTTATTAGTTCGAGTCATGTGACCCAAGTTAAGGTACTCTTTCATAAAGTCCATATATAACTCACGCAGTTCAACGTCTTTTAGAAGCTTGCGCTCCAGCGACAAAAAAGTATTTCCGCTGATTCAAAGGACAAACCAAGTGAGCTGGGGTCAGACTTGAAAGGATGTGATACCTTAAACCGACTTCACAATTTATCTTCACATAGCTGTTGCTCTGGTGCTATTTTGGTTGATGTTGACTCCTTGGGAATTTCTTCCAACTCCCAGAATTTTTGTACTAAAGAGTCAAGCGAACAGCTTTCTTCTTCTTTGTAACTTAGCAGGTTACAAATTTGAGATTTGGGGCTCTCAATGCTTTTGAACTTTCTAGACACTATCCAACCAAGTAAAGTCCAACCAAGCTTTCTTCTTCTTTGCTACTTAGCAGGTTACGAATTTGAGATTTGGGGCTCTCAATGTTTTTGAACTTTCCAGACACTATCCAACCAAGTAAAGTTTTTTGGAGTGTCGGAAGATCTGGACTGTGTAATATTTGTCCGACTGAAAGTAGCTCAAAGAAAGTTTCAGCACCAAGCAGTAGATCTATCTTTTGTGGTTAAATTAAATTTAAGTTTCTCTCTTTCTTCTTCAATTGCATCCTTTGTGCAAGTTCCCCGGTTATAAAATTAATTTGTGAACAGGAATATAACAAAGTTCTGGCTAATTTCTATTCACCAGATTTACTTTTTATATTGACTACGGCTGTAGCTAAAATGACCAAATGAACGAAAAGTTGATGGATGACCAAAATCAGAACTTGAATTAGGCGTTGCTTGAAGGGTACTTGTGGAATAATGATGCAAAAGTGAATGATGTGATTTAATACACACTCGACACCGCGAGGTTTTGAATCTTGAAACGTTGTGCCCTCTTTTTAGACAGTTTATGCACGCTGGAATTGCTTTGACTGTGTCAAATCTTTGCGATACAGGCAGTGCAGCGAAAGGTGAGCAGGTATTTATAGCGTGCTATTTTGACTTACAGAACAAACACTTGCCATCTTCCTGAGAAGTACTTTTGTTACACTCAAACGAAGATTTGACATTCTTTTTGGATCCAGAAGCTTGCTTTGGTTTTAGAAACCTACATCTTGACGTGGAAGCCTCATCAGCAGAAAAATGGTGGTGTCGCTTATTGAGAGCATTTTCATAATCACTCCATAAGGGCAGCTTATCGTAGTCCAGCTGTTCTTCCCATTTGGATTTCGTGATTGGATCGACTTTGGACATTACTAAATGAATAAGAATTGCATTTGTGATATTTTTATCATCTCCTATTGACAATAGGGAGTCGTAAAGTGCGGATACAGTGTCAATCATGGTACGTAAGGCTGCAGCTGACGGTTTATTGATCTCTGGAAGATCGAAAAGTTTCGAAATGCTGTCGAAAAATATCAGACAATTGTTGTCATTAACTTTTTTAAGGCTAGCCAAAGCTTTCGGATAATTTCTTTCTGTCACTTGGAAGGCCTTTACTGTACCAAGAGCTTCATCAGATAAGCATGAAAGCAAATGATTGAATTTCTCAATATCAGTCAATGTGTGATCATTATCCACAAGATTTTCAAAAAGACTGATGAAATTCTTACAGTCGGCATATTTTCCACTAAGTTTCACTAAAATTTGGGAAGACGCATAACCTTAATGTTAGAATTTACTTGACAGTATTATTAACTGAACCGAGAAATTACTTTGCAAACAAACTTTTATTATTTTTTAATAAAGCCTCACACAATAATTGAAAAAGTAAAAATCTTTAACAAATAAAAAAATTTAATGTTTTTTATTTTTCTCAGTGCAGAAATTTAACAGATTTGTTTAATTGAAGTTAATTTAATTGTACATACAAAAAAAATCCGCATTAAACGAAAAACCGGAAAGTTGATAAAAAATCCCACGAACGTCTTTCGATAAATTTTTCGAAATGGCAACCCTGTTACAATTTGACTTCAAAACCCAATAAGCCAAACAAGCTTGGAATAAGCTTGTAGTAAGCTTACAAGCGTAAACATAGCGCTTGGAAAAAGCTTGTAAAAACTGTTGTGAAATGATTTTAAGTAATTGTAGAATATAAGAACCTTGGAAAAATATTCCTTGCTGTAATATTATTCCAAGCGTTTACTATTCAATTGGTCATAAGTGTTGCAAATAAGCTTTCTACAATACTTTCTTTGCAATTGGAAAAAAGTGTTGTAAAAGTATTATTGAAAATAATTATTAAATAATTGGAAGAAAGTGTTATAAAAATATTATTAAAACATTTATTAAATAATGGGAAGCAAGTATTATTGTAAGCTTTTAGCACCTGTTTTTAAGAAATCTTGTGTGCTCGGAGTTATCAAAGGAGCACAAATTCATCTTCTCAGTAAAATTAATCTATACGACCATCATATCAAAATCTATAAGAAATTTATCTATAAAATACTGTCGATAAACACTTTGCCACTAAAAAAAAGGGAATATAAATAAAACTATGTGGACTATTCAATATACATTTTTATTAAAGGACATTGGTGTAAGTAACAAAATATTAAAAATTAATTTAAGTATTATAAAATTCTAAAAGAATGTGTTGGAATTATCACTGAACACAAGCCACTGACATCAAAATTGTAAGTGATGGAACTTTGTTTCTTATTGCAATTGTACTTTTTAGTACTTGGGGAATTCCACATTCAACAATAATGTGGAAGTTGTGAAACAATTACCTCTGAAAGCATTTTCCAATCATGCTTTGAAAACGATTGTAAATTAAACTTCAAGTAAACTTACTACAAGTATTATTATAAGAAGCTTACTTTTATCCTGTTTCGATACAATTATGCAACACAACTTGTAAATTTATTACGTAGACAAGTGTTTTCAAAGCATGTTTGTAAAAGGCTTTCATTATTCCATTGTAGGTTAGCTTAATCCAAACACTATTATAGAATGGTTGATTGGGAAATAGCTAAACAAAGAGAGCACAGATGAGTGTGGGTGTAAAGTTTTTTTGTTTTTCACACACGAAACGAAAATTAGCGCTCACTTGGTTGCTGCACTTATTTTGAAGTTTTTAAATTATTTATGAATTTACTTAATCAATCCACAGGTTCAATTCGGTTTTTGCACTAAAAACGCGAATACTCAATTTGTATTAAATTGGATATAAGATAGCCGACGACACTTTTATTGAATAAAATGACAAACTGACGGCACGTTTGGGATTTTCTTCGGCAATATTGATGGCTAACTTCACGAAAAAGGACTTGACATTTTTGATTTCAATAAAATTATGGGCGATATAATTAAGTTACTAGATTTACAAACCCTGCGCAACGCTGTTTGTTGTTGTTTCACGTCTTTTTGTTTTTTTGATACAATTGGTAGTTATGTATATATGTATGTAAGTATGTGTAAATATCAAAGAGAACAAATGCAATTAATTGTGCGCAAAGTGAATATTGAATATGAACATTGGTTTTCGTTTGTATTGAATATCTCGGCTACTAGATTAAAATTTTTTAATTGTCGGTTTAATTTAAGCGATAAAGCCTTGCTTTTATTAAGCAGTTAACAAAATTCCTTGCACATTTCAAATTAATTGCATTTAAGTACCTCGGATTTAGCAACTTCCTTTTTGCAAAAACAGCAACTGAGGTTCCCACAGACCATTGAAGAGCGAATCAGCAGTGAGATGGAAAAGCTGAAACCAGCAGATAAGCGCAAAGGCAAAAAGCAGCGTTGCAGTGACAACATACGGTACCAGAAACGGCGTAAGGACAGCGACGCAAGCACTGGACGGCAGCAGAAGCAGCGTTTATACGCGAACGGGATCACTGGCAACAGTGGTGGCGGAACGGCAACAAATTGCGCGGTTGATGGCAGCGTTATGCGTTTGCTATACGCACCCAACAAAAATGGCGATTAAGAGGCGCTTAACTTTTTGCACCAACAAACCGACACAAACCGAACTGTTTTGGTTAAAAATAAATTTAATTAATTTTATTTTTTTGTATCTGTTTTTTAAATCGTGACACGACTTACAAGCGCAACTAGTTTGAGCTCACAAAACGAATAATAAGCAAGTCCCTGCTCGGGTGCCATGAAATTTCTTAATAATTTTTAAGAAAACTAATTTTTTCGCGTTTTTTGTTTTTGTGATTTTGTTAATTCATTTGATGATTGTTGTGTGTTCAATGTTTTCTGTTAAATTATGCTTTGGGCACTTATTACCGCGTATTTCTCTATGAGCTTCGAAAATTATCTGTACGCTTGGAAGTTCGATTTCAAGTGATTTTTTAATTACAAACTCAAAGCTTAAACCTAATACAAAGTAAAGAACGAGAGCAAGAGAGTAGAAAGTTAAGAAAAAAAGCAAAGTAATACATTTTTTTAGCAGAAACAGGGTGATGAAATAATTCATGTTAATTCATGTTGCTAACTTATGTTGACTTGGCGAAACATATATCATATTAAATTCATCAAAATCGTTATTTTACTTTAACTCCATAAAATTTTGAAAAAGTCACACCAGTTGGTTATAAGATCTCACGATTATCCCAGGAAAATCTTTGTTACCACCAAAATACAAAAACCGTCCACATATTAACATTTCTCAACGAAAATGCAACCCAGCATTGGCATTGGATGACAAGCGCACGAGCTAGTAGAAAAGTTCTCTACTCACAACTTTGATCGTACTTTACCCCTGCTTTACAATTTTACAGGATGAGGTCGAAGCAAATTCTTCATAAGAACTCGTTGTTTCTTGTCTAGCTGTCAAGGGCCGACCGACCTAACGCGCTATTGAGTTTTGGGCATAATGATGATAAAAATACAATTAAGTCCTCTGTTGCGAAAAAAATAAATTACTTTCCGAACAACCCTTTATGTTATAATGATTCCCTTTTAAAAAAACAGATGCGTCGTTGGACTTACGAGAGAAGCAAAGTTTTCTCGCAGTTTCACAGATTTAATAATTTAATGTTTTTTTATAACAACAATAAAGTCATTTTTAAATTCAAAAATTTTAAATAACAATAATAACATAAATAACATAACATAAAAAATTAAATAATTAAAAAAACACTCGTTATAATCAAACCAGTAAATTTTATTACATATTTTATTATTTTATTTTATTGCATGCTACATTAATTTTCAACTATTTTTGTAAATGTGTTCAACTATCATTATGAAATTTTATTAATGAAATTTTATTATTAATGGCATTATGATAACTGAAATAGCAAACGTATGTTGGAGAAATTATGTCGTCAATATATTTAGCAAAGACTGCATCACAAGTTGCCCTAATATTTGAATAGCTTATTATTTGTAAATTAAATTTATCAAAAAGGAATTGTTTAAGTGCCTTTTAGTGTTACCATATGTCCCGTATTTGTCATGATGTTTGCAATGTCCCGCTGGGACAAGATTTGTCCCGTATTTTCACGAATTTCTAAAATGTCTATGATATTAAATACACATCCCAGCTCATATGGCTGTTTTCAGAAAATAAGTGTAAGCACACCATAATAAAGTACTATTCCATAGTAATTAAATTTCATACAACCCTGTTATATTAATTTTATTTGATAATTTAGCTAATATGAACTATAATTTTTTTTTAATAACAGCAGGAATCAAAATGAGCAAAACTAGTGAATCAGAATGCACTGGAATTGCAAAAAAAAAAGGACAAAAAGGCTTACCAAATATAACATTAGGTTGGAAAATGAATTAAAGTGACTGCGTTCCGTAAGTGGAAACGAGCATAAGGCATTTAACCGGTTATGTAGAAAGGAGTTCTTCTGTAGCTATGGTGGACTAAGTGATCTTAGGCAGCACGCAGCTTCTAAATCACACATTAATTTTTATACCAGTGATGCATCTAGCAGCATTTCACAGCATTTCTCATCCTTATTGGATGAGCTGGTATCTGCAGCAGAAGTCACCTAAATGTACCATACTGTAAAGCATACTCGTGAAATAAGAGATTTCACTCGACGCTCGTTATTTTTTGCTCGCTGATATTAGCCATCCATTAACAGAACAGGATATTTTGATGGGACATTTATTTTACACCCCTTCAAAAAGCGCGTTTGTGTACATTTTGTTTTCTATATTTTAATCATTTTGGCTGCGAGCACAAGGAAGCAAAAAGATTGGTATTTTTTAATGTGCTTGCCTGTTTCTTCTTATTTGAATACCTAAAGAAATATTGCAAATTTTATGAAAGAAAATAAAATTTTACAGTTTCTTATTTGCATGTGCATGGTTGCCGAATTTATTTTGTTTCCAGCTGGACATTTTTTTTGTGATTTTGTTGTAGCTATATATTGGTTGCTGCTGCAGAGAAGGATTTTTAGGTATTTCATTAGCTGAATAGAAAGACAGAATTCTGATTCGGCTAATGAAATAATTATTGGGTAATAAAAAAAATTTAGCAATAAAATAGAATTGGCTCAGCAGTATTTTATAAATTTAAAGTAATATTTTGGTTGCTACTTTGGATACACAAGCATATTTTTTAGATACTTCATTAGCCGAATAGATAGACGGAATTCTGATTAGGCTAATAAAATAATTATTGGATAATAAAAAAAATTGAGCAATAAAATAGAATTGGTCTAGCAGTATTTTATAAATTTAAAATAAAATAAAGAAATATTTATTGTAGATTTAATTAATGAGAATAAAAGTTATATTTGATACAAATTTTACAGATTATTTTTTATATGTATGTATGTTTTTTTTTCTTCATCTTCTTGTAGTTGCCGAATTAAATTTGTTTCTAGCTGGACATTTTCCTTGTAGCAACATTTTGCTTGCTACTTTGGATGCACAACCATAATTTTTAGATACTTCATTAGACCAATAAAAAGACGAAATTCTGATGAATCGGCCAATGAAATAAATATTAGTCAGGACTTGAAATTTTTTTTTAACAAAAATGCTTTTAATAAATTAAATTAACTTGAATTAACAAAATACAAACACCGAAATTCTTCAAAATCGTTCTAACTGTTTAGGAGGAGTTCAGTGAGAAAGCCATATACAGAAGAATTTATTGTATAAAGATATTTTCCCGCAGACGTTGTCCTGCAAACGCCTTACTGCCATATATGAATTTTCAAGCGAATCGGAAAAAAAAAACATTTTATATTTTCACCATTTCGAGTATAGTTGTCGAACGTATCTGTATAAACTAAATTGCAAAACTTTAGTCTAATACAACCAAAACCGTCCAAAATATAGAATTTTTGTTTATTTGTAGGTGATAAAAGAAGTTGTGGCAAAACATTTTTCCCTTAAACCATCTAGAACTCAAAACAAATCGAGTGCCAAAATTTGAGCTTAATTTGCTTTATAATTTTAACTGTATTAAAATGTAAAACAAAATACATTTACGAATTTCGTAATCAATTTTTACTAATACTTTTTACAAGTTTAACAAAATTTAATACTTTTTGATGCTTGTATAAAAATTTATTCCAATTATTTTATATTATTTTATATTTTATATTATATTATTTTAAGAAATTTTAAGTATATACTATAATAAATACAATATATGTTTGTACCAAAAACCAATTCGATTTGATATAAAATCATAATGTATGCAGTTTTTTCGAAAAAATCCCCACAAATCTTAAGATGCAAAATTTAAAAAGCGACTTTATGGATAGCTACTTCATAATCTTAAGCTATTTCGGAAAAAATACAACCAAAACCAAAATTCGGTTAGTTTTTTTATTCGAATTTTGGCTTTTGTAGTTTGTAGTTTTAATTGAAGGAGAATTGAACAATAATCATTCTGAAAAAAATTAAATTTTCAAAAAATTGTTGCTTAGTGATTTAAAATAATTTTATGTAGGCAGTTACTGCTAAACTAAATATATCTATTTGTACATGTATTTTTGAAAAACTATGTTATAAATTACTGAGGATATATAACAGTCAAGTTTTATGATTGGATTTTTTGTTGTTGAATTAATAAAAATTGTACTTCTTTGTTATATCAATTTGATACAAAATATGCACTATAATAAAGTAGAAGTGAATGTGTTCCACTGTTTGGAAAATAAATAACGAAGTAAAAACTTACTGAATTTCTGGACGATCTTGGGATCCCTGGATTCCGGGATTGTATTTTCAGATCCTGAAAATCCCGGGATCGACAAAACTCCAAAAATTGACATCTCTACACTGCCCTAAGTTTTATTGAAAACATAACCTAGTTTCAATAGAAATTCAAACTATTATAGAAATTTATCAATTATATTTATATTAAATTGTTTTCAAATGTAATATTTTACAAAATAATTAAAATCGTCGTCTATACAAGAGTGATTTTTTCGAAACAAAGTTTTTTTGATCGGAAAGGGTGTTTTAAAAAATCTATCAAGCCGATTGGGCTGAAATTTCAATACGTTATTCTACAGCCAATGGCTGTAACATATAGTAGAATTGGTAATTTTTAATATTTTTTCCTATTTTGTACCCCAATGAAAAAACCCTGATATTTGTAAATGTCTGCTTAGAAGTTCACCATTTTTTCATTTTTGTACAAATACATTTATTTTTTTAAATGATTTTTACATTTGTAGATTTTAAGGTATTTTTTCGAAAAACTGCATACATTTTAATTTTATGTCATATCGAATAGTTAGCTTATGGCGTAAGAAAAACTTTTATAAATTAGGGCCACCTTAATGTACATTTACACAAGAAAACAGTATATACATATGTTGTATTTATTATAGTATATACTTAAAATTTCTTAAAATAATATGATAACTTCATGGTTAGAAATCTTGGAATAAATTTTAATACAAGCATTTAAAAGTATTTAATTTTGTAAAACTTGTAAAAATTATTAGTAAAAATTTATAACGAAATTCGTAAATGTATTTTGTTTTACATTTTAATACAGTTAAAATTATAAAACGATAGGTATAAAGCAAACTAAGCTCAAATTTTGGCACTCGATTTGTTTTGAGTTCTAGATGGTTTAAGGGAAAAATATTTTGCCACAACTTCTTTTACCACCAACAAATAAACAAAAATTCTATATTTTGGACGGTTTTGGTTGTATTTAGACCAGTGTCGGGCAGCTTTGCACACTTGAGATTGTGTTTGTGCAGTAAAATATGTCTTTATCTCACCTACAGAACGATCAAAGCTCCAGTGTTTAAGCGAATGTCAAGCAGATAAAATCTGCGCTTACGTGTGCCTTGAATATATTATATTATATCTGTGTCGATAAGCAAAAATAGCTTAAGTCGATTTAAGACAGAACTGAGTTATTGATATAGTTGTGTTTCACGTATATTATGAACACACGAAATCTAGAACTTCTAGCATGACCTTAGCCAAACAAAAGAACCTTTCATATAACTTATATGGCGATTGAAAACTTTGAAGCAAGATTTCTGGAAACTTTGAAATATGACTTAAGCTGTTATTGCGCATCGACACAGATATAACGTAAGATTACACTGTATGTATGCAAAATTTTTGGAAGTATGTATGAAAAAAAATTTTATTTTTAGAAAATAATGGCATGGCGCTGCAACAAAGAGGTAAAATTAAAAAGTTATGCATAACAAGGCATTACGATAATTTGCATGGCCAATATAAGGTAATTGTAGGGCTTGCTATGGAGAAATTAATTAATTATTTAAAAGCGGCATGTCCACATATCAGATCATATCGTGATCAGTTCCAAATACGTTTAATAAAAGCATCTTACGCTGTCAGTTTAGCCTTGGCAAAACACAATAATTAACATAAGCACAATAAGAAACATATTTATTATTTACTATTAGTAGGCCTTTTTACATTTACGTCTGCTTATCTGTATTTCACATATACCTTCTCTAATTCTGCCATGGTTTATACAGATACGTTCGGCAACTATACTCGAAATGGTGAAAATATAAAATGTTTTTTTTCCGATTCGCTTGAAAATTCATATATGAGCTGTTCAGAGCACAAGTGGCGTAAGTCCATTTTTTAGGGAAATTGAGTTAAGTACGTAGAAGTGAAGAAGAAAATGTAACCTATTTATGAGTACGGGCTAGAAACTCCTAGCTTACGTAATCTCTGAACAAAATGCAATACTTTGTTATTGCTCTGACAAATACCATTATTTTTTCAGAGCACAAGTGGCGTAAGTCCATTTTTGGTAGTTTTGAAAAAATTGAACGTTTAGAAAAATTCTTAAATGAATTTTAAGTATGAAGAACACAGTTTTGCTTATAAGCTTGGTCAAGAGCATAATTGGAGCTATCCATATCGTAAAAAATAAACTAAATAATACAGAAAAACGATGCAGAATATTGCATAATAGTGAAAATATTTGGAATTGCGCCACTGAAAATTATTTTAAATTTCTCGTTTCCGCTGTAGAAATCTAATAGGAGATATTTTTCAAAAACTTTTTGATGAGGAATGGCAGCATTTTTACCTAGAAGTTGGACCAAACCACCCCTTAGCGATTATCTTTATTATTAAGGGAGATATAAAATGAATGGACTTACGCCACTTGTCCTCTGAAAATTTTTAAAAATTTCTCTTTTCCGCTGTAAAAATATAATGGAAAATATTTTTAGGAATTTTTTGATGAGGAATGACAGCATTTTTTCATAGAAGTTGGACAAAACTACCCATTAGCGATTATCTCCATTATTAAGGGAGATATAAAATGAATGGACTTACGTCACTTGTCCTCTGAAAATTTTAAAAAATTTATCTTTTCCGCTGTAAAAATGTAATGGAAAATATTTTTAGGAATTTTTTGATGAGGAATGACAGCATTTTTACATAGAAGTTGGATAAAACTACCCATAAGCGATTATCTCCATTATTAAGGGAGATATAAAATGAATGGACTTACGCCACTTGTCCTCTGAAAATTTTTAAAAATTTCTCTTTTCCGTTGTAAAAATATAATGGAAAATATTTTTAGGAATTTTTTGATGAGGAACGACAGCATTTTTTCATAGAAGTTGGACAAAACTACCCATTAGCGATTATCTCCATTATTAAGGGAGATATAAAATGAATGGACTTACGCCACTTGTCCTCTGAAAATTTTTTAAAATTCCTCCTTTCCGCTGTAAAAATGTAATGGAAAATATTTTTAAGAATTTTTTGATGAGGAATGACAGCATTTTTTCATAGAAGTTGGACAAAACTACCCATTAGCGATTATCTTTATTATTAAGGGAGATATAAAATGAATGGACTTACGCCACTTGTCCTCTGAAAATTTTTAAAAATTTTCTTCTCCGCTGTAAAAATGTAATGGAAAATATTTTTAGAAATTTTTTGATGAGGAATAACAGCATTTTTACATAGAAGTTGGACAAAACTACCCATTAGCGATTATCTCCATTATTAAGGGAGATATAAAATGAATGGACTTACGCCACTTGTCCTCTGAAAATTTTTTAAAATTACCCTTTTCCACTGTAAAAATGTAATGGACTATATTCTTAAGAATTTGTACATAGAAGTTGGACAAAATCATCCCTTAGCGATTATCTTCATTATAAAGGGAGTTTTGATATATACCTTTTCGAAAATTTACCATTGCTCCAAATAACGATAACGATAAAAAAAGATAACGATAACGATGAAAACTTATATTTGTAAAGATTTTTTATTACAGTTTTTAATATATTAATAAATATTACATATTATTACATTCCTACTAAATGGAAACAATTGTGTTTCATTTCAGCTGTTTAATAAGACATTAACTTTAATAAGAATAAATGCATTCTGGCCTCCTTAATTATTCAGAAAATCACAAAGGGATGTTTTAATCGCACTTCTGAAACTAAATTCTGTCAATCCTTACCAAAAAATCCTTAAAAATATAGTCCATTACATTTTAACAGTGGAAAAGGGTCATTTTAAAAAAATTTCAGAGGACAAGTGGCATAAGTCCATTCATTTTATATCTCCCTTAATAATAAAGATAATCGCTAATGGGTAGTTTTGTCCAACTTCTATGAAAAAATGCTGTCATTCCTCATCAAAAAATTGTTAAAAATATTGTCCATTACATTTTTACAGCGGAAAAGATAAATTTTTAAAAATTTTCAGAGGACAAGTGGCGTAAGTCCATTCATTTTATATCTCCCTTCAAAATGGAGATAATCGCTAATGGGTAGTTTTGTCCAACTTCTATGAAAAAATGCTGTCATTCCTCATCAAAAAATTGTTAAAAATATTGTCCATTACATTTTTACAGCGGAAAAGATAAATTTTTAAAAATTTTCAGAGGACAAGTGGCGTAAGTCCATTCATTTTATATCTCCCTTCAAAATGGAGATAATCGCTAATGGGTAGTTTTGTCCAACTTCTATGAAAAAATGCTGTCATTCCTCATCAAAAAATTCTTAAAAATATTTTCCATTACATTTTTACAGCGGAAAGGAGGAATTTTCAAAAATTTTCAGAGGACAAGTGGCGTAAGTCCATTCATTTTATATCTCCCTTAACAATGGAGATAATCGCTTATGGGTGGTTTTGTCCAACTTCTATGTAAAAATGCTGTCATTCCTCATCAAAAAATTGTTAAAAATATTTTCCATTATATTTTTACAGCGGAAAAGATACATTTTTAAAAATTTTCAGAGGACAAGTGGCGTAAGTCCATTCATTTTATATCTCTCTTAATAATGGAGATAATCGCTTATGGGTGGTTTTGTCCAACTTCTATGTAAAAATGCTGTCATTCCTCATCAAAAAATTGTTAAAAATATTTTCCATTACATTTTTACAGCGGAAAAGATACATTTTTAAAAATTTTCAGAGGACAAGTGGCGTAAGTCCATTCATTTTATATCTCCCTTAATAATGGAGATAATCGCTAATGGGTACTTTTGTCCAACTTCTATGTAAAAATGCTATTATTCCTCATCAAAAAATTTCTAAAAATATTTTCCATTACATTTTTACAGCGGAAAAGAGAAATTTTTAAAAATTTTCAGAGGACAAGTGGCGAAAGTCCATTCATTTTATATCTCCCTTAATAATGAAAATAAACGCTAAAGGGTGGTTTTGTCCAACTTCTATGTTAAAATGCTGCCATTCCTCATCAAAAAGTTTTTGAAAAATATCTCCTATTAGATTTCTACAGCGGAAACGAGAAATTTAAAATAATTTTCAGTGGCGCAATTCCAAATTTTTTTACTAATATGCAATATTCTGCACCATTTTTATGTTCTATTTAGTTTATTTTGTACGATATGGATAGCTCCATTTATGCTCTTGACCTAGCTTATAAGCAAAACTGAGTTCTTTATACTTGGAATTTATTATAAGAATTTTTCTAAATGTTCAATTTTCTCAAAACTACCAAAAATGGACTTACGCCACTTGTGCTCTGAACAGCTCATATGGCAGAAAGGCGGTGGCAGGACAACGTCTGCCGGAAAATATCTTTATACAATAAATTCTTCTGTATATGGCTTTCTCACTGAACTCCTTCTAAACAGTTAAAACGATTTTGAAGAATTTTGGCGTTTGTATTTTGTTAATTCAAGTTAATTTAATTAATGTATTAAAAGCATTTTTGTTAAAAAAATTTTCAAGTCCTGACTAATAATTATTTCATTGGCCGAATCATCAGAATTTCGTCTTTTTATTGGTCTAATGAAGTATCTAAAAATTATGGTTGTGCATCCAAAGTAGCAAGCAAAATGTTGCTACAAGGAAAATTTCCAGCTAGAAACAAACTTAATTCGGCAACTACAAGAAGATGAAGAAAAAAAAACATACATACATATAAAAAATAATCTGTAAAATTTGTATCAAATATAACTTTTATTCTCATTAATTAAATCTACAATAAATATTTCTTTATTTTATTTTAAATTTATAAAATACTGCTAGACCAATTCTATTTTATTGCTCAATTTTTTTTATTATCCAATAATTATTTCATTAGCCTAATCAGAATTCCGTCTTTTTATTCAGCTAATGAAATACCTAAAAATCCTTCTCTGCAGCAGCAACCAATATATAGCTACAACAAAATCACAACAAAAATGTCCAGCTGGAAACAAAATATATTCGGCAACCATGCACATGCAAATAAGAAGCTGTAAAATTTAATTTTAATTCATAAAATTTGCAATATTTCTTGAGATATTCAAATAAAAAGAAACAGGCAAGCACATTAAAAAATACCAATCTTTTTGCTCCCTTGTGCACGCAGCCAAAATGATCAAAATATAGAAAACAAAATGTAAACAAACTCGCACTTTTGAAGGCGTATAAAATAAATGTCCCGTCAAAATATCCTGTTCTGTCGATGGATGGCTAAAATCAGCGAGCAAAAATAACGAGCGACGATTGATATCTCTTATAGATATATACTCGTTGCATGCTCTTAGTTACAACAGTATGGATTGCTCTCATAAGTTGCTGCCGAGCATTTGTATGGATTCGAAAATTGCTCAAAATCTTCGCTGCTGTCGAACAAAAGCAGAAGCTATTGTGTGTCAAGTGCTAAGTACACAATCTTTAAAATGTATTTCGGAAAAAATGACATCAAAAAATCTGTATTATTCAATTGCGACCAATGCAAGCAATAAAGGAAATCGAAAAATGTTTCCAATATGCATTCGTTTTATGACTACGAAACGGGCGTGAAAAACCGCTTGCTAGATTTGACTGAAAATAATGACGAATGTGCTGATGAAGTTTCGAAAATGTTAATAAATTCTTGGGAGATAAATGGGCTATCTATACAAAGAATTTCTGCATTTTTTGCTGACAACACCAATGTTAATTTTGGGAGAAACCATTATATTTATACTAATCTTCTTGCAAAGTATAACAATATTGTGAAAGCAAATTGTACGGCGCATATCCTCCACAATGCTGCTAAGCATTGCACAGATAGATTAAACTATGAAATTGAAAGTCTTATTTTGAAAATTTGCTCCTATTTCAGCCGGTCTGCAAAAAGAAGATCATTTCTGCAACTTAATTTTGGACAAAAAGATATGCAGTGGTAAGAAATTGTGAAGCACGCTCCAACAAAATTTTTATTATGTTCTGCTGTTGAAAGAATTATAAAGATATGGCCTGCGTTAAAACTACATTTTAAAGAAAACAAGGATGACTGTCCACGCCTTATCGAAAAAGTCTTTGAGACTGAAGACGCTAAAAATAAAGTTTTAGTTAATTTATATTTTTTACACAATGTGATGTTTTTTTTTAGAAAAATCTATGAAAAAGTTAGAATCTAATCCTCTAACTATTATAGAAATGCACGATGAAATGTGCATAGTTTAAAAAAAAAAATTAAACAAAGAGTTCAAGATCACTTTTTTGGCAGTCAAATAAAAGAATTTATAAGCAAATTACCTTTATATGACATTGAGTCCTTGCAAAAAGATTTTTTAGAATATTATGAACGTTTTATTCAAAATATTCAAAACAGATATGACTGCTCAAATAGATATATTTTTTCAAACTTAATGTTTCTTAATTTATAAAATAAAGTTTATTATAAAAATTTTGAAGAGGCTGTAAATGTATTAAATATTAGTGATATAAACTTGGACTATTTGTATGACCTAATTAATAAGAGTTTAACTATAATAACACATTATATATATAAAGTGGTTTTATAAAATGAAAATACTGTTAAAAAATGGAATTTAATTTTAAAGCAGTTTTCCTATTCAGATTTAACAAATATTTTTAAAATTGTTTCTTTTGTGTTTAGTATTCCTAACTGCAATTGCTACGTGGAAAGAGTTTTTCACAAATGCAACTAAAACGGGTTGACACCAGAAATAGATGTGCTCCTTCATTAATTAGAGCAGAACTAATAAAAATTTTCAATTTTGATTTCTATTGTATTGAATTTTATAATTTTATCAAAACAAAGACTGAAAATTTACACTTGATAAAAAGTTCTTTAAAATATAATAAATCGAAAATATTTTATATATATATATTTTTACAATTTTTTTTTTTAACTTTACTTTTATGTTTTTTCTTTGTACCTTTTGAACTGCTAATTTTATTTAGTTGTGTTAATATATGGCTTTAAAACTTGAATACTGAAAACTTTATAGAGTGGTAAAATTATTTTCTATGAAATAAAGTTTTTAAAATAACTTTCAATTTATACATTTGTCCCGTAAAATTTTTGGAAATCCCTTTTTTCACACATATTGCGCATTTGTCCCGTGTTGCTGGAAAAGGAATCTGGCAACACTACTGCCTGTGGACATTCATGTCCTAAATCGCAATTTAAATCTTTACTTAAAGCAATTTAAGTGATAATTTTCACCCACTTCAATGAAACCTTGCTACTTTTGTTATTTGGATAGCTAATGCACAATCCTTTTGATCGATTATTAAGATCTGCTGCATCATAGCTTCACAATAGAGTATATAGGATAGCTTATGCACTATCCATTTAATATTTTCTTGTTGTTTATAAGTGTAAACGTATTTTTGGTCAGCCCTGTTTCTTCTGAACAGCGGTTGAATTTCATTGTTTTATATATACCCACTCTCATGTAAATAAAATATTAATGAAGTCTTATGTTGGGCCTCAGCCAAATAAACAGTCAGTCGTCTTTTTGATTTTTATCGAAAGTTTTCCTTTTTTAGTTAATTTTAAAACAGAAGTGTTTTGCCATAAAGTAATTTCCGTCGGGAAATTTTACATGGTCCATCTTCGATTCGTTCGTTATCGCGTTTTAGGTTTTTTAATTTCGTTTTGTTCCGTCGCGAGTGTAAATTGAAATATTATAAAAAGAAAGCAATGAAACCGCCAATACCAACAACAACAACGTCAACAGCTTCACATACAGAAAAAAACAACTTTATTTTTTTGGCCAAAAAAAGAAGGTAAGTTCTTTCATTTCAATTATTATTATATTTATTGTTAAGAAAGCAAAATTGGTGCTACCGCGGTTCGGAAAAAAAAGCGACTTGCTCTTTAGTTTATATTTTTTGGAGTGTGTTTATTTTCATATTCCGGCGTCTTAACTTGAAAAAATTCTCGTCAGAATTTCGCGGTAAATTGTGAAAAAAAAGAAAGCTATATAAAGTGTTTAATTTGCAGTGCGAATTTTTTGTGTTGATTTAAAAAAGTGTACATACATTTAAAAAAGTGTACAAGCGTACAAAAGTGTCGCATTCTTAGCGATCAAAGCTGAGACAGCAGTTACTGCTTTAAATTCACCAACGTTGGACAAAGTTTGACTGTTCTTCCAAGGTTAACTCTCGCGCTCACGCAGCACTGAGAACATTAGGAAAACAGCACAGTGGGTCATCAGCTCCAAACCAAAAGTTAAAAAAATATGTCTATCTATTGTTTAAAAAATAGAATATGTATTTGAATTATAAATTTTTAACAGTTATAATTGCATAAGATTATTGAAATTTATTGTGATTTTTTGTGTAGTGGAGTTTTACTTAATAAAAATAAAAAAAAGATTCTCATCAAAAATATTATTTTTGTTAAAGGGCAGTGCATTTTTTTCCCCCAAACAGCTATTTAGCTTTTAGAATTTAGATCAACTTTAGTTCGACTAAAGTGATTTTTTCATTCCTCTTTGTGTCGCAATAAATAATACTAAATTATATTTAAATATTCCAAAAAATATATATATTTCTTCCAAATACTTAATAGAATTAAATTAGGTACAATTCTTATACTAAATTACTTTAAAAAAAGTTTTTTTACTATATTGATTTTAATTGGAATTGTATTAAATTGGTTTACAAAAAAGAAAAAAAAGCATATATAAAACAATTTATTTTTTACAAGTATAAGAACAAAGCAAACAATGACGCATTTTAAAAATTTATTCAGACGTCTGACCCCATTTTTGAGTTTGAAGCAGACTTCAATGCTGTTTAATCTCATGAGGTGTTTTCATTAGCCTTTCACAACGAAGATCTTAAAGCGCTATGGAAAAAGGTCAAAGCGCAGTATGAACTTTGCCTGGATCAGTTCGATAATAAAACTGAGCTCGAAGAAATCGAGGCAGTAAAACAAAAGTATCGCAGCTGCTATCAGGTCTATTTAATGGCGGCAGCAAACAATTCTGAGCTTTGCCAAACAAAGCCATCTGAGCAAATAGCTGCTTCAAATATAGAAATAGCGGTTGGTCACAGCATGCCTGTGCCGCCCTGCGATACAGAGGTTTTCAGTGGTGATTACATCTCATGGCCGTCATTCAGGGACATGTAAACGGCCATTTACATAACAAACATGCGAATCACCGCTGTCGAAAAACTTTTCCACCTCAATAAAAAAACTAGAGCGAGGCAAATGAGATTTTGAGAAAATCTCCATTGAAATATGACGGCTTTGCCCAAGCCTGGCAGAATTTATCTGACAGATACGAAAACAAACGCATTCTGGTCCATAGTCAACTTAAAATTTTATTTTATTTTTTTTTTAATTCAAAACTATATTTGAACTCAAAAAACAAAATGTTTTAATGAAAATGTCAAAATCTGAAAAGCAGTTGATAATTTTTCTAAAAATTTATTTTTTTTGAGCTTTAAATTTTGTTTTGAAATCAAAAAACAACAACAAACTGTGGGAGATGAAAAATCTCGAGTGTCAAATGTTCGTCTGACGTACAGAAAAAGTGTTGGATTGTGAACCAACTTTAATAAAAATGTCACTTTTAGAACACATCCTCAATTTTGACAGCTAAGGCGTTAGTTGTTTCCATGCTCAGGCTTGAATTTGAATTCAAATTCGAGCCGACAGAGGAAACAGTGCGAACTGCTCAACCGGAAGAATTTTTCTCATTGGCTCAACCGGTAAAACATTTTTGTTGTTCCCTTGTTCAGCATGGAATTTGTATTCAAATTCAAACCTGATTTGGGATTTCAAACTTCTCAGCGGTTACATTTATTTTCATTTTTTTTGTTTGCTTATGAGGTTTTCAAAAAGGTTCACTTCTACCGAAAAATTTCATAACGAGCAGGTTAATTAACGTAATCCCATAATTTTTTGTATGTGTTTTGAATATAGTTTCAGAAAATATTTCCACAACATTTCAATGAAATTTTTTAAATTTGGATTTTTGTGATTTTTTTAATACAACAATGAAAATAATTAGATTTTTTTCAAAAAGTAAAAAATCACAACTCTAGTAGTTTTTGTTTAATTTCCATGTTTGAAGGCACATTTTTAAGAAAAATTAAATCAAAAACGAGGCACGTACCAGTTTTTTTTTAAATATACTCTTAAAAAAAGTTATTGAAATTTTTTAGTAAAAAGAGCACTTTTTCCCCATATAAATCAGATTTGGAACTTAAGGTCGCAAGCGGCACGTTTAAATATCAATATTTTTTCTGAAACTTTCACAGCTTACTTCTATTTAGTAAAGGAACAAAAGCCCGGTCTGTAATTAAAGATCAGAAAAAAATTGTTCCCACACAAATAAGAACCACTCTAAACAGCATAGAAGAACATACGGGTTCTATTAAAAGTTAAACAATTCCATTTTATATTCCAGCTAACTATTTTTTGATTCACGTTAATCAACTGTTGATGAAATAACAAAATAACACTCTACAAAACATTGGCGTAGCAAGCGGGAGGAAAAGGGGGACAGCTGCCCCGCGCTTATTTAGCTAGATAAACAATTTCAAAATAAAACTTCAAAAGTAATTCAAAATATCAGTTTCTTTTACAACGATAATATATTTGTATTTTATATTTTGCTCTTCTTTCTTATAAATGTTGAGTTGTTAATCGATCTCTGTATTTGCTTGTGGCTTTATTTAATATATCTAGGCTACAGGTCTTAAGATGAGGCTCATAGTAAGAAACATGGCAACATATAAAATCTTAAAAAGAGATCCCACACATACACTACAACAGAAAAATAATGAATTTGTTGAAATTCTATTTAAAAACAAGGACATAACAATGCGAGAAACACGAAACATTAGCACTAATACAGAAATGGCACCGAGAATATATGGACTGCCAAAAATTCACAAAGAAAACACACCACTCAGACCAATATGCTCATCTATTGGCTCACCTTCATAAGGACTCTGCAAGGAAATAACAAGCATTTTAAAAAATTTATCTAGGAATTCCCAATACAACATAAGCAATGCAACTGATTTCAAAAACCGAATTTCAAACACGTATATATATGATGACGAAACAATAATTTCTTTCGACGTAATCTCTTATTCCAAGTATTCCAATTGACTTCGCTTTAAAAATAATAGACAAAAAAATGACAATTGTTGAAAAATACACGAAAACATGGAAGAATGATTTTATGGACATGGTTAAATTCTGCATAACAGACAATCGATATTTCAAGCTACAAGACGTTATATATTCCCAACAGAAAGGAATGCCAATGGGATCACCAGCATCGCCTGTCATAGCAAACATAATTATGGAAGAACTTTTGGACACAGCAATAGAGACGTTAGATATAAAACCTAGACTGTTAACAAAATATGTTGATGACCTTTTTGCTATTGTAAGAACAGATAAAATAAATGAAACATTAGAAGCTCTAAAAAAATTCCACAAAAACATAAAATTCACCAAAGAAGAAGAAAAAGACGGAAAGCTACCATACTTGGACACACCCATTATAAGAAAAGAAAACTTTTTAACAATTGACTGGTTTCAAAAACCTATGGCCTCAGGAAGACTAATAAATTTTTACTCCAAGCACCCAAAAAGAGTGATAATAAATACAGCCAACAACTTAATAAAAAGAGTACTTGATATCAGCAACGAGGAATTTCACAAAGAAAACATAAGAAAAATAAAAACAATATTACGGAAAAATGTTTCCCAAAGAAAACGACAGAAGATTTAATCACCAGTTATAAGATAAAAAAAAAAATTAAAAAGCAAGAAGATAAAGAAGCAAAAACATACAAATCCATGACATATATCCCCGGTTTGTCAAAAACGTTTTTTTAAAATCAGACATATACGACAACAAAACTTCCAAATTGCGATCAAGACGAACAATACATTACAACAACTATACAGCAATAAGAAGACAAAAACAAACTTGACAAAGCAAACATTATATACAAGATAACTTGTAAAGGAGACGGGTCCCAAGCATGCGACCAAGCATATGTGGGGACAACAAAAAACAAATTACGGACAAGGATATCTGCTCATAAGTCTGACCAAAAAGCGCATTCAAGACCAATTGAGCAAAAAAACAGCACTTGCGGCGCACTGCGAGCAACTTGACTTCAACAACGTCAAGATTCTACAGCAAGAGACGAATTATTATAGAAGGTACACACTGGAAATGCTCCACATTATAAGTGTACCCCCAGAGAAGAGACTCAATTTTAAAACAGACACGTATAAATGCGCTCACCAGTGATCTGCAAGCGATGGCATTTTCGCTACTTGCAATCTACCCTCAACAAATACAGTGACAGTCTGACCGCACTACGCAAGCGCTGCGATTGTTGTGTCGAACATACTTGCAACATTGAAGCCAACTGTGTATGAGCGTGTCGTAAGACCACAATAATGCATGTTCGAGTTGTTGGTTTGATAACCAGCGCAGGGTCTTTTCAACTTCTGGTATGCAATGGTAAGTATGGTCATTTACAAGCAACAAAACAAAGACATAAAGCGTAACTCCTGCATAAAAAACAAGCGCTTATTTTGTTCTCCGAACACAAAGTATTTGCAGTAACATTGCAGTTACTTTGCGTGACTTTTGAGAGCTTGTAGCTCATAAGCTAATGGTTCAATTGAGCTGATTTCTTTTTTAAAATAAATTCTAAAGTTTAATTGAGTGAGCAATAAAATTTGTTTAGTAAATTTTTAAAGATATTTATTAAATTTAGTTTTTTAAGAAATTATATCAGACGCCATTTTACTATAAAACACCTTTAATCACTGATTTTGATAAGATTTTGTATGCATGCAGATCTTTAATAAAGCTACAACTTTTGTTCAATTGTTCAAAATTTTGAAATAATAGGGTCGCCACCTAATATTATGTCTTTTCAAGAGTTTAAAACTGATAAATGACGTTTAAAACTCTTGAAAAGACATATTATTAGGTGGCAACCCTATTATTTAAAAATTTTATAATTTTGAAATTCTGACAATGGATTCGGATTCAGCGATCCATTTTTGGTGTACGATTTTTTTTTGCCAGCCCCGAATTCATAAAACTACAAAAAACTAAGGTGGCAACCCTATCCACCATCTTAAATTTTAAAATTCTAACTTTAGATTCGAAATCAGCGACCCCTTAACACTGATAAATGACGTTTAAAACTCTTGAAAAGACATATTATTAGGTGGCAGCCCTATTATTTCAAAATTTTATAATATTGAAATTCTGACAATGGATTCGGATTCAGCGACCTATTTTTGGTGTACCATGTTTTTTTTTTTGCCAGCCCCGAATTCATAAAACTACAAAAAATTAAGGTGGCAACCCTATCCACCATCTTGAATTTTAAAATTCTAACTTTAGATTCGAAATCAGCGACCCCTTAACACTGATAAATGACGTTTAAAACTCTTGAAAAGACATATTATTAGGTGGCAACCCTATTATTTAAAAATTTTATAATTTGGAAATTCTGACAAAGGATTCGGATTCAGCGACCCATTTTTGGTGTACCATTTTTTTGCCAGCCCCGAATTCATTAAACTACAAAAAATTAAGGTGGCAGCCCTATCCACCATCTTGAATTTTAAAATTCTGACTTTAGATTCGAAATCAGCGACCCATTAACACTGATAAATGATGTTTAAAACTCTTAAAAATACATATTATTAGGTGGCAATACTGTGGTAAAAATTTAGTTGGCAACCCTAACCTCCATCTTAAATTTTAAAACTGTTACATTATATTCGAAATCAAATCCGTTGTCAGAATTTCAAAATTACAAGAATTCGCATAAATGAAAAAAATCTAGGTGGCAACTCTATCCGCAATCTTAAATTTTAAAGATTGACATCATCTTCGAAATAAGATACCCCTAAAACTTCCAAAACTATTTACTCTATTCATACTGCAGTAATCTACAAACACTTGAGTAAAAATGCAGTGTACGCGCTGATTTCATCGTTCGTAAGCTTACTTTTGTATCACTGCTTAGCCGAAGTTGAAATCAACCTGCAATGGTACACGAGGCAGTAGCTCAAAATAATGCATAATTATAACGATTGCCGTTCGTGCGCTGTGGTTTATACACATAATTATTTTATACAAACATCTATACTTTCCACTGAAGTCGAAGCACACATCACACAGTGTTTGACTTTGGTACAATTGGCTAATGCAACATGCCTGATGTTGTAAGTGAGCTCGATGGCGTAGAATATGTTGAATGGTATAAATGATATTGAAGTCATACAAAAACCAAGTATGTACTGAGTGTAAAAGCAGTTGCAGTTCATCGCTGCAGGTCTCTGGCGCTCACATATACAGACGATGTGTGGAAAACAGAAGAAAAACCGGTGACGAATAGAAATAGTTAATTTTAATCTGCAGTGTTTAAATGTTAAAATGTTAGGTCAGTAATGCTTTTATTGTTTGTTAAAGTTTTTTTAAATATTGTTTAATGTAACCTTAAATTTCTATTTTTTAATGTAAGTTATGATTGTTTAAAAAGTATTGTGAATATTTTGTTATCATTGTGTATATATAATTTTAGATACCCTGAAGATGACTTCCGAAGGAAGTCGAAATATTGGTGGAAAATAAAAATAGTTTATAATAAACTAAGTTTTTTAATATTTTTAAAAATAAATTAAATATATTAAATAAAGCCACAAAAATTTTTATTTTGAAACTAAAATAAAAAATTTGTTTATTCATATTCATGCTTCCTTTAAGAAATTTTAGTGATTTTTTTGCACCCCCATTTGTACTGCCCTCCCCCCAGATGAAATTAGCTTCCGATTCGCTTTCTACAAAAGCATACCTTAGGGCATGAACAAAAGTGGCAACATTTAACACATCGGTTAAACTTGTGCTTACATGAAAACCAAAAACAAAAAATTAATAGGCAAAATTGCACACCTCAAAATTAGCACATTAAACCCTAATTAGCATGAACTGTCAATTGCCCAATTGTAATCTTAATCAGTACTAAAATCAGCCGAATTTAAATAAGACTAAAATATGGTTTAAAAATATTTTAAGAAAAAAACAAAGAAAAAACTAACTTACCTTAACTTAATCAAAATGCATTGTAAACGTAATTTAAAAGAAACTAAAACATTATTAAAATATATTCAGAACTAAAACAATCTTAATTAAAACAAAACTAAAATACAATTTAAGAATATACAGAGCTCAAATAGACTTAATTAAAAAAAATACTAACATACAGACTAAAATAGTCAGAAATAACCAAATTAAATTTAAACAAAACCAAAATACAATTTATAATATGAATAGAAATTTTAAAAAAAACTAAAATACCATTTAAAAATATACAAAACTCAAATAGACTTAAAAAAAAAAATACTAAAATACAAACTAAAAATAGTCAGAACAAAAATTAACTAAATTTAAACAAAACTAAAATACAATTTATAATATAAACAGAATTAAAATAAACTAAATTTAAACAAAACTGAAATAAATTTTAAAAATATACAAAACCCAAATAGAATAAATTAAAAAATTACTAAAATACAAACTAAAAATAGTCAGAACTATATAAACTAAATTTAAACAAACTATTTTATTCAATTTAAAAATATACAGAACTCAAATAGACTTACTTTAAAAAATACTAAAATACAAACTTAAATTGTCAGAACTTAAATAATCTAAGCTTAACCAAAAATAAAATACAATTTAAAAATATACGGAACTTTAAAAAACTTAATTTGAAAAATACTCAAATACAAACTCAAAATAGTCAGAAATAAGATAAACTAAATTTAAACGAAACAAAAATGCAATTGAACTGCATACAGCTTTAAACTTATCTTAATTTAAACAAAATTAAATTACAATTTAAATGTATACAGAACTGAAACACATTTAATTTAAACGAAACTAACACATAATTAAAATATATTCAGAACTAAAATTAACTAAATATAAACAAACATAAAATACAATTTAAAAAAATACGTAACACAATAAGACTTAATTTAAAAAATACTCAACTACAAACTAAAAATAGTCAGAACTAAAATAAACTAAATTTAAACAAAACTAAAATACAGTCTTAAAATAGTCAAAACTAAAATAAACTAAATATAAAGAAAACTAAAATACAATTGTTTATATAAACAGAACTAAAATAAACTTAATCTAAACAAAACTAGAATACAATTTACAATTCAATACAGAATTAAACTAAACCTAATTTAAACCAACATTAAAATACAATTTAAATATATTCAGAATTAAACTAAGTTTTAAGTACAATTTAAAGGTATACAGAAGTAAAAGAAATTTAATTTAAACGAAACTAAAACATGATTAAAATATATTCAGAACTAAAAATAAATTTATACAAAAATAAAATACAATTTAAAAATATGCTGAAGAGATAGATTTAAAAAGTACTAAAATACAAACTAAAAATAGTCAGAACTAAAATAAATTTAAACGTACCTGGAATGCAATTTAAATGTATACAGAATTAAACTAAACCTAATTTAAACCAAAAATTAAAATACAATTTAAATATATACAGAATTAAACTAAACTTAATTTAAACCAAAATTAAAATACAATTTAAATACAATATAACAGAATTAAACTAAACTTAATTTAAACTAAATTAAACTACAATTTAAATAAATACAGAACTAAAACAAAAGTAATTTAAACGAAACTAAAACATGATTAAAATATATTCAGAACTAAAATAAACTAAATTTCAACATAAATCAAATACAATTTAAAAATAAACAGAACTTATAGAGACTTAATTTAAAAAAATACTAAAATACAAACTAAAAAAAAGTCAGAACTAAAATAAACTAAATTAAAACAAAACTAATATACAACCTTAAAATAGTCAAAACTAAATTCAAAGAAAACTCATATACAATTTATAATATAAAAAGAACTAAAATCAACTAAATTTAAACAAAACTGAAATACAATCTTAAAATAGTCAAAACTAAAATAAACTATATTTAAAGAAAACTAAAATACAATTTAAAAAATAAACAGAACTAAAGTAAACTTAATTTAAACAAAACTTATATACAATTTAAACGCAAACCGAATTAAAATAAACTTAAGAATAAATTTCCTTTTTCAAAATACACTAATTTGAAAATAATTTCCAACTTGAAATTAATATATTTCGACATACATAAGTTGAAAATGATTCAGAATTAAAAAATAAATTTTATTTTACGACATATACTAAGTTGAAAATTATTCAAATTTAAAATTACTTTGTTTATAAATCACTAAGTTTTTCAACAACAACTTAAATTGAAATTGTTTCCAACTTAAAATTAATTTTTTCAACATAAACGAATAGCGCATTCATTTCTGAAAAAAATTCTGTATTTTTTCTGACCTCTTCAAGAGTTCTGCTTTTTTTTCGTTCTTTTCTAAAAAAAAATGTTGGCAGTAACATAAATCGTGTTCTTTTCTCGAAAATATTGACTGCAAAAGTATAACAAATGCTGAATTTTCTGACCTGTAAAATACGAAGGATCTGCATTCTGCCCTCTAGTAATACCAACATAAAGACAAAATAAAATAATTTTGACATTAATATTTTGTACCGTGACAATTGTGAGAAGCAAAAAGTTGCAATTTTTAAAATTGTGTGAAATTAAATCCAATATATTTTTGAATAAAGTAGTTAGTTTTAATAAAACTGAACTGCTCGATGAATATTTGATTGAATATTTGATAAAAATTTCATACAGTTGACACTGCACATAACCATAATCGTAAATACATAGTAATTCAAAACAACAGTGCAGCAAATGAACAAAAAAATGCCGCATTTTTCGTTCTTTTCTGAACTCAAAAGAGGTCAACATTCTGTAAATTTCGGTCAGAACCTAAAAAGTTCTGCATTTTGTGAGATCAAAATTTTTTTTCAGAAAAGAATGCGCTATAAATTGAACATGATTAACTTAAAAATAAATTTTCTTTTTGATATTATAAATAAGTTGAAAATTATTCAAACTTAAAATTACTTTGTTTATAATACACTAAGGGGCATTTTGTTCACAAAGGTCTTAAATATGATTTAATTGGGGGATAACTATCTCTAGGTTAATTTTATACAAAGCGTATAAATTGGGAGATAAAAAAGTGGTTTTGTTCACATTTTATCCCGGCTTAATGTACTGAACACATTGACGACGACTGCAACAGTGCGAAACAACATGAAGAAAGAAACAACAATCTGGAAGTATCATTAGATTGTTTCGTTCACGTATACACAAACCTTATATTTGCTCTGTTGTCGCACGTCAAATTAGAAAAAATTCTAAACCGACGACAGCGACTTTGTTGTAATCACTCATTGTCGTTGCAACATTTTCACCACATTCACCTCCATAACAAAAGCATACAAAAATAATTTGACATTTGACGCACTGTTGCTGTCGTCGTCAATGTGTTCAATGCGTAATGCTTAGAGCATAAATTAGCTCTCAGTTTATATCGATTTCCATTGGAATGTTAGAGTGTTGCTCATTAATTAAAAAATGTGTGGGGATTTTTGGTTTATTTGGAGGCTGGAGTGAACACTAGGTAAAAATGGATCGCTGATTTGGCATCTGATGTCAGAATTTTATAATTTTGAAATTCTGACCACGGATTCAGATTCAGCGACTAATTTTTGGTATACCACTTTTTTTGCCAGCCCCGAATTCATAAAAATACAAAAAATAAAGGTATCAACCCTATCTAACATCTTGAATTTTAAAATTATGACTTCAGATTCGAAATTAGTGACTCCCTTACACTGTTAAATGATGTTTAAAATTTTTCAAAATACATATTGTTAGGTGGCAGCCCTATTCACCCCTATTGTGTATGTCAACGCCGACATCAATTCTATCTCGACATCACTTCGACGCCGACATCAATACAATACAATACTAACATTCTGTATTGATGTCGACGTGCTATCGATAATTCAAAAGTATTGATACCATCTTTCTTTTTAATAAAGAGGAAATAAATAAACAAAGAATAAAGAAAAGTGAAACAGTTTATACTTTTTAATTGTTTTGACTTTAATTGTTTAATTTAATTTTTTTGAGTGTTAAAGACTGCATTGTGCGTGTTGAAGAGATCATCCTGCCACCATTTGTGTCGCCTTGGCCACGACTATTTCTTTGGCTGAAAATTGTGCGTATTGAAGAGATCGTCCTTCCAGCACTTGTGTCACCTTGTCATTTGTTTCACTTTTATTGTGATTTAAGATTTCTAAATATACTTTTATTTCAAACTTTACTTAGAGAACAAATACACCAACCTAAATTTTCATAATTTGGACCGCCTTTTTATTTAAGAGTTTAATCAGGGTTGTTAGGACGAAATTTTTTTTTTGTAACGGATTCCAGCGAAAGTTCAAGCGATAAAATAATTCAAGTAATCGAATTCTTGGGCTTCAGAGAAAAGTCATAAGGCAAAGATCGGATATTTTTAATTTGCCGGATATCAAGTACGTACAAGATTTTTAGTTCTTGATAAATTACATTAACATCGCAAACTGCCCTGAATTTATTAATTTCACCATTTCCTAAATGTTTTTTCACAAATTTAGTAAATTCACAGCATATTTAAGGAAAACAATTAATTTTACTTACAAATTTTTTAACTGCAACTGCTTTTGCGTTTAAAAAGAATGTGTCTTTGTGCCTGTCACCTACAAAAACTGTGTCGACAGAATTATTGCTGTTTCATGTCGACGCCGACATCAGTATTGCCTAGCCAATACCAAAAATGTGACAAAAGTTATCGATAAACATTAACATTGACAATGCCAATACCAATTCGCAATGTGTTGTCGTCGACGTGTCGACGTTGACTTACATAATAGGGGTGATTATTTCAAAACTTTAAAGTTTCCGAATTTTGAAATTCTGACAACGGATTCGGTTTCAGCGACCCATTTTTACCCTGTAGTTCGCGCCAGCCCCAAATTCCTAAAAATAAAAAATTAAGGTGGTAGCCTTATCCAACATCTTGAATTTTAAAATTCTGACACCAGATTCGAAAGCAGTAACATTTTTAGGTGGCAAGCCTATGTATAGAAAATTTTTTTTACCGTGTATTGTAATATGTTTTGTTACTTGGTGAAATGAGTAAAGGATCACCACGTAAAGTACGCGCCTTTTTTATTAAAAAATAGAATAAAAAGAACTCGCGTTTTTATAAAAAAAGTTCTAGGACATTTTAAAAAAGTAATAGTAATAGTAGAATATCGTATACCTATTTGTAATTTATTAATGGTAGTATAATGTGTGTGGGTGAGTAGACTTAGATTATTGGAAAACGTAAACATAATCACATGTTAACATATTTGTGTAGGAGTAAGAGTAAAAATGTAATTTCATATATTTTGTATTCAGCAATATAAGTACATGTGTGCAAATTAAATAGATAGTAGTGCTTAGTATGAACATATATTCTTATTGTTAGAATATTATTTTAGTATAATGAAGTAAAATAGAATAAGGTGATACGTACCGTAAAGGTGTGTCTGTTAAATATGTTTTATGGTTGTTTGTTTTAGTATTTTATAATGTAGAAGTGTGCACATTACATTCTCACCCTTAAGATAAAAATTAATTTGAAATTTAAGAAAACTTAATTTTTTTTTGTTTTTTTTTGTGGTTCAACTTATACAATATTTTAATATAATTCATTTATTTACACAATTGAAAATATTAAATAAAAAGATAATTTGTAACAAATATTTCTTTAACATGTTATGATATTCTTTTAGTTTTCCATTGATATTAATTATTGAATTTACTCCTTTTTTGCTTACAATTATAAATGGACCAATATTAGGAGATTGATTTTTTCTTCTATTCATCCTTTTTATTAAAACTATATCTCCAATATTTAATTTTAACGGGTTTATATTTTTATCTTTTTTAATTCTATTCATTTTTGCAATATTTATTAATTCTTTTGCTTTTTGTAAAGAATATTTTAATCTATGTTTTAAATCTTGAGCGTAGTTGTCTGTATTATATCCCACAGATAACCAGATAGGAAACTTCGATTTTGCAGTCAAAAATCAGCTGATCTGAGCTTGGTTTTGCAATTTATGAAACTCACGTATTGTATACGTGAGTTCACCATTTTTCACCTCATAGCTGTCAATGTTGTTGAATGTCATATGCTTAAAGTCGAAGTTTCCTAAATGAGTAAATTTTGTGTTTGCTTGCAAAGTTCCATATTTAATACATTTATTATCATTGAAATCATTTCATAATTGTAAACATTAAAGGAATTTGTGCAATAAATAATATAAAAATTCTGAAATAGTTAAACATTATTAAATAATGGCAAACAGAAAGTTGATGTATGTGCTGTTGTTGGCTTTGGCAACTTTTCCAGCGTAGATCCTTTGTGATGCTGATAAAAAGGAGGAAGACTTGGCAGTTGACCTACACTTTCTGTTGTACAGCTATGAGCGCCTAACAAAAGATAACAAAATGCATCGCACAATCAAACAAATGCTTTGGCAACCATCTATCAACGTAACACTGAGATCTGTGAGAAGCGCTATGTTAAACCTGCCATTGGGCCGGATACCTATATGGATCTGTTTCGCTAGTCAAATCGTGTCTTTGCTAATCATCAAATGTTCGCGCTGCGCTAGATTTTTGCGTTTTGCGATAATGTTGTTCGTCTGGAAGATGAAAGTTACTGCTACGTGCTGCCCAATAATATGATGCTACAGATATGAGAGTTTATCACGTGAAATGCAAGGTATTTTCGCATGCTGTAATCCGATACCTCCATTGGTGCGTCAGAATCTGCATACGTTGCATCAGATTGTGCTGCGTGCTCGAGAGCAGCCCTTGGTGAAGGTAAGATAAGACAATTTTAATATAAGTTGGCTTAACTTTGTTATATTTCTTAGACATTTCTTGAAGCAGCCGAAATCGTCAAGGGAAAATTGAAAAATATAGAGCAAATTTAATTCATCAGACCGTATGATCGGTACTTGGCTCTGTTGCCCATTGCAGAAAAGGAAAAACGAGAAGAGGCTGCACGCATAGAGGCGGAGTATAAGAAACGACAGTTGTGTCTAAATGTACCTACCAATCAACCAAGATCAAACAAGAGGTTATTTTTCTCAAACATATTTATTGGTTGAAATATAATTGTGTGCTATGTACTTTACAGTTGCCCGAGTCCATGAACACAGACGAAACTGATAACTGAAACAATAAGATTTGCAAGTTTTCCATAAATTAGCTCAAATGGTGTATAATTTGTATCAACATGAGGCGTTGTATTATAAGAATAAGTGAAGTATGGGATCCATTGGTCCCATTCTTCAGTTTTGCAAAAGTTTAGCAAATATTCATTTAATGCTCGATGGTTTCTCTCTATCGAGCCTAGAGTCTCCTGGTGATATGGAGTACTAAATATTTGTTTTACGTTCAAAAGACTGCACATTTCTGACATTAATTCATTGAGAAATTCTGTACCTCTATCTGATTTTAAAATTTTAAAGTGATCGTTTATTAAAATTACATTTTCAATTAATGTTTTAGCAACAGTTTTCGCGCCTTTTGTCTCCATTGGACATGCTATTACGTACTTTGTTAAGTCGCACTGACACGTTAGTTTATATCTGTAATTGTTCGATAAGCGTAGGGGACCTGCTGTGTCGATAGAAACGACTTCAAAACTGGTACTTGGTGTATCTGTCATTGTTAAATTTTCTTTTGTATGTTTAGTCTGTTTGTTTAATCTGCATTTATCGCAATTGAGTATGTAGTTTTTTATCATTTTATTCATATTTTCCCATATGTGTTTTTGTTTTAGTTTCATTATTGTTTTTCTTATACCGAGGTAACCTTCGTGTGTTGAATTGTGGTATTCTTCGATTATTTGATTTTGTTTTTCTTTGTCGACTATTCTTCTGGTTCATTGTAAATTAAAATTTTCAAATTTTAATTTTTTCTTTTTAAATTATTTTAAATTTCTTTAAATTGATCCATTTCAATGGTTTTAAATATATCATCATTTCTCTTTAGCGCTAACTCTTCAATTCCTAAATTATACATTTTTGATGATAGCTTCTCCAAAGTCAGCGATGTGAACAGTGGATTATCACTTCATCGTATAATTACTTCCTCATCATTAATTTCAAATTAGGAACCCTTAAAATTTTTATCTGTATTGAACCTTAATTTCTTCAGTTTTTTTAATATCTGTTATGGATGTACAATCCCACACAAAAAGTTCATGACGCTTTTTATGGGAATGACAATGCGTTCTGTTAAAATCAGTATTTTGCGTATGTCTATTTTTTATCATACCTCTTGTAGTAGCCAGTACGTTTTTGTTAGTCCGAGACGAAACTTTCTTCTGCTGTTAAACATCTTTCAACGGCTTCATTAAATGTTTTTGATGTATTTGCCAATAAAATGGTCCGAAATTTGGAATTAACACCTTTAGTAAAAACATTTAACGCCATGCTTTCGTTAACTTTATATATTGCAGTTTTTGCTTCTTGAGTCGGATTAGTCAAAGTTTTAATTTCAAATGAACTTAATTGTTTAGATATTTCTAAAATTTTATCTCTGAATTCAGAAATTTTTTAATTTTTTTGTTTGAGTGTACCAAGATCGCTTAGTACTTGTTGCAGAGTTTTTGGATTAGGATATGCTTTTTCTAATGAATTTTTCAACTCTTCAAATGTCGTTGGCCTATTTGAACGTCCTAAAATACTTCGTACTTGTGCCGTTAATTTAAAATTGTAAACATATTTTATGTAAATTTCTTTATCTTCATTTTTCAACATATCATGTAATAATTCTGTTTGGACTATAAAATCTTCCAAATGTGTAAAATTTCCTTTAAAAATTTGTGGGTTTTTACCTACTATATTTATATCAAAATTGGCCATATTTAACAAATTATTTTCTTTTAATATATCTTTAAAATTTTTTTCTTTTATTAGAAATGTTTCAATTGTTTTTAATAATTCTACGTGAAGATTATTAAATTTTATTTTTAAAATTTCATAATTTTCATTGTCTTCAATTGAAATATTATCAACTTCGATTTTTAGATTTTCAATGTATTTCAATTTGAGATCTATATATTGTTTAGAAAATTCTCTGTGTTTACTCTTTTTTAAGTTGCTTTTAAGTTTTTCAATCAACAATATATTTGTTTTTAGCGTATCCATTCATATATGAATACCCTTAATATATATTTTTCACTTTTCAAAAATTTTATTATTTCTTATCACCCTGTGCCAGTAGCAAACTTGACAGTTAGGTTTCCTTGAAAGTTTAACGTGCAGGTGGCGCAACAAGTGCTAGTCGCTGAATGCAAATAAGCATGAAAGAAAACGTCAGATAACTAAAAACTAGTTATTGCAAAAATTTCGGCTTCGGTTGTGTACGTTCGCGAATCGTTTCATTAAAAATGTGTAAAATTCAAAGTGGTTCGTTTTTTTAAATTAATATTAGTTTTTGCGTTTCGCGGTTTTTTATGTGCAGTGTTTACGTGCAAAAAAGTGAAAATATTACAAAAATAAATGTTGCAAATTCAAAAGAAAATATTCTTGTGTTGTTCAAAGAAAAAAGTGTTGTTCAAAAGAAAATATTCAAGATAATTAAGTTTTGTGCGCGAGTGAGTAAAGCCGATATGTATGAAAAATAAAAAGGATGCATTGGAAAGAGAAAATGAAAAAGTTATTTATTCATTGTATACATAGTTTTGAATACATAAAAATAAAGTAAAATATTTGATAATTTGTGCAACTTGTAAATAGTGTTTAATAAAAATGTTAAGAATTAAAGAAAAGTTGAAAAAAAGCAAATGAAAATTTGTGGGGGGTGAAAAACATCAAGCGTCAAATGGTCGTTTGACAGCTAGTAGTAGCGTGGGTTGGCGAACCAACCTTAAGGAAAATGTCACTGACTTAACGCAACCTCAATTTTGACAGCTAAGTCGACAGTTGTTTCCCTGCTCAGGCATGAATTTGAATTCAAAATTCGAATCAGCAGAGGAAACACTACTGATTGATCAACCGGAAGAGTTTTTCTCATCGGCTCACCCGTTGTGTTGTGCCCTCGGCTGGTCTGGAATTTGAATTCAAATTCAAACCTGAACTGGGATTTCAACTCGGAAGCCATTATCAATATAAATGATGTTTCTTTTGTTCTTTTTTGCTTGCAAAATAATTATCCACAACAGGTCAGCCATGGTTAATTAGTGCCTACATTTTGACATCGTTCAAATTGCCAGCTGACATGTTTGTTGTGCGGACTTAATTGCTTGTTTGCAAGCATCGAAAAACAAGGGCTCAAACCCCGCGTCCGACAGTTTGCGCAAACATCGTTTGCACCAACATTCGGTGTAAGCGGTCATTAAACCAGGTCGTATAACATAGCAGGTCGTACTGTCCGACTTGCTTATGTAAACGACAATACCATAGGTGACGTCTGTCAACGAAAAGAGCGATGGCTGGCGAACTTCCGGCCTTTGTCTTTCTTTTCGTTGATGGCCACCTGTCAAGGCATACATGAAGTTGTTGGTAAGAAAAAATCTCTGTACATAAAAAAATCTTATACCTTTAATTTTTTTTTAACCACAGCATCACTTCATTTGCATCATCAACAATTAAAGAATTTCTGTTCGTATGGATATTGCCTACACTTATAACCAAGTCCTTGTGTGCATGTCTGCAAGCTTAGTTGCTGACAAGGTACGGCTGGAGAATTATTGTCACACAGCATCAACTGCAGCCACTAAGGGTGTTGACGTCGACCACCCATTAAAGTCACTACCAGCGTGTGGGACACCATCACCAGCTTGCACGTCACACACCAGCACCAGAGGTTGGGTCACCAGAACCAGTAGTTGGGACACAAGCACCAGATAGTGCGTCACACCAGAGTGTCAGTGCAAGGGTTAGCTGTGCAAAATAAAGGCAGCAGTGTCAACAACGTTTGTGCCAGCTTGCACGTCACACAACATCAGCCACTGCCAAGGGCCACGGCGGTGCATGCTAGCGCTCCACCCACTAACGTTATCGGCAACTTGGGTGCTGTGCCAAAAAGGCAGCAGCGGCGTCAATAGCCACCACGTCATCAAAATCAGGTCAGGGGCAGTAGCGGCAGCTCAACATCACCAGCTGTAGGCACTCAACTATGCCATCAGCATCAATCCTTACGTCTACGAATAGCAGCAACACAAACAACAAAAGCAACTTTATCAACGCCAACAGCAAGCACACTGTCTGCCAGCACGTCTGTGCCAACAGCAACGCATCAGCTGCAGCTTTATACGAAAAGCCAATCAACATTCTTGCATCACCAGGAAACCAGGTTTTTTTTTCTTCATAATTCGATGTCGATAGGTAATGCCGGATTAAGTCTAACTTCAAAGGTTATTAGCTCAGTCCTGACTAAAGTCGACTTGAGCTGGTATTGCTTATGGAGACCGTTTTTAAGATATTATGCTATTCTATTTGGTTTTTATCAAATTTCTTTTTTTAAACATATTTCTCTTAATTGCTTATATATTTAAAAGAAGTGAAACCAGAATATATCTGGAAATAACTAGGCTAAAAATTACCACTGATTATACCCTACATATAGAACTAAATAATTTTGAAAAATTTTTAACTAAAAATCATACAAAATTTAATTAAATTAAAATAAAACGAATATAAATTAATCCTAACTGAAATTAAACTAAAGATAATCGGAAACCATAGTAAAATTAAACTAAACTAAAACGAACGTAAAATAAAACCTTTATTTTAACTTAAACTAACTAAATTAAAATCGAACAAAAACTAATACGAACTAAAACTAAACGAAATTAAATTGATTTAATACCAAAAATAAATCGATTTGAAACTAAATCCAATCGATTAAAAACCAGATTAGATCGATTTTAGACTGGTTTAATACTAAAACTAAACTAATCTAAATGGATTTAAAATTAACTTAAAAATAATCTAAATCGATTTAAAACGAAACTTAAATTGATGTAAAACGAAAATGTAATCAATTAACTTAAATCGGTTTAAGACGAAATAAAATCAATTTGAAACTAATTTAAATCGATTTAAAACTAAATCCAAACGATTAAAAACCAGATTAGAGCGATTTTAAACTGGTTTAATACTAAAACTAAACTAATCTAAATGGATTTAAAATTAACTTAAAAATAATCTAAAATGATTTAAAATGAAATTTAAATTGATGTAAAACGAAAATTTAATCAATTAAATTAAATCGGTTTAAAGCGAAATAAAATCAATTTTGAAACTAATTTAAATCGATTTCAAACTAATCCAACCTTAAAGAAAATTTAAATAAATTTAAATAAAACTAATCTAAACTTAATGCAAACTTAAATAGAATTTAAATAAAAATAATCGAAAATTTAAATATAATTTAAATAAAGCTTAAATCGAAACAAGACTAATTTAATTCAAATTAAATTAAACTAAAACTGAAAATACAAATTCTGAATTTTTTTTAATTAAAAGAAAATTATCCTAACTTAACACTTTAAGATTCATAGGAAATAATCTTAATTAAAGCAAAAAGAAAATATTAAATTTAAATTTTTTTTGTGAAACTAAAAATTCAATTAAAACTTCCTTAGAAATTAAGACTAAAAATCAAATTAAAACATTTTTAGAAAGCAAAACTAAGAATTAAATTAAAACTTTCTTAGAAATTCAGATAACAAATTAAATTAAAACTTTCTTAGAAATTAAGATTACAAATTAAATTAAAACTTTCTAAGAAATTAAGATTACAAATTAAATTAAAACCTTCTAGAAATTGAAACTAAAAATTCAATTAAAACTTTCTAAAAAAAAAAACCAAAACCAAGAATTAAATTAAAACTTTCTGAGAAATTGAAACCAAAAATTAACTTGAATTTTTTTTGGAAATTAAAAGTAATAATTAAATTAAAACTTTGTTTGTTTTTAATGAAAAGTAAAAATTTAAAATACTTTAACTAAATGAAATTGTAAATTTATATTTGTATTTAAAATTTTTGACACTAATTATAAATCCCGTGATATGGGCCACATGATACAGAACGTGTATTGAATTCTTTTGGAGGATGAAAGGTATGGGCACCATGGACTGCTGCACTTAGGTGAATATTTTTTTACTGTGTTAATGAAACCAACTTTTTTTTCTCATTAACAGGTTGGGTGGGTGCAGGTAATGAGGGATAACAACACCATCCTCCCTCATATATCTCGGTGCATAGGGACTACCGTTCGGTTCACTTGGCCTCTTTCGGTTGTTTTTTCTCTTTCCTCTCTCCCGTCCGTTTGAATTTTAATTCAAATGGTCCTTTTCCGTTTCCCGCTAACGTCTGCATACGAACGACTTGTGCAGATCGCATCCCTTGACTTCCTGACGAAGCAACCCCACGACCAATTTCTCTGAGCTAAGCTGAAGCATAGCTAGGTATGTAGACGCCCGATAAGTCAGGAGGTGCCTCGTCATCCGATTGCGGATGTCACGACGCTACGAGGTGGATGTTCGATTCTGTCACAAATTTGAATTAAGATTGTGAGCTTTAGATCAAGTAAGTTTTCAAGAAGGCAACAACAACAACAACAACAACAACTCTGTATAGAGTCAATCACTTAGCTGACTAGACAGTCTGTTTCGGAAATCGCTACATTTTCCTCTTCAGTATTTTTTGAGTGATTAAGCTGTGATCAACTCACTGTTTAAATTAGCATATGAATGTGCAGATTTTGGAATTCATTCTTATGAATTGTATCATATGACATTTCAAAGCAGTAGGCTATTTATAGATAGATCATCGCCATCAACTCTATCAAGGATTGCCATCTGTTCTAGTTGCTTCTTCATTTATTTCAATATTCATTGGTGTTCGATAGTTTGTCGAAATGCACCATAGAAATGAAACGAGTTTTTGCTTCGCCAGAAGCTAGTGTTCTAACTGAAAGGTGGCTATTTTCACAACCAAATGTTCAATTACACATGACTTTGACCGAAAAATCGATCAATTATTAGATTATTTAATTAATTTGACATTAATTAAACTTATTTGGCCGTGCTCCGCCATAGTTAAGTTAATTAGTTTTTCCGAAACAGACTGTCTAGTCAGCTAAGTGATTGACTCTATACAGAGTTGTTGTTGTTGTTGCCTTCTTGAAAACTTACTTAATCTAAAGCTCACAGTCTTAATTCATGTAATTATTCAATACATCATAAAAACTAATTAATTTAAATGAAAATTTAGTTTGTGGCTTTTTTTTTTGTTCTGCTACGGCTTTCTTAAGCTACGCTCCGGTTCATGTATTTGTCCGTCCGCTGCGTTTTGCCGTCGGCAAATTAATTGATGCGCAGTGTGCAGGATCGCCATGTAATATGTTTTGTTACTTGGTGATATTGCAGGATCATCACGTAAAGTACGCGCCTTTTTTATTAAAAAAAAAAGAATAAAAAGAACTCGCGTTTTTATAAAAAAAGTTCTAGGACCTGCCTAATTGGTTGCCAGTGAAGTTCGCCACTGGCACTATTTTAAATGTCCTTTTTTATGCCGTTCACGAAAAAAAGTGCAGAGGCTAAAAGGGTTTAAGTCGGCAACTATTAAAGCTCAAGCCTTATTTATAATGAATTAGAAGGCAGCTTGTTAGAAGCTCAAATCTAATTAACATTATTTGAAATTTGTTCATCCTTTTATAGTATGTATAACGGTATTTTGTCTTAAAACTAGTTAACAATTGTTTTTGTATCTAAAAAGTAAACAGAATCATATGTTCTTAAATTAGTGTAAAAGTAATAGTAGAATATCGTATACCTATTTGTAATTTATTAATAGTAGTATAATGTGTGTGAGTGAGTAGACTTAGATTATTAGAAAACGTAAATATAATCATATGTTAACATAATTGTGTAGGATTAAGAGTAAAAATGTAATTTCATATTTTTTGTATTCAGCAATATTAGTACATGTGTGCGAATGAAATAGATAGTAGTGTTTAGTATGAACATATGTTCTTATTGTTAGAATATTATTTTAGTATGGGGTCCGCCAAATAACTTTTTTTTTTTAAAATTCTATAAAAAAAAACTACTTGATATTTCCTCAAATTTCTTTTTTTATTTGAAAGTACAATCCTTCCGGTTAATAATGAAAAATAATTTCATTCAAATGGCTGCCTCGGCTGGCCATGCAGTAGCTTACACGATCGGTCCAATTTTTAAGCACATTATCGATTGTGTGCTGCTGTATTTCACCAATGGCTTCACGAATATTGTCCTTTAAAGCGTCAATTGTCTCTGGCTTGTCGGCGTAAGATTTATCTTTGAGGGCACCCCACAAATAATAGTCCAACGGTGTCAAATCGCAGCTCCGAGGTGGCCAAACGTCATCAGCTCTGCGGCTGATAATGCGATCTTCAAAAACAGGGCGCAAAACATCGAGTGTAGCTTCGGCTGTGTGGCACGTAGCACCGTCCTGTTGAAACCAAATGTTGCCAATATCCTCCTCTTCAATTTTTGTGAACAAAAATTCGTTCAACATGGCCCGATAACGATCGCCATTGACTGTAACGGCCACTCCTTGCTCATTTTCGAAGAAAAATGGCCCAATTATGCCTCTTGTCCAAAATCCGCACCAAACAGTGACTCGTTTTGGGTGCAGCGGCTTTTCAATGTATGCGTGCGGGTTTTTTGTGCCCCAAATGCGACAATTTTGCTTGTTTACATACCCACCAAGATCAAAATGAGCTTCATCTGAAAATATGATTTTTTTTGGTAAAATTGGTATCTTCTGTAAGTCGATCGCAGGCCCACGTAGCGAAGCGAAAACGCATTGGATGGTCAGTTGGCTTCAACTCCTGAACCAATTGGACTTTGTATGGCGTCATACCAAGGTCTTTATGCAAAATTCGTCTCAATGATGTCTCCGAAATGTTCAATTGTTGAGAACGACGGTGAATTGATGTTGATGGCGCTTCACGCACACTTTCTGCCACAGCAGCAATATTCTCGGGAGTACGCACTGCTTTTGGTTTTTCACGCTTTGGTTTATAGATGAGGATGCCAGTTTCTTTCACTTTTTTCACAAGATAACGAACATACGGAGCTGACGGTGCTTATCTTCTTCCAAAATCCGTTCGCAATTTTTGCACACATTCTGCAACATTACCATGATTTTCAAAGTAATGTCGCAATATTTCCCAGCGTTGTTTAAGCGTATACACAACCATATTCGTTCAGCGGAAGGATAAAACTAATTATCTGTCAAATCAGACATAAGCTAAGTGTTACCATTCACGAAATAAGCACTAGTTGAAAAAAAAAGTTAGATGGCGGACCCTGTATAATGAAGTACAATAGAATAAGGTGATACGTACCGTAAAGGTGTGTATCTGTTAAATATGTTTTAGGGTTGTTTGTTTTAGTATTTTATAATGTAGATGTGTGTACATAATAGTATGTCGCAGAGATGGTTCAATTATTTGCAGCACCCGCGCGACCGCGGCCTTCGTCAATCGAAATGATAGACGAAGTCATTCTCGTCCCAATGCTTCCTGCATTTTATATTGCCTGCGTTCGGCCCGCAAAGTCACTTCCACTTCGTCATCATCGTCGCTCCCAAAGAGCACCAAAAGATCCATTTTGTTATACTTCTTCTTCTTTTATTATTTAAAAACTTTTTGTCAAACCTTTTCTTTCAGAATTTAATTAAAAATTAAAAGAGCTGTGTCTGTTTACATATTTTGACACCAAGTAAATAAAAAATATTAAAATGAGAGTGATGAGAGCGAATTAAAAATCTTAACTCACCAACTTTCACGAGTTAAATATTTCTGGGGTTAAGCTATCTTGCCACCATTTTTATCTCCAGCTTGAAGAGTTAAATGCTTAACTCACTGTGAACAAATGAAAAACTGGTAAAATCATGGAATTAACTCGGGGATAAATTTATCGCTCTGTGAACAAAATGGCCCTAAGTTGAAAATAATTTCCAACTTGAAATTAATATTTTTCAACATAGACTGAAATTTAAATGATTCAACATTAAAAAGTTTATTTGTCGATTATTCTCAGAGGAGAATGATTCACACTTAAAAATAAAATTGCTCGATATACCCTACGTTTAAAAATGATTTACTCATAAAAAGAGCATTTATCGATATCAACTAAGATTAAAATGAATTAAAAATTAAAAATTTCATTTTTCGACTCTTACTAAGATTGAGCTGAGTTAAACATAAATATAAAATTTTTCGATATCTACTAAGATTAAAATTAATTAATATTAAAAATTTCATTTTTCGACATACACTAAGATTGAAATAAATTAATACGAAAAATTTCATTTTTCGACATACACTAAGATTAAAATGAATTAAACTCAAAAATTAAATTTTTCGAATGAAATAATGCTACAACAACACGAAATAAGACTCTTCATGAAAACAAAACACGATTTCTTTTGTAGTAAATTGGAAGCTACATAAAATGAAAAACTAACAGTTTTGTTTTCTTTACCATCGTATATAATGCGATGGGGTAGTTAAGTTTAAGGTAGTTTTCTAAGGCTCCTCCTGAAGATTTTTTTTAAACAGGAGAAGTTTGGGCGGGTGTAGACCGGATGTGAGAATAACACCTCTTCCCATCCACTAATATGAATCACGTTCACCAGTCGTAGCTATAGTAATCCCTCTCTAAATTTATTTCCTTTTTCGTTTCCGGTTTGCTTTTAAATCTGTTGTGTCCGTTTGCGGTTGATTTACCCTTTAACACTCTGCGACTAATTTTATTTTTTTGTGACTCCCAGGCATCCCATATCCCGAAGCAACTCCCTCCCATTTTCCCTGAGCTAGGGCCGAAGAGTAGCTAGGGGTGCAGACACCGCGTGGAGGTAGTGGGACTTGGCTTTATTGACAGCTCAGTCAAGAACTGGGAAATATATGTCACAGAACTAATTTTGGCGCCCAACGTGGGGCCTTGTTTTTGCAGCATTGCTTTTGAAGCACTGTCTTATTAAGCCTAGCGGCATGAAGCTTTGTGGTACGGTTTTTATAAACGGCTTTACAACTATAACTTCATATATGTTAAAAATTTTGTTTTGCATAAATATTTTTATAAACAGCCCCTTTTGCTTCTTAACCCGTCTAGTCCTTCTCCTATACCTTTTCCTCTTCAGCTCAAACGCACATCAGATTGTAACATAGTTTTAAGTTAAAGTCAGTACAATCATTTATTGGTTTCTTTTTTTAAATATAAATTCTCCAAGGATATCTCCAGATATCTGGGTGATCTTTGATTCTGACCGGGAGAATATTATTCTATCGTGGGTAAGGTAACCTTTTCGCCTTAAATTAAAAAAAAAAGTTAATTTCGTTTTGCAATGAACCAAATTCTTTTGGGTCTTGTAAAATTGTTCAGGATTTTTGTGGTCGACTTTGATGGTGGATCGTACCTTGATGTTTTCATACCTCAAAATAAGATTATTTTTTTTTCTTGTTTAAGCGTGCGTCATTTTCAGCTGAGATTTATGTCGATGGACGATTCTGTAGGCGTACTCACAGAAGTGACTCAAATTAAAACTTAATAACGCAATTTAGTTTCTGTAATAGATAGACTGGTGACTTGTGATTCATATTCATACCCAAAAATTTTTTCTCTTTTGCCGCGTCTAAGGAATGGTAAAGAAACATATTTGTTCTATTTAACCTAAATCGTATTGATTGATTTATTTTTATTTAAATTTTTCCCCGTGCCACGAAATCTTTTCGATTCCCTCCTCCTCAAGACCATAAAGTTGTTTATGTTATTCCTACAAATGAGTGATTGATTTTTTTATACAACTTTTTTCTCGTTCCGCGAAAACGATAGTTTTTGCTCGGCTATGACCGCATAAACAATATTTATGCTATGAATACACATAATTGATTGATTGTTTTTTTATTTTTGCGATGCCTGTAACGTGAAGTACAGAAGACCTGCTAGGTCTGGGTTTTGCTCCCAACGATACCATTTGTGCCGTGTGTAATGAGACCATTCAACCTTCAGATGACGTGGTTGAGACCTCTTGCAATCATTGCTTTCATGCTTTGTTCTTACAGACGTGGCTCGAAACCAATAAAGCATGTCCAGTTTGTTGGTTGGCATTGGTTCCTGCAGTTGTAGGTCCCTCTCCGGTGGCGAATCTTCTCGAAGTTGCTGGTAGTTATTATCCCAGTACGAGTCACCACAAGATCTGTCTGGGGAAGTTCAGAGACCTATTCCTATATATATTAAGTTTAGACTTTGCTTCCTGTTCTTCTTGTCGATATAATCAACTATTAAATAAACAATGCTTTTCTGCTTATATAATAAACATAAAATCTAAATTTAAAGATAATCCAAAACTTTTCTATAGTTTTGTTTCTTCCACCCCCAATGAAACTCAATCAGGAAAAATTGAGACAATGTAATTTCTAACATGTTTGCAAACTTCTTTAAATCAACTTACTCCGATATATCATTTAATATTAGCACGGTGTATCCTTTTCTCCCGCCAGTTAACTCTTTTGAAACTCCTGTAATAGACCCAAATATTGTTATGTGCTATCTTCAACAAGTAAAATCTTCTTTTACGACCGGCCCTTATGAAATTCCAAGCTGTATTTTTTAAACCTTTTAGAGTTTACTACGCGTGTTATAAATGGTTTTACTTTGGGACTGCAGACTGATGTTATTTATACGGACTTTAGCAAAGCCTTGGACAGTGTTAATCATAATCTTTTGAAAAACTCCACCTTATTGGGTTTTCTGTCGCATTATTAAATTGGATAAATTCGTATTTATCTAGAAGTACTCAAAAGGTTTTGTATAAAAATTCTCTTTCAAAAAGTATTTCGGTCACTTCTGGCGTTCCTCAGGGCAGTCATCTTGGACCGGTTTTGTTTTTACTATTCATTAATGATCTTCCTTCGGTAATAAAACACTGTAACGTCTTAATGTACGCTAACGACGTGAAGCTTTTTCTTTATTACTAATCACCCGAAGAACGACATATTTAACGATCAGATCTAAATAGTCTTGTGGACTGGTGTAGATTAAATATATTAAATCTTAACTTAAAAAAATTTAAGCAAATGACACTCTCGCGTAGATCTACTAATCACATAAATTACACTTTAAATAACACTAATTTAGAAATAGTTTCCAGTTTTCTCGATCTTGCTGTTATTATGGATTCAAAAATTCGCTTCAATCTCCACGTTAATATGGTGATAAATAAGGCAAGATGAGTGCTTGGTTTCATTAAAAGATGGGCTAAAGAATTCAGTGATCCCTTTACTACTAAAGTATTATATACCTCTCTCTTAAGGCGAATTCTTGAATATGCATCTGTTATACGGAACCCACTACATAATGCCTACATCGACGCCATAATATCCATCCAAAAACAGTTTTTGCTTTACGTCATAGTCATTGGAATCCCAATATTATGCTTCCATCGTATGAAATACGCCTTAAGATTATTTTACTAAGCACCTTCCCTAAGAAGCAGAAGAATGATGCTTAATGTCATGTTTCTGTATAAATTACTTCGTGGAGGGATTAATTCGCAATATCTCATCTCAGCTCTAAATTTTAACATCCCAAGGAGAGGAACTAGACATTTTCTGTTTTTTGCTTACATTGTCATTTGCTTACATTTTTTTAAATTGAGATTTAATATATTTAATCTACACCAGCCCACAAGTCTATTTAGATCAGATTGTAAAAGATGTCGTTCTTCGGGTGATTTGTAACAAAGAAAAAATTTCACGTCGTCAGCGTACATTAAGACGTTACAGTGTTTTATTACCGAAGGAAGATCATTAATGAATAGTAAAAACAAAACCGGTCCAAGATGACTGTCCTGAGGAACGCCAGAAGTGACCGAAATACTTTTTGAAAGAGAATTCTTATATAAAACCTTTTGAGTACTTCTAGATAAATACGAATTTATCCAATTTAATAATGTGACAGAAAACCCAATAAGGTGGAGTTTTTTCAAAAGAAGATAATGATTAACACTGTCGAAGGCTTTGCTAAAGTCCGAATAAATAACATCAGTCTGCAGTCCCAAAGTAAAACCATTTATAACACGCGTAGTAAACTTTAAAAGGTTTGTTGTAGTGGACCTACCCTTCAGAAAACCATATTGAGAGACAGAAGTGGTGGAAGACACGGAGTGGGTTAATTGATCAGTTATGATTTTATCAAATAACTTAGGGATTGCACCTAATTTTGCAATACATCGATAGTTAGAAACATCTATCTTGGAGCCAGATTTATGAAGAAGTATAATAAAAGAATCCTTCCATATAATAGGAAAATAACCACTATGCAAGGAAATATTAAAAATGTTTGTAAGAGCAGTACACAGGTTTGTAGCACATTGCTTTAAAATACAGCTTGGAATTTCATCAGGGCCGGTCGTAAAAGAAGATTTTAATTGTCGAAGATAACTCATGACAATATTTGGGTCTATTACAGGAGTTTCAAAAGAGTTAACTGGAGGGAGAAAAGGATACACCGTGCTAATATTAAATGATATATCGGAGTATGTTGATTTAAAGAAGTTTGCAAACATGTTAGAAATTACATTGTCTCAATTCTTACTGATTGAGTTTCATAAGGGGTGAAAGAAACAAAACTATAGAAAAGTTTTGGATTATCTTTAAATTGAGATTTTATGTTTATTATATAAGCAGAAAAGCATTGTTTATTTAATAGTTGATATCTATAAGGACAAGAAGAATAGGAAGCAAAGTCTAAGCTAGAATCAAATATTTTATATTTTTTAAATAAACGATTTTTAAAATTTTTCAGTGTCCTTTGTTAGCCAGGGTGGATTTAATGGATTGGAGCAACATCTTTTTTTTTGGGACGGACAATAAGAAACACCTTTGCAGAGTTTCATTGAAAAACTGTACCGAAAATTCGACGTCATAATATGAATATGATGTTCCGTTAGTTAAAATTGGAGACCAATCAGTCTGTAAAAGTAAGGAATTAAGTTTTACATAGTCCGTTTTTTTTTTAAATTATAAACTTTTTTATTTTGCGCATCAGCAGTTACTTTATCCTCTTTTTCGTGGAAGAGTAAAACTGTTATTTCAAGAGTTGGATGATGTACATCTTTTGGAAAAGATACGGGATTCAGTAGGTATACTATGCCGGTTCTGGCTCACTTCCGGTAAAAATAAGCGCCATCTAGCGGTGGTTGCCGAAAAACCATTGCATACTTCTGGGGGAATGCTTGTTTGACAGCGTTGACGAAAAAAAAACATTGCATGCTTCTGGGGGAATGCTTGTTTGACAGCGTTGACGAAAAAAAAAACAAATAAGCGCCATCTAGCGGTGGTTGACGAAAAACCATTGCATACTTCTGGGGGAACGCTTGTTTGACAGCGTTGACGAAAAAAAAAACATTGCATGCTTCTGGGGGAATGCTTGTTTGACAGCGTTGATGATCAACGATTTAAATTTTTCGTGGTGGCTGCGGAGGCGGAGGCAGCACCATCTAGCTAGGTGAGGCGGAGACAGCGCCACCAGAAGTAATGCGTGTATGAGGTTTGTGTCATGGCTTTCCACAACTTGAAAAAAACAACCGCCAGATCTCTGCATGAATTAACCCATTTTAATAAATTTAATATGAGTTGGCTGACTAATGTAAAAACAAAGTATGAAAGCAGCAAAATAAATTAAGCTAACGATTGAAAGCGATATCATAACCATGACCATACGCAACTATACTGATATAAATAAAACAAAACGAGTTGATTTATATATGAATCATTATTGTTCTTTTATTGATTTGCTATAATTAAATAATTCTTATGAATTCCTTTGTTAGAGGAGTGTATTCAATTAAACGATCATGGATTACCAAACAGTAAGCTGACGTTTTGTCTGGAATCGGTTTGTTTGCTTCGGTGTAAAACTCAATTCGTACATCAATAGGTCCTGTTTTAACTGCTTCATTTTGGTGTGTTACATCAACAACAATAAGCGGCGCTGTTGCCTTATATTCAACAACATTGAGCAATGGTTGAGGTTCCCGCATATAATAATAACTTTGTTGAAATTTTGCATACATATCATATAGAATAGCATACTGTCCCATTTCAAAGCGCGTATTTAAATCATCATAGGGATATGAATCAGAGTTTAAATGAACTTTTAAATTAGTTATATTACAATGGTCGAATGTATTTCCTTCCTCTTTGCTCCTCTCATTTTGTAGGCCAATAATAAGAAATCTAGGTCTTTCATTTTGCTGACTCAGTTTTACATTCCATAAAACCTTTGTACTTTTACTTTCTGAAATCCTAGGATTTACATGACAGTCCCAACTTCGAAAAGCCATTAAAATAGGGTTTTCATTATTAATTATCTTGTACATTTCCAATTTCGAAAAGTCCGATAGTTGTATGTGAGGCATTTTCCATGTTATATCCAGTATTGTCAATTTTAATTGATCTGCGGCATTAGTAGGATAATATGAGCTATCATTAGACGAAGAACGTTGAAGGATAAGCTCATGCTTCGAATTTAATATTATTTTAGTGTAATCTTCGGCAAATCCCATCAACATTTTTAGTGGTATACAGCAACTAAAGTGATTTTTTTCCAAAGTTAGACTTTCATCAGGGCACCAACCAGCGTTTTTTAATGCATCGCTTTCAGCTTTATTCAATGATACAAAATTTTTCATGGTGGATGAAGTTCCAAGATTGCGCGTACGATCAACTTCAAAACCATTAATTTCATATCGAATTTCATCAAACAAATATGACACAAAGTTATTTTTAAATTTCACACCTGTTGTTGGCACATCTTTTCCACCTTCACGTTTTACTATGAAGCCATGAATGTAAATCATACTCTCACTTGGTAGGACAAAGAGATCCTGATTTTGAATTGGTATACGAATCTCATCGTTATTGTTGAATGATTTTAAATATGGAGAGTAGCTATGGTAATCCCTCTTTATAATACTCTCATCATATATTGGTTTTTGAAGGACATTTAATATTTCGTTCATGATTAAAGCTGAAATCCCAAGAACTTACAATTTTTTATGTTTAATGTTGACAACAGATTCTTTTTATATGTCTTCGATCGAGAGTTGATGTAGGACTAAACGGAAATACTATGACAACTAGTTATTAATAATTGTTAACGACTTGCCACATCTAACTGTAAAACTGTTTACTACAGTATCAGATCAGTATCAGATTATCATCAGAAAAGCATAAGATCAGTATGAGATCAGTATCAGATCAGTATCAGATCAGTATCTGATCAGTATCTGATCAGTATCAGATCAGTATCAGATCAGTATCAGATAAGTATCAGCACCCGATCAGTATCAGCATCAATATCAGATAAGTATCAATATCACTATCAGTGTCAGTTAGTATCTTCATGTTTTGAGCAAAATTTAATTTGAATATGAATACATCTAACTGTAAAACTGTTTACTACAGTATCAGATCAGAATCAGATTATCATCAGAAGAGCATAAGATCAGTATGAGATCAGTATCAGATCAGTATCAGATCAGTATCAGATCAGTATCTGATCAGTATCTGATCAGTATCAGATCAGTATCAGATCAGTATCAGATAAGTATCAGCACCCGATCAGTATCAGCATCAATATCAGATAAGTATCAATATCACTATCAGTGTCAGTTAGTATCTTCATGTTTTGAGCAAAATTTAATTTGAATATGAATAAAGAAAATTGTAAACTATTTTAGTAAGTATTTAATACTAAATCGGGGAAAAATATGTATAGATGCTCAGTTCATTACGACTACTCATAATGTCTTTAACAATCTCTTTAAGCGGAACCACATCAACTCTTATTGGAAAATATTTTCCACCAATTGAATTGGCAACAAAATATGTTTGCGGACTTGTAGACTTTGTAACATTTAATTCTATACCCAATGTAGATGTCCACAACAATTTATTTCATATCGGGCCGCATACTATTACAATACCAGTTGGTTCATATGAATTTGAGGATATTGGGTTTTTCTTGAAATCAGCCGTAAGAGACCTTGATGATTCAATTTTCCTGGAAATTAAATCAAACAACAACACTCTTAAAATTGAAATTGTATCCTCCGTGGACATAGATTTTTCAAAACCAAACAGTATAGGACAGGTGCTGGGATTCAGTATAAGAAAGTTGATAGTAAATCCTATAGATCCGTTACAAGAGATAGAAAAAACGGAATATATACATATAAGTCAGTCAGATAAAACTAGAAAAAAGTTTGAATCTGATTTACCTTTAAATATTACAAATATAAACACAATACGAATTGAATGCAACTTGACAACCGGATCATATATTAACAACACATCAGTTCATACTATTCACGAATTTCCTCTCGATGTCTCACCAGGATATAAAATAAATGAAAAACCTCGAAATGTCATTTACTTACCCGTCAACTGTCAACAAATAAACAGCATAATGATAAAAGTCTTAAATCAAGACGGTGACCTTATTAATTTTCGAGGGGAAAAAATTTCTATAAGACTTCACTTTAAGCCAGAGTAAAAATAATGATCATTTACGCTATAAATTCTTCAACATCCGCTCAATGTTGATGAATATAAGGCAACAGCACCGCTTATTGTTGTTGATGTAACACATCAAAATGACGCAGTTAAAACAGGACCTATTGATGTACGAATTGCGTTTTACACCGAAGCAAACAAACCGATTCTAGACAAAACGTCAGCTTACTGTACATTAGTCAGCCAACTCATATTAAATTTATTAAAATGATTTAAACACCCGCTTCGAAACAGGAAAGTATGCTGTATTATATGATATGTATACAAAATTTCAACAAAGTTATTATATGAGGGAAACTCAACCATTGCTAGATGTTGTTGGATATAAGACTTTTGCACCGCTTATTGTTGTTGATGTTACACACCAAAATGAAGCAGTTAAAGTGGGACCTATTGATATACGGATTGAATTTGATACTGAAGCAGGTAAACCAATTCCAGATAAAACGTCAGCATACTGTTTGGTAATTCATGATCGTTTAATCGAATACTCACCTCTTACCAGCGAAATTCGAAGAATAATTTAAATAAACAATTACTTATTTTTCACAATTTTAAAATAATCAAAATTGTTATGTAATAAAAATGATAAAATCAACACGTTTTTTATTTTTATTTACATATATCAACATAGTTGAGAATGGTCAGGTTCATGGTTTGTATTATCAAGTTCAAGGTTAATTCATGCAGAGATCTGGCGGTTGTTTTTGTCAAGTTGTGGAAAGCCAAGACACAAACCTCATACACGCATTACTTCTGGTGGCGCTGTCTCCGCCTCACCTAGCTAGATGGTGCTGCCTCCGCCTCCGCAGCCACCACGAAAAATTTAAATCGTTGATCATCAACGCTGTCAAACAAGCATTCCCCCAGAAGCATGCAATGTTTTTTTTTTTCGTCAACGCTGTCAAACAAGCGTTCCCCCAGAAGTATGCAATGGTTTTTCGTCAACCACCGCTAGATGGCGCTTATTTGTTTTTTTTTTCGTCAACGCTGTCAAACAAGCATTCCCCCAGAAGCATGCAATGTTTTTTTTTCGTCAACGCTGTCAAACAAGCATTCCCCCAGAAGTATGCAATGGTTTTTCGGCAACCACCGCTAGATGGCGCTTATTTTTACCGGAAGTGAGCCAGAACCGGCATAGTATACCTACTGGATTCGAACAATGGAGATTAACAGCAGTGCATCTATCTACAAATACAAGGTCTAGGGTTCTGTGGTTTATATTAAAAAATCATTGACTTGTTGAAGACACAGATCAGATAGCTTATCTAAGAAATCATTTATCCAATAACTATTGGAAACAGGTGTAAGAAATGAAGAATCGTTAGACTATCTTCAAGCCACAAAAGGTAGGTTAAAATCACCCAGCACAATAAGAACGTCTTTATTTTTAACAAATTATGAACTTCTTCGATGGAGTGTATATGTTTTAAATAAATTGTTAAGTTACATTTAGGAGGAATGTAAGAGCAGGTAACATAAATAATACAATTATTTAATTTAACTGGAACACAAATGAACTCAATGTCACTGGTGTTAAGAATTGTCAATTCTTCAGATACAAGCGAGTTTTGAACAGCTATCAAAACACCACCACCGATCTTATCATGACGATCTTTACGAAAAATTTGATATCTTTGCACATTATTTCAGAATTTAAGATATTAAAGCGGAGTCTAAGGCTGCCCGCTAAGTAAACGCCGAAGCAGGCAGGCAGGCCCTGCGAAGAAACGAGATAGAAATAACTTTTTTCTCTCTTGTTCACATAGATTTCCTGTGCCTGTCTGCCTGTCTGTCTGCCTGCCTGTCTGCTTCGGCGCTTACTCTGCGGGCAACCTAAGACTATGCTTGATTTGGTGTCAACCAATCAAAATGGATAGTTGCACGTGCCTGTGCTGGAATTGGCCAACATGGCTGACAATTTACTCCTCAACTACTTCCAACTTCAGGTTTTTTTCTAAATCATACACTGAAGTTGAACGACATTGAGAATTTGCCGTGTAAATTCGGCCTAAACACAATCAGGTGGCAGCACCGGCTAAGATGACAACTAGAAAATAAGAACAAAGAAAAATTTGGCCTACGTGATTGCAACCCGTGGATGTTCTGTTTCCTTTTGCCGAACTGTGGTGCGTGGCAGTAGATATTGACTAACGTCTCCCATAAAAAGAAAAAAAAATCAACAAATACACCTCAGTGGGTAAGTTAATTAAACTGAAGAACAAAACAAAAAATAAACAAATATTAAAGGATCTATTCGATAAACAATAGAAGGCTTAACGAAGTGAACTTGAGAAAGTTCGGCAACGCAAGCAACGAAAGTGCTCCGCCGTGTTAAAGTGTGCAAACTGCCATTTTAAAGGTAGCAGCTAGTATCACTCTAGCAATCACGCCAAAATCTAGCAAGTGTCGCACGTCTGGTCGCATAAAGACTCAGGCGCTATCTGACTGTTCAAAAAAAAAATTAAATTAACTTAATCAAAATATATTGTAGACATAATTTAAACGAAACTAAAACATGATTAAAATATATTCAGAACTAAAATAATCTAAATTTAACCAAAACTAAAATATAATTTAAAAAAATATACACAACTCAAATAAACTTAATTTAAAAATTACTAAAATACAAACTTAAAATTGTCAGAACTAAATTTAACCAAAACTAAAATGCAATTTAAAAATATACAGAACTCAAATAGACTTTATAAAAAAAAAATCTAACATACAAAATAAAATAGTCAGAACTAAAATAAATTAAATTAAAACAATACCAAAATACCACTTATAATATCAACAGAAATTTAAACAAAACTGAAATACAATTTAAAAATATACAAAACTCAAACAGACTTCATTTAAAAAAAATACTAAAATACAAACTAAAAATAGTCGGAACTAAAATAAACTTAATTTAGGCAAAACTAAAATACAATCTTAAGATAGTCAAAACTGAATTTATAGAAAACTAAAATACTATTTATAATGTAAACAGAACTAAAATAAACTAAATTTAAGCAAAACTAAAATACAATCTTAAACTGGTCAAAACTAAAATAAACTTAATTTAAAGAAAACTAAAATGCAATTTAAAATATAAACAGAACTAAAGTAAACTTAATTTAAACAAAACTTAAATACAATTTAAACGCCAACAGAATTAAAGTAAACTTTCTTTTTCTAAATAAATAAATTTTCTTTTTCAAAGTACACTAATTTGAAAATAATTTCCAACTTGAAATTAATATATTTCGACATACACTAAGTTGAAAATGATTCAGACTAAAAATAAATTTTATTTTACGACATACACTAAGTTAAAAATTATTCAAACTTAAAATTACTTTGTTTATAAATCACTAAGTTGAAAATAATTTCCAACTTTAAATTAATATTTTTCAACATAAACTAAGTTGAACATGATTCAAACTTAAAAAAAAAATTTTTTTTTTAATATTATAAATAAGTTGGAAATTATTCAAACTTAAAATTATTTTGTGTATAATACACTAAGTTGAAAATAATTTCCAACTTGAAATTAATAGTTTTCAACATAAACTAAGTTGAAATTGATTCAAACTTAAAAATAAATTTCCTTTTCAAAATACACTGAATTGAAAATAATTTCTAACTTGAAATGTATATTTTTCAACATACAATGAAATTTAAATGACTCAACATTAAAAAGCTCATTTGTCGATTATACTCAGAGGAGAATGATTCACACTTAAAAATAAAATTGTTCGATATACCCTACGTTTAAAAGTGATTTAATCATAAAAATAACATTTATCGATAACTTAAATTAAAATAAATTAAAAATTAAAATTTCATTTTTCGACTTTAGCTAAGATTGAGCTGAGTTAAACATATATGTACAATTTTTCGATATCTACTAAGATTAGAATTAATTAATATTAAAAATTTCATTTTTCGACATACACTAAGATTAAAATGAATTAAACTGTAAAATTAAATTTTTCGAATGAAATAATGCTACAACAACACGAAACAAGACTCTTCATGAAAACAAAAACACGATTTCTTTTGTAATAAATTGGAAGCTACATAAAATGAAAAACTAACAGTTTTGTTTTCTTCACCATCCTATACAATGCGATGGGGTAGTTAAATTTTAGGTAATTTTCTAGGGCTCCTCCTGAAGATTTTTTTTAAACAGGAGACGGTTGGGGGGGTGTTCTGGATAAACACAGAAATATTAAAAATGCTTATTGACTATTGTCATTTTGCCACAATAAGACTGTTAATAATCAGTTTCTGTTGCAAAGATCTTAGTGCAACCTAACTTAAGGATTTATATACTAAGAAACAGAATTTATGCTTTAATTGCAGGAGTTGCAAAGTGATTAATTTGCGAGCTGGAGGCCGATGAAGAACAAGAGTGAAGATCAGGTTTGATTTTTTTTTATGCAGAAATGCATGCAAACATTTTTTTTGGTTATGTGTCCTATCTTGTTATCTTTGGCCAGGGTAAGTCATATAGTAGAAGTAAAAGCAGTCAGCAGACCTAAAGTGATGTTCTTGCTACTGGTAATGATCTGTGTTTTTGAGAAGGTAGAATTCATTCTTTAGAGAGTAATAGTCATCAAACCTAAAGTGATATTCTTGCTAGTGGTGCTGGTTTTCTCGAATAGGCAATAGCAGACATTATATATATATTAATAAATAAAGAAAAGCATGTTTGAAAAGAAAACCAGAAGATTGTTTCGATTGATGTAAATTCACCACATGATCGGTAAATAAATTTTTTGCAACGAACTCTGGAGACGGCGAGTTATACCTCGGCTATAAGAGAAAAGGTTCGTTACAATGGCGCCCGAGCAGGGACTTATTGCGTGATTTATGGGTAAGAAATAGAACGCAAAGCCGAGAAAAAAAACTGTAAAAAATATTTGTATATAACGCGAAGCCGAGAAAAAAAAACTAAAAAAATATATATAACGCTTAGCGGAAAAAAATATATAGAACGCCAAGCAGAGAAGAAAAAAACTGTAAAAATTAAAAGCGTAAGGCCGAGAAAGAAAAATTTAATTGACGAAAGAAAAGTCGAATACAACAATACGCCGAACAAAAATTAATAAGAAAATTAAATAGTGAACAATAATAATAGAGAAGAATAATATAATCTTGTGAAAAACTAAACGTGAAAAATACTCAAAAATTAACTTTGTATAAGACACAATGAGTAAATATAAACCGGAAAAAAAGGAAAAGAAAAGAAACACAGTGAATAAGAATATAATAAGTGAAAACTTGAATAAAAACAAACCAAAGAAAAAAAAACATTCTTAAAATAAAATTTAACGATAATAAAATAAATTTGCAAAAAAAACGAAAGTTAACGAAAATTTATTTATTTTGAAAAGCTTAATGAATGAAAGAAAAAATATAAAACAAATAATAATAAAACCCTGAAAACAGTGAAGAATACGAATAAAAAACAATCACTAGGAACTAGTGACAAACGGTGAAAAAGAAAAAAACATTATTAAAATGTTAAGTGTTACGTGAGTTACTCCCTGAAACGGGAAGTATCACACAGAATTTGAGCTCGACAAGTCCGGTACCGTCGAAGAGCTTCGAAAACTATTTGCAACATTTGTCGGCGAGAAAACGCATATGCTGGAGGTGACGCAACGCCTGGTGGATCAACAAGCCAAGCACCGTGATGACGTATCGCCTACCCCACCGCCGCCAGCAGCGCTAGAGATCCCACCGTTAAACGACCGCTAATCGCGGCCCATACTGGACCTTTCTACCACGACAGGTAACACCCGAAAACGTTACCGTAGTCGAGCAGGTAAGGAAATGGTCAACTAAGTATGATGGGGGTAAGGCTATCGATTATTAAGCGACTGGTAGAACTGGCCGAGGTGTACTTTATTGAGATAAATTGATTGCCTTGAGCGATGCCAGAATTACTAAAAGAGAAAGCTATTTTCTGGTATTGCAACAATAACTGGGAATGGGTTACTTGGGAGTCTTTTAAACATGACTTTTTAAAATTTTTCCTATCAGCTAGGTACTTCGAAGACGTCTACGACGAAATACGACGTAGGCACTAGTAGCTCAAGGAAAATATCGACGACTATGTGCTCGCGATGAAAAATATGATGCGACGTGTCCATTATACCGAAGAACAGAAGCTGGAAATGATCTTCCAGAATCTACAAACTGATTAGCAATGGTATATCCGACGAAAAGATTTTTCCGCGCTGGCGGAATTAATAGAGTTGGCTCAAGATCTAGAAAATCAAAGGTAAAGAGTACACCTTGAACACCGTGGCACAACCACATACCAATCGGATGATGTCTCATGAGCAAGAACATACATCAACATAAGAACAGCGTGTAGCAATTGTGGGGAAGATTATCATATCGCTAGAACATGCCGTAGAGGGCTAGCCACATTTCTCCGAGGTTGTGGGTGTCAATGTGTGCGCTCCAATATTTGCTGTCCCTTTCGGCAGGGAAACGCTAACGGGACCCGAGATCCGCTAAAGTCGAGGAGCGGAGGCACCCACATATAAACAATCATCACCATTAAGCCACCTACTTACAGTCAGAGACTAAAGTTTAAATACAGCCTTCAGATTTGCAGTTTAAAAAAAAGTAAACATTTTACGGAAATTGTGAGTATGCAGTTTTATTTCAATTTATGAATGATTAAAAACAAAAGCAAAACATATTTGCTTCATCGCAAACATGGCGGAAAATCTTACAAAAACAAAAAATTTACTGGACAAAAGTTTAAATACATATGGAAAGTAATCTGTAATTCATTAAAATTTATTCTATTAACCACAAACTACAACAGCTCAATATTTGTTGGACCACCCTGGCTGTCTATAACTGCTTGCAGACGACGAGGCATGTATAGCACCAAGATCTCTGTTTCAGACGCCATTATTTCTGACCAGGCTTTAGTGATAGCTTCTTTTAGCGAATCCTTGCTAGTTGATGCAGCATTTCCCAATTTATGTTTCACTAACTCCCAAAGATGCTTAATGGGGTTGAGTTCTGGTGATTGTGGAGGGCTATTTAGCTGTCGTGGAGCATAATAGAGCAACCATTCTTTTACCGAAAGCGCGGTATGCTTGGGATCGATGTCTTGTTGGAAGATCCAACGAGGTCCAAGACCCAAGCTGTCCACAAAAGGCTGTAAATTTTGTTGCAGTATGCTCTTGTTTTGATGTCGATCCATTATAACATCAATAAAAGTCAACTTTCCAACGCCAGATGCTCACATTGGCTCCCCATACCATCACTCCCAAAAAGATTGAATTTGCATTCGTCAGTGAAAAGAACAGTTTTCCAAAATTCCATGTCTTTGTTTTTATACTTATCTGCAAATTTTAATCTAAGCAGCCTATTTTTTCACTTATTAGAAGCTTTTTCCGTGGTACTCTGCTTCTATACCCGTTTTCCCTCAATGCCCTTTGCACGGTTTTCGGATGAACATGCTTTTCCAAAGTATTAGCGATATCATCTGCAAGTTTTGTAACACTTAGTTTTGGGGTTTTATGCACGTCCTTGAGGATATGGCTTACATCTCTTCGGTCGTCCGCTTCTAGGAATATTTTCCACTGGGCCGTTTTTTTATATTATCTAATAATGTTTTGCACACTGTGAAATGGCAAATTCAAGCATTTTCCTATTGCCCGATAGGATTTTCCTTCATTGAAATCTTTTATAATTAAAATTTTAGCACTTGACTCAATTTCTTTTTCTTTGCCCATAATGATATTTTTTAAAAAAACTAACCACTAATTTCGACTGCTAAACGACAAATCTAATCAAAATAGCAAATCTAGCGGTACTCTGTTTATGAAAAAAAAGCGAGAAAAAGAGCGTAAGTCGAAACTTTTGCATATGTATTTAAACTCCGCTCATTTTATTTGTTTTTGTAAGATTCGCCGTTACGTGAGCGGTGAAGTTAAAATTTTTGTTGTTGTTTTTGGTCATTCTTGATTTTCAATAAAACTGCATACTCACAATTTTGGTGAAATGTTTACTTTTCTTTAAACTGCAAATCTGAGGGCTGTATTTACACTTTAGTCTCTGAATGTATAAACTATCACCGCCTGTCTACCACTCTTGTTATTGGGAACATAAAAACATCTGCAACCATCGAGACAGGAGCCACAAAAAGTTTCATAAGTAAGAGATTCGCTCACAAATGGAGCGGCAGTGTTTTTTTACATGCAATAACAATAGAGTTTAGCTACTACAGCTTTTTCACACTTTCTCCACGTTAGATCATTTTAAGAACCAACCCAAATATCTTTGAAATATCTAAAAGATATCGATAAAAATGGTCCAAAACAATCAAAAGTGAGAAAAATTTACCCACCATAATATGTGTTGGGCTCAGGGATAACTGTAGTGCGCACCGAATTAAGCAACTAACTGTAGTCAAACTTATTGATTACACTGTAATATTGAACGCAACTATGCACATTGTTTTTAACCACGCACAATGATCCGAGGATATATATTTATTTGCATCACGCACTTTCACACTAAATTTTGTTTTCTTTCACTCGCGCACTTTTAATGTTTATTATATTGGATATGTTTATTTGCATTACGCACTTACACATTAAGTTAATATTTACTTTTCACTCACGCATTTCTAAGGTATTATATTATTAAGCATTATGTATTAAAAGTATGCACATTTTTGTATATGATTTAGAAACTTAAGAATACCGTTAATTAGCTTTATAAGCACTGACTTTTCAAAATAAAAATCATTATTCCTACAAGCTTAAATCAGCTGACTTCTAATTTTTGAAAGCTAAAGTGCATATTTATTAAGCCGGCTGAAATTCAATAGAAGGAGGAAAATCGTTAGAGCCAATGGCGTTTTTAAGCGTCGGCAAAATAGTTTAGGCAGGTCCTTTAAATAAAAATACTGAAACTACAAATTCATCACATGGCGATCCTGTCAGCCCACAGCCAGAAAATTTTGCCGACGGCAAAACAGAGTGTGCCTGAGCACGTACCTGGTTGTTACGATCGACTCGTAACCAAATGTACCATGGAGATGCAGATTTAAGCAGCCAGGACTATGGAAACACATCGACAAACTGGAGTTGCAACTGAAGAGCCACTACGAGGGCAACAAAAACTAAAGCAAAATACTTTTCTCCCATAAATTGTTTAAATTTAAAACAACATAAATTAAAATTTATTAATTTAAATTTAATATTTGAATTGTTTCATTTATTGCCAAAAATGTCAAGTTTTGGCATAAATGAAGTAGGTAAAAACCTGCCAGTTTTTAAAGGAGTTTATGCAGATTAAGAGGATTTTATTGTTATTTTATAGTAAAAGATGAACATAAGGCCATATTTATTAAGTATGTGCACAATTTTAAATTAACAACCCAAGTGAGAAGTATACTTGGACATTTATATAAACCTTCGACATTGATTGAGTTAAAATCTTTATTGGTGAAATCTTACCCCAATCCAAAAACAGTACAGTAAATGCTAAATGAATTTAGTTCTATAGCACAGAACAACTTATCAGTTTCAGAATTTAGAGAAAAAATAACGGAATTAGGAGAGCAATTAAGCAATTTAGAGCTACAAAGCTTTTAAAAGCAGAGCCAGGAGGCAAAAGATGCAATATATAAGGTCAACGAACGTATGGCACTTAATATTTTTACGAAAGGTGTCAGGACAGAATATCAGACTATTCCGAATCCGATCAAGTCTTTTAATGAAGCGACTGAAAAATGCTTGACTATTGAGCAAAATTTTTCGACAGATAGAAGAAATATTTTACATATACAAAACAGAAGTAATTCAAGAAACTATAATGCGCAAAATAATAGATTCAATCACAACTTCAGAAATTACAATAATATAAACCAACATTTTTCAAACCGAAATAATAACAATTATAGAAATAATACCTTACAAAATGGCAATCAAAATTTTTCAAACAGAAATTACAGAAATAATAATTTCAATAGAAATGGAAATTTTGGAAACATCAACAATGCGCAGGGAAATTACACAATTAAATTTAAATTTTTCAATTGAAAAAGAGGAAATTACACATAAGAAAAAAATTTTACAGTACCTGCTCAAGTAGAAGCAGTGGTCCCCATACATATAAGAGTTAATGAGGATAGAATAGTCTTTAACAAAGAAATAAATAATGGAAATGGAAATAACGGATAGGGGCGGATGATAGCAAAATACTGGCTATAACAAGAAGTAAGGTTACAAATAAACATACAAAAATTCAGACAAAACAAGTGACATTGCTAACAAGAAGTCTGATCAACTTTTTGCTTGGGAGTGCACATCCAAATCGGATATTAACAAAATGATAAAATTATTCTAAATGGAGAAACTGTCGTCAAAAATGCATAGGTTAAATATAAACGAGCTCGCGTTAGGTAAATATGAAAATATATTCGAAACCATAAGAATGGATAAATTTAAAGAAAAATTTAATAAATTACAAAGAAAAAATAATGAAAATTTTAAAATTTTGATAAACAATGAGCCAACAAGAATAATTGATAAAGATGTACAAAATAAATTAATTGAAGAATACCATGATTTTACTCATGGAGGACACATGGGTATTAGAAAAACAATATTTAAAATAAAACAAAAATACATTTAGAAAAACATGAACAAAATGATAAAGAAACATATATTAAATTGCGAACAATGTAAAATAAACAAACAAACCAGACGTACAAAAGTAAAATTAACTTTTACAGACACACCGGGAACTAGTTTCGAAATAATATCGATAGACGCTGTAGGACCTTTGCGCTTATCCAAAAACTACCGCTAGATATTAACCATGCAATGTAAGTTAACGAAGAATGTCATTGCTTGTCCATTGGAAACCAAAGACGCAAAGACTGTTGTCAAATCATTGATAGAAAATGTAATTTTGACCTATGGTCATTTTAAGGTTCTTAATTCAGATAGGGGTACTGAATTTACCAATGAGTTGATGTCGGAGATTTGCGAACAACTTAACATTAATAGAACTTAACATTAGACGGTTCAATAGAAAGAAACCACAGAGTATTGAATGAATTTTTATTGAATTTTTGCAAAGATGACGAATGGGACCATTGTATCCCATACTTCACATTTGCCTACAATACAACACCTCGTGTTGACACTAATAACACTCCTTTTGAACTTATAATTGGCAAATTAGCAAACTTACCAAACTTACCAAACTTACCAAATGATAAATTAGAAAATTCAAAATGTTAACACAGTTAATTATGCGCAAGAATTGAAAGTTAGATTAGCGTACGCATTAGAAAAAACTAAAGAATTAATTAATATCGCAAAATTAAGAAGAATAAAACATAATGCTATTTCAGCACCATTAAACATAAAAATTGGTGACAAAGTAATTATAAGAAGACCACCATATCATGGTCCATATGTAATAATTGATAAACATGGAGCAAATTCTAAAGTTAACGTAAATGGAAACATTACAGAATACCATAATAATATGTTAAAAATGGATTTAATTCAAAAAACTTCAATTTCAATTTTATAAAACTTAAAATACAAAATTATATTCTATGTATATAACAAATATTATTTCTACGAAAATATTAAAATAACACTTGCATTGCATAAATTTTAAAAACATACTTTTATTTTATTTAATTTTATTTAATTATTACAATTTTGGAATAAAATGTAACTATAAGAATATTTGAAATGTACAAAAACAAAATTATCTTGGGTTCAAATACTACAATTTATTAAAATGTAATTTAAATTGTATAATTTTATAAGTAAAAATTATTTGTTCTTTTTTTTAAATAATTTTTTTCTTAAGGATGGGGGTGTAGTGCGCACCAAATTAAGCAACTAATTGTAGTCAAACTTATTGATTACACTATAATATTGAACGCAACTATGCACATTGTTTTTCACCACGCACAATGATCCGTGATTATATATTTATTTGCATCACGCACTTTCACACTAAGTTATTATTTTGTTTTCTTTCACTCGCGCACTTTTAATGTTTATTATATTGGTTATATTTATTTGCATTACACACTTACACATTAACAGCCTTATTCATAATCTCATTTTAAAGGCTGCGTAACTTTAAACCAGCTTTAAGCAACACATCGTTATTCATAAACGTTTTTCGGGCTTGTGTAAGATCTGCGTAGCTTAAACACCGAAATTTGCGTTTAAAGGCTGCATAATTTTAACCTAAACTTTTTTGTCATCTTTTCGATTAAGGTTGATGTATATGATATTTATATCATAGACATGCTCCATATGCGACCTTTTTATACTTTTTTCAGTAACAGATTTGCAAATGTACAAGAATTCTTCGTTTTTGTAAAAGAGTTTATATTGTTTAGACACAAACCTTACAAAATTAAGCAATGAATAAAAAAATGATTATGAATAACAATTTCAGCGAGGTCGCGCAGAGGATGCGTAAAGCCTAGAACAGTGTGTTACTAAGCAAGCGTTGAACGTTTGTTTAGGAAAATCTATTGCATAAGGCTATAAGTTAATAGGAGTATTCACGGGTTGATGAGAAACACAGTTGCGACGATGCGAAAATGCATGATTGCGAACTTTCGCATCATTCCAACAACAAACACATTGGAAGCAATTTTGCAACTTTTCTTGAATTATGCACTGCTCAAACCAATTGCGAGAACGCACAAGCAGTGATGCTAAACAGATGATTCGTGTTTTGGTTGTTTTTGAACGTAGTTGCCACCTGGGTAAAACTTTAAAAAGGTTAAGTTTGTACGTCGATTTTAATAACTTTTTATGATTTTGAAATAAGGTGGCAATATATTTACTGTTCATTCGACATTTAATTTTGTTGCATAATTAAGTTGCAATATTGATGTTCACGCGTAAGTGCGCGAATTATCTTGCATTTTCACACTCTTCCAATTCGCAACAACCCGTGAATACCCCTAATATTTACTTATCACTCACGCACTTTTAAGTTATTATATTATTAAGCACTATGTATTAAAAGTATGCACATTTTTTAATATGATTTAGAAACTTAAGAATACCGTTAATAAGCACTGACTTTTCGAAAAAAAAAATCATTATTCCTATAAGCTTAAATCAGCTTACTTCTAATTTTTGAAAGCCTAAGTGCATATTTTTATGCCGGCTGCAATCCAAAAGAAGGAGGATAATCATAAGAGCCAGTGGCGTTTTTAAGCGCCGTCAAAATAGTTGAGGCAGGTCTTTTAAATAAAACTACAGAAACTACAAATTCATCACACAACACAAGACATAACATCTAACCATGAGTTACATAGATCTTATCCTTCATTAGTTTTTAATCTAATTTTGAGTTGACCTTTCGACAAGTTAACATCAAACTCGCTACATTTGTTAACAAAGGTACTCATGCGATTTAATGGAGCAGTAAACTTATAATTTGTTCTACTAAATGGTAAATAAATCAAGTTGTTAGAGTTTCTACTGCTTCTACGGTTAGTGTTAAAATTTATAAGGGAAAGAAGTTCTGGAGAATCGAATACACCAGTTATGAGTTGGTGTAAGTAGACGATATCAGCAGATTTCCTTCTCTCACCTAAAGATTGCATTTTTAAAATTTTTAAACGATCCTTATATAGAGGAAGGTTAAATGTGTCATTTCCACTCAGGACTCTCAGAGCAAACTGAACCAAACGTGTTTGATTTCTTTCAATTCGATCAACATGCACATTGTAATGTGGGGACCATACTTGACTTGAGTACTCCATCTGAGGACGCACGATTGAATAATACAGAGTTGTAGTTGTTATTAAGCTATCAAACTCTTTGGCCAAGCATTTTATAAAATCAAGCAAAGAAGATGCTTTTTTACAAATTTTTCAATATGCATGTAAAACGACAATTTAGAATCCATGCATATACCAAGGTCTTTGACGGTAGTTACACGACTTAATGTAGTATCTTTAATTTTGTAATCAAAAATAAAATTGTTCCTTTTACGCGAAAAGGCCATAGTTTGAAATTTATCTGGATTTAAAAGCATGTTATTTTTAGAACACCAAACTTCAAAGGATTTCAAGTCTGACTGGAGCCGGTCTGAATTTTCATTAGAATCAATTGTTCTGTATATTTTCATATCATCTGCATAAATAAGCAAATGAGAGTACTTGATGATGTGGCTAACATCATTAATTGCCAAAATAAACAGAAGTGGACCCAGGTGGCTTCCTTGAGGATCATCCGATTCTACAATAAATTCAGAAGACAACATGCCTCGGAACCGTATTTGAAAATATCGCTCCATCAAATACAATTGACTGGATTTGATCCAGTTTACAAAATACTGTGGATATTCCATTAATTTAATTTATCAAAAGCTTTGATAAAGTCAGTGTAAATGCAATTGACCTGGCTACCAGAATCAATAGATTTTAAGCAGAATGTAGTGAAATCGAGGAGATTAGACACAGTGGATCTTCCAGTAACAAAACCATGCTGACGAGATGTCATGACTTGCCCACAGTGAATTTTCACTCGATCGTACACTATTCGCTCAAAAAGTTTAGGAATCGAAGACAACTTTGCGATAGGCCTATAATTAGGGACGTTGTTCCTGCAACCTTTTTTGTAAATAGGACTAATAAAAGATTTTTTCCAGAAAAGAGGAAAATTACTTTCATTAATTGATTTATTAAAAAGTAACGAGAGTGGTTGACACAAAATGGTGCCGCATTGTTTTAATACTGCGGCAGGAATTCCATCTGGTCCAGCGCTAAAATCTTCATCGATTGATAAAATATACTTAAAAATATCCTCTGAAAGAAACTTTGGGTGTGTTGTTCATATAATCAAAATACGCTAAATCAGGATTAAAAGAATCTGAACCAAAAGATTGTCAAATAGGCCACAAATAATGGTGGAATTGTCAGTAAATCCATCCTGAAATTTAAAACAAGAAGGAAATCCATCAGTCTTCTTCTTAACATTAATAAATCCCCAAAATTTTCTTGGATCAGACAAAATATTCAGCTTCATATAATCCAAATACTCATTATATAATGCAGCCGAGTGATTCTCAAATTCCAGAAACAACCGTTTGTATGTTTCTAGGTCATTTGAGTCAAAACTACAAATATATTTCTTCCATGCCCTATTGTTGTGTACCAAGGGTACGCAGAATTTTTCGCAAATTTAAGACTGTATGGTACTGACTGAGAAAACATGGCAAAGAGCTCTATATAGAAAAAAATTATTGAACTAATTAGATTATTATTATTTATGTATTCTATAATTATATTTAATTTACTATAAAGTAAATGATTCAATTTCAACAAGTCAGCTTTTTTGAAATTCAATTCATAAACTGTGTCAACAGAGCTTGAATTTACCATATTCTCCCCATCGGATTTATACCAAATACTCAATGGTGGATGGTAATTATCAATAGTGGTCAAAGCATGAAGTGTCTTCTGAACAATGACATTGTTACTGCCTGTAGTTAAGACTAGGTCAAGCAGCCTTTCCAGACTGTTATAAATACAACTAACTTCTTGTAAGTCAAAACATATATTGTCAACAAATATGTTCTTGGCGTGTCTTCGAATTAGGTGCACAAAAATGTGTTTCATAGTCAGAAGAATGAAATTTTAAGTCAGACAAATTAAACGTCATTAACGTCAAATAAATTTAAGATAAATTCTATGCAATCCGCAAGGCTTGCATAGACCTCTACACTGCTCTTGGCAGGAACGTATGCATTAATAACATATACATTAGAATTGCAATGTACAACCTTAACGCATATAAGTTCGATATCAGCAGAGCAGGGAATATCAATAAAGGAACTTACACAGGAGTTTCTTACAGCTAAAAGGACACTACCACCAACTGCAGAATTATTGTCAGCGTGTCTGTCCTTCCTTTATAATGGAAAATTATTGTCAAACAGTTTTAAGTCAGTAATTCCTCCGTTCAACCAAGTTTCAGTTAACGCGACAATATCTTCAGAAAAATTCTGAGTTGACAAAAAAATGTCACACGTCTTTGAACGCAATCCCCTTACATTTGGATAGTAAAGGGAAAGCCTATTTAGTTTTTTGGGTCTGACTGGCGATATTATTCGTAGTTCTAGACCTATGTTTAGGCTTAAACTCAGAAACGAAGACATTATCAGCCCACAAATTAGTGTAATGTTTTTGGTTATTTTTTGTTTAAAAAAAAGGACCTGCCTCGAGTTTTTGCCGGCGCTTAAAAACGCCACTGGCTCTAAGTAAATTATTTTTATTCAGCCGGCATAAAAATGCGCTTAGGCTTGAAATAAATAAATGCAGCTGATTTAAAGCTTGTAGAATTAATGATTTTTATTTTGCAAAGTCGGTGCTTATAAAGCTAAATAACGGTATTTTCTTAAATCTAAAAAGTGCATAATTCTATACATAAAAAGTGCGTGAGTGACAAATAAATATTAACCTAATGTGTAAGTGCGTAATGCAAAATAAATATATAACTAAAATAATAAACATTGAAAGTGCGCTAGTGAAAGAAAGCTATATATTTACTTAGTGCGAAAGTGCGTAATGAAAAAAGAAAAATAATTCTTAAAATTATACAATTCAAACTTTCTTATTATAATCTAATAAATTATTTAATCTGAAATATAATATTTGTTTTATACATTTCAAATATTCTTATTAACTATAACAGATTATATTTTATATTTTATTCCAAAAATGGTTTCAAAATAGATATATGATTTATGTTATTAAAAATTATACCAATTAAATTTGTTTATGAAATTTATACAATGAAATTGTTTTAATTAATAAATTTTTACTTTATTTGAAAATTTTGAACTAAATCCATCTTTTAGTAAATTATTATGGTATTCTTTGATTTTACCATCTACATTAACTTTAGAATTCACTCCATTTTTAGCAACTATAATATATGGACCATGATATGGTGGTTGGTTTTTCTTTCTATTCATTTTCTTTATCATTACTTTTTCACCAATTTTTTTATTTAATGGTGCAGAAGTGACATTATTTTAAATTCGTTTAATCTTTGCTATATTTATCAATTCTTTCGTTTTTTCTAATGAGTATTTTAATATTACTCTCAATTCCTGTGCATAATTGTCTGTGTTGTAACATTTTGAATTATCTAGTTTATCATTTGGTAAGTTTGCCAATTTGCCAAATATAAGTTCAAAAGGAGTGTAATTAGTGTCAACATGAGGGTTTGTATTGTAAGCAAATGTGAAGTATGGGATCCAGTGGTCCCATTCATCATCTTTGTAAAAATTTAATAAAAATTCGTTCAATACTCTGCGGTTTCTTTCTATTGAACCGAGGGTCTCATGATGATAAGGCGTGCTAAATATTTGTTTAATGTTAAGCTGTTTGCAGATCTCCGACATCAATTCATTGGTAAATTCTGTACCCCTATCTGATTTAAGAACCTTAAAATGACCATAGGCCAAAATTACATTTTCTATCAATGATTTAGCTGCAGTGTTTGCGTCTTTGGTCTCCATTGGACAAGCAATGACATACTTCGTTAACTCATATTGCATGGTTAATATGTAGCGGTAGTTATTGGATAATCGTAAAGGCCCTACAGTATCTATCGATATTATTTCGAAACTAGTTCCTGGTGTGTCTGTCAAAGTTAATTCCTCTTTTGTATGTCTGGTCTGTTTGTTTATTTTACATTGTTCGCAATTAAATATATGTTTCTTTATCATTTTGCTCATGTTTTTCCAAATGTATTTTTGTTTCATTTTTAAATTAGTTTTTCTAATGCCCATGTGTCCTCCATGAGCCGAATTATGATATTCTTCAATTAATTTATTTTGTATATCTTTATTAATTATTCTTGTTGGTTCATTGTACATTAACATTTTTAAATTTTCATTATTTTTTCTTTGTAAATTATTAAATATCTCTTTAAATTTATCCATTATTATGGTTTCAAATATTTTATCATTTTTACTTAACGCGAGCTCGTTTATATTTAACCTATGCATTTTTGACGACAGTTTCTCCAAAGTCAGCTGTGTGATCGATGGATTATCGCCGCATCTTGCAATAACTTCTCTATTATTTACTGTCAGCGTCAAAAGAAATTGTACACGTTAATATGTTATGTTTTTGCCTTTATTTTACTAGTTTGCTTTATCATTTTATTCAACATATTATGTTTTTTGAAAAATAAATTGTATATTCTTTCATTTTATAAAAAAAAAATAATAAAAATTTAACAATAAAAAAAATTATAGAACAACAACTTAAAATACTTCAAATTCACAGCGTCAAAAGAAATTGTACAGTAAGTATAAAAAATTTATTTCAAAGAATTTTAAAGAGGTTAGTATTTTGTTTGCTTTCCATTTGCGTTGATTACAGCTTGCAATCTTCTGGGCATCGATTCCACTAGGTTTCGGGTTATCACTGATTTTAGAGAGTCTTTGCTGGTAATCGTTCTTTTTCTAATTTGACGGTCCAGATGCTCCCACAAATGCTCGATAGGGTTAAGGTCGGGTGACTGGGCGGGATGATCCAGCTGTTTTGGGGTATGATATAGCAGCCATTCCTTTACTATTTTAGCAGTGTGCTTAGGATTATTGTCTTGTTGAAAGACCCAAGTTTGATCCAAGCCCAATTTGTCGACACTAGGTTGCAAATTATCTTTCAAAATGGTGAGGTAATCTGTTTTATTCATAGTGGTCTCTATGAAAACCAAGTTACCTACACCACTGGCTGCCATACACCCCCATACCATGACCGAACCACCACCATGCTTGATGGTAGATATTACAGTTTGTTGGGCAAATGCTGAATTTTTGCATCTCCAAATTTTAGTTGGTGTTTTCTTACCAAAAATTTCAAATTTGCTCTCGTCAGTAAAGACCACATTATTCCAGAATGAATTTGGTTTATTTTGATACTTTTTGGCAAAATTCAGACGTCGCTGCTGATTGATTTTTGATATGAAAGGCTTGCTTCTTGGAACTCGTCCACGTAGTCCATTTGCATGTAGTGCTCTACGTATAGTACTGGATCTAACGTTAACACCTGAGCGTTCTGAAATGTTCTCGGATATTTTAACAGCACTTTCAGTTGGATTTTGCTTCACTCGTCGCACAATGGATCGTATTTGAGTCGCATTTAGTTTACGGGGTCTTCCAGATTTGGGACGATTTTGTAAATTTCCGAACTTTTTGTAATTATCAATTATATGTTTTACAGTATTATGGCTTCTATCAATCATCGAACCAATTTCACGCAATGTTTTTCCTTTTTATAATATTTTAGCACAAGTTCGCAAACATCCAGGGAGGTTTGTTTACCCATTTTGAAAATAAATTTCGTTACTCAAAAATCTTCAGATTTGAACTGATCCTCACGACATCAAGTCAATTACTAATTATTATAATTAGTTAATATTGCCTACAACATGATAAAAAGTCAAATCACTAAAAATAACGGTAATTTTTTACTGTTAAAATTCTTTAAAATATTTGGTGCACGTGTTGTACAATTTCTTTTGACGCTATTAATATGAAGATGTTTTTGTTCTATGAATTTTTGTTATTGTAATATTGTTGTTGTTTTTATTATGTACATTAAGAGAGGAGAAAATATATTATTAAAAAAACAAAAAATGTAAAACAAAAGGGAATTGCAAAAGAGTATAATTTAACTGCAAACATAGAGGAACAACGTGTACAACTTCTTTTGACGCTGACAGTATATTTATTTGGGTAATCTTGTAATTTCTATCAGTTACGAACCTTAATTTTATCATTTTGTTAATATCCGATTTGGATGTGCACTCCCAAGCATAAAGTTGATCAGACTTCTTGTTGGTAATGTCACTTGTTTTGTTTGAATTTGTATTTTGTGTATGTTTATTTGTAACCCTACTTCTTGTTATAGCCAGTATTTTGCTATTATCCGTTCCTGTCGGAGTCATAGCCTGCAATGAATCGCTGTTTAGTACTATGCGAGATAATGCGTCAGCATTAGAATTCATGCTGCGTTTCTTGTACATAATTTCAAAATTGTAATCGCATAGATCTATCCTAATACGTGTCATCTTTGATGACGGGTTTTTATGGGAAAGCAGAGACACCAAAGGTCTGTGATCTGTTACTACCAAAAATTTACGACCGTAGAGGTATGGCCTGAAAAATTTATCGCCCAATGTATGGCCAATAACTCTTTTTCTATTATTGATTTGTTGAAATCGTGTTTGTTGAGAGACTTGCTCGCGTATGATATTGGTAGATCTAAACCAATATCACCTTATGACAAAACAGCACCTAACGCATAATTTGAGGCGTCTGTTGTCAGTACAAATTGTTTTTCAAAATTTGGGTATTGTAGTATCGGTGGGTTGAGTAATTTTGTTTTTAACGTGTCGAAAGCATTTTGACAATCTTCAGTCCAATTAAAAGCTATTTCTGCAAATTTGGGTATGAACCTCCTATAATAATTGCAGAAAGCGACAAATCTTCTGACTTCATCTGTGTTTTTTGGCACAGGGTAATTTTCAATTTTTTTATTTTTTGCTGGGTCAGTTTTAATGCCCTTAGCTGTTATGAGGTGTCCTAGATATACAACTTCTGGTTTCAAAAATGAGCACTTGTGTGCATTTAGTTTTAAATTAAATTTCCGCATCCTTTCAAAAACTTTAGCTAAATTTTCATTGTGATGCCCTAAACTGCATCCAAACACAACAATATCGTCTACGTATAGAAATGCTTCAGCATCTAAACCACTCAATGCTATTGTTAGCATGCGCTGAAAGCTGTTGGACGAGATTTTTAGTCCAAAAGGTAGGCGTTTAAATTGGTAATGTCCGTTTTTTTTTTTTTTGAAAAGGCTAGTGGTCGTGAGTCTTCGTGAAATCGTATTTGGTGGAAGGAGCTAGTCATGTCCAACGTTCTAAAAGTATTTAGCTCTTCCTAATTTGTCTAGTACGTCTTCTATTTTTGTAAGGGAAACTTGTCGTTAACTATTTTTTCGTTTAGTTTCCTGAAATCGACCACTAATCTCCATTTCTTCTCATCATTATTCGATTTTTTGGAACAACTAAAAGTGGCGAATTGTAAGGGCTAACCGAGTCTTCAATAATGTTTTCTTTTAAAAGCTTGTCTACTTGTTCGTTGATCTCTGTCATTTGTGTCTGTGGGAGTCTGTAGTTCTTTATGTATACCGCTGTTGAATCAGTAGTATGAATCTCTTGCGTGTAAAAATTGTCCACTGTCAATGGTTCTCCGTGAAGGTGGAATACATCTTGGAATTGTTTTAAAATGTCAATTATTGATTTTTCTGCCTCCGGTTCGTTGCATCCAATGTCTAATGTTTTTAAAAGTTCTTGTAATCTATGTGAATTAAATTTGTTAGTTTCTTTGCTTGAAAATATGTTGTAGTTTTTTAATGGTTTTGTTTCTATGTTTATATCCTCTAAGTTTATTTCTTTTTCTGTCGTGTTTAAAGCTTTCACGTGTGCTACGCCATTCGCAGGTATTATGCTATTTGCAATGAAGACTCCATTATTTATTTCTTTGTTAAGGATTATACTATCTTCATTAACCATAATATTTATGGGGACCACCGCTTCTGATCGAGCAGGTACTGTAAAATTTTTATAATTTAAAATTATTGGTAATGTTAACTCTTTCAAAATCTATTTTAGACATATACTTTCTCAACATGTCACGCCCTATTATGCCATCTGTTAAAATTGGAAATTCATTTCTACTATGTGGAAATTGTGTGTAATTTCCTCCGTTTCAATTGAAAAATTTAAATATGATGTGCCTATGCACTCTATACTTTCATTAGTTATACCAGTTATTGTTGAAATATTTCTTGTTTCTATTTTATTTACGCTTATTTTCTTGCAGATATAAATATCTGCTCCCGTGTCTATTAGGAATTTCAGATTCTCATTTGTATTTTTGCAATTTAATATAATAAAATTTGTTAAATTTTTTAGTTAGTTGTAGGATCAGTTTTGGCCTCTGTGGGTAACAATTCCTGCTACCCGGCCATATCCGTTTCCCTGCGCATTGTTGCTGTTTCTAAAATTTGTATTTCTATTGAAATTATTACTTCTGTTATTATTGTTTATAAAATTATTATTAATATTTCCGTTATTTCCACGGTAAAAATTATTGTTATTCTGAAAATTGCTGCTTCTGTAATTGTTATTATTATTATTTCTGTAATTATTATTTGAAAAATTTGGATTTCTATTTTGAAATGTATTATTTCTATAATTGTTATTATCTCTGTTTGAAAAATGTTTTTCGAACTTTGAAAATTTCGAAAAATTATTGTAATTTCTGCAGTTTTGATTAAATCTATTATTTTGCTCATTATAGTTTCTTGAATTATTTCTGTTCTGTATATGTAAAATATTGCTTCTATTTGTCAAAGGATTTTGCTCAATATTCAAGCATCTTTCAGTTGCTTCATCTTTCGCCTGTAAAATAGTTTGATATTCTGTCCTGACACCTTTTGAAAAAATATTAAGTGCCATACTTTCGTTGACCTTATATATTGCATCTTTTGCCTCCTGACTGGGTTTCTCTAAGCTTTGTAGCTCTAAATTGCTTACTTGCTCTGCTAATTCTGTTATTTTTTTTCTAAATTCTGAAAGTGTTAGATTGTTCTGTGCTATAGAACTAAACTCATTTAGCATTTGCTGTACTGTTTTTGGATTGCGATAAGATTTCACCAATAAAGATTTTAATTCAATGTCGAAGGTTTGTTCAAACGTCCAAGTATACTTCTCACTTGGGTTGTTAATTTAAAATTGTATACATACTTAATAAAAATGGCCTTATCTTCATCTTTTATTACATCATGAAGCAATTCTGCTTTCACTATAAAATCATCTAATTCTTCATAAACTCCTTTAAAAACTGGTAGGTTTTTACCTACTACATTTATGTCAAAGCTTGACATATTTGGCAAATTACTTTCTTCCTCCCAAACTGATGATAAATCCACATTTATTTTGTCTTCTTTTCGTATTATTAAATTTTTTATGATTTCATTCAATTCATAATAAATTTTATTAAATTCTAATATTAAATGTTTGCAATCTTTAAAAGTTTCATATTCGACTATTTCGTTTTTAAATTTTTTGCAATTTAGCTTTTTAATATTCTTCATTATAAATTCGATTTTTACTTTTTCTTAAATTTTTCTTTAATTTTTCAAGAAATATTATGTTTTCTTTAATTATGTCCATAAATTTATGTCATGACATCAAAACATTAAAATTTTTTATTTCACGTGAATCACCCTGTGATTTCATAGAGCCAATAAATCATGCATGCCAACATTTAAACATGTGTCTGCAATGATTGATTGCGAATAAGAGTACAAAGAAAAAGTAAAACTGACGTTTAAGTTTTGTGAATGAAAAATAAATTTTTTTTTGTATAAATCGCTAGACTTTAATCTAAAAGGTTATTTTTAGCAAAGTGTTTTATTCGTGCGCGTAGTTTTCGTTTAACATATATGCATTTAATGTCATTTAAGTGTAGTGCAACATCAATAAAAAGAAGCAATTCTTGTTCAATTTTTATTTGACTAAAATTTTTGCCAAGTGTGTGTGTATATGATATTTTGTTCTTATTTGATTTACTACCCCAAAATAAAATAATAAAAAATGGTTTTAATTCAATTTGTTTTTTGTTCAGTGTTTCTTTATAATTTTGTTTTTATAAAATTAATAAATTTTTGTTTATTGTTGTTGTTGTTTCGAATCGGCTGCCCTGATTATTGTTTATTTCGTTGTTGATGTTGTAGCCGCTTCTTTCGTATTTTAATCTGCTGCTTCAGTTCCCTTTGTCGCTCCTCCTCTACGCCCAGCAACAATGTCATGTGCTCATAAACTCCTCTGCGTGTTGTTTAAATAAAGGTATTGTATTCCATGATTTTGGTGCTTTTACGTCACCACCATCTGGCACGTATTCTTGCTGGATTTGTTGTTTTGCCGTCGGCAAAATTTCTTCTTGCGTGCGCATCAAATTTGGGTCCGTGTTTGGCGGGATCGCCATGTAATGTTTTTGGTTAATTTTTGTTTTTAAAAAAAGGACCTGCCTCGAGTTTTTGCCGGCGCTTAAAAACGCCACTGGCTCTAAGTAAATAATTTTTATTCAGCCGGCATAAAAATGCGCTTAGGCTTGAAATATTATTTTTATTCAGCCGGCATAAAAATGCGCTTAGGCTTGAAATAAATAAATGCAGCTGATTTAAAGCTTGTAGAATTAATGATTTTTATTTTGCAAAGTCGGTGCTTATAAAGCTAAATAACGGTATTTTCTTAAATCTAAAAAGTGCATAATTCTATACATAAAAAGTGCGTGAGTGACAAATAAATATTAACCTAATGTGTAAGTGCGTAATGCAAAATAAATATAAAACTAAATTAATAAACATTGAAAGTGCGCGAGTGAAAGAAAGCTAAATATTTACTTAGTGCGAAAGTGCGTAATGCATATAAGTATATAACCACGAGTCATTGTGCGTGGTGAATAACAATGTACATAGTCGCGTTCAATAAACTTCCTTACATAGTTTTGCAAAGACTCGAGTTGCAGTGTAAGCAATAAGTTTGAATACAGTGCGTATGTAAAGTAATTGTTTAATTGTACGTTGCTTAATTCGGTGCGCACTACATAAGAGCTCAGAACAGTTGCAAACCCTTCAGCAGCAACTGTGAGAATAAATGAAGCGTGGGAAGGTTTATTGCCAATTTTTTTGCAAGAGCAGAAAGTAGAGTGACTTACTAATTAGTTATGTTTGAAAAACGTCAATACATTGTCACTTGTTGTGTCGGGCTGAAGGCGTGAAATGAAAACCTTCTTTTTTCTCGACACCGCTATTGAATTTAAAGAACTATTGAGCTCATTAGAAATAGCAATGTCATTTCTTGCTGGAGGAGAAACAGATAGAGGAGATTGAGTAATAACTCTATTATCTATTCTCACTGGTTGAGACGAGTTCTGCTTCGCCTAAGAAGTGGCTGGAAGCGTCATGCGTCGCTTATTTTTTTATTTTTTAATTATTCCTCTTTTTCTTCGAAATATTTTCGTCTAATTTAGATGAAATCTTTTGAGTCTCAGAAGAAAAGGCTGAAAGCGTCTGAGACAACGCATTCGAAATATTTTCTGATGAAGACTTTTCATCATAAATGCTAGTACTAGGTGAGGCGCTTACTTCGTTAAAAAATGTAACAATTTCTCTAAAACTGTTATTGAAAGCGTTTCGACTATCACCGAAAAGCTTAATTTTTGAGAAAAACTCATCTGATGAGAGAACCATATCAGCGAAGACCTGATCGTGGTGAGTTTGAATCATCAAGATACGACTTAGGGATCCCAGCACATGAAGTATGGAACAAACGCCCACATGGGCCAGAACAACGGAACAAACGGTTCAGAATGTTTTGATTTTTGCAAAACTTGTCTAAAGAACAAGCAGCACAATTTTCTACGGAAAAGTATTCCAGAGCGAAAGAAAAAATAATTTTATGTAAGCAAAAATAATGTCCACTAAGTGGTAATGGGTTAATGTAATATGTTACAGTTTAAAAGCAGCTGCAACTATTCTAGTGCTTTGTTTATACAAATAAACAAATAACGCAAAAGTAGAATGCAAAAAGAGAAAGAAAAAGAAATACCTATGTATAAATATAGTTAAAGAAGGCAGCAATTTAAGAACCAAAACCTGATTCTATGCAGTAAACTAACAATAAAATTAACAAAAATCAATTACGCGCCTTGAAAAATAACATAGATATCACCTCATTGCAGTTTTAAACACAAAACAATAACAATATGTCGACAGAAATGATAATTAGAGTAAACAAACACAAAAATTTAAACACAGAGACGAAATCAACAGTGTTGCAAAATAAACATAGACGCCGATGTCGCTCTAGCTGACGGATCCGTAAAACTGCTTAGACATGCGGTAGAAACAAATGCACGCCTAGGAAACATAAACTGCTATGTCCAATTCCTCGTCATTCCTGATGCTGCATAAGATGTTCTTCGGTGTTTGGATTTCTGCATCGAAACAGGAGTAAAATTAATGTGGTGAAGAAACAATTCAGCTTGGAGCAAAAGTAGTCCCAGCGCATTATGGTAAAAATATGGAGGTTCTGGAGAAAAAAGGGACAGCAAAATATCGCAGTACGAAATGTTACGTCGTAGCCGCTTCTGCGTCATCAACTGCTGCCGCAACCGCATCTCCGTCATCAACTGCCATCGCAGTCGCATCTGCGTTACCAACTGTTGCAACCATCGCAGCAACAACTGTGTTACCAACTGCCGCCACAGCAGCTTCTGTGTTACAAACTGCCATCACAGCAGCATCTGCGTTACCCACTGCCATCACAACAGCATATGAGTTATCAACTGCCACCACATCTGCGGCATCAACTGCCGCCGCAGCCCCATTAGCGTTACCAACTGCCATCGCAACCGCATCTCCGTCATCAACTGCTATCGCAGTCGCATCTGCGTTACCAACTGTTGCCGCAGCCACATCTACGTTACCAACTGCCATTGCAGCAACAACTGCGTTACCAACTGCCACCGCAGCAGCTTCTGTGTTACGAACTGCCGTCGCAGCAGCATCTGCATCATCAACTGCCGTTGCAGCTGCATCTGCGTTCCCAACTGTCGCCGCATCTGCATTACCAACTGCCACCGCAGCCAAATCTGCCAAATATGTCGAAATAAAGAAACAAACAAGAAGAGCTCCAAAGCAGCAGCGCCGGCGGCCTCGCCGTCGAAAATCATATAACGGAAGTACCCAGATCAGGAATTTTGTTACAGTAGTAGAAAACCACTTAGGAAAACATCAACAATGACTGAGAACAAGCAGCAAAGCAATAAGAACAAGCTTGCAGTTGTTGGCAGCCATTGCAAAGACAATAAAGTAGCTGAGAAAAAAAAATAAAAGAGGCGTCTTTGAAAAAACAAGACGTTCAAGCAAAAAGTGCACTCGAGTTACAGCAGATACATTTTACGGTGCAGTATCGCTAACGAAAGCAAAACATCGTCGCTGTAGGCCTCTCTCGACAACCAGTAAAATTGTAGTAAGTGATTGTGAGTAACGCCAGACAGCCAAGCTGCCCATGGCTGAGCAAGAAGTGTTCAGAAGTGAAGAAATTTCCCAATAAATATTTGGACTACGTAAATATTGAAGGCCAATTATTTCGACATATACCGCGAAGTACAAATGATGACGATTTCGAGAACGTTTTCTAAAAGCGAATCATGACAGTCCATGTGCCGGCCACTTAGGCATCCGGAAGAAGATCGAAAGAGTAGCGAACTGGTATTGTTTCGAGACATAAGTAGCTACGTCCGAAGTTGCGACTCATGCCAGCGTTATAAAGTTAGTCAACAAGCTCCATCTAGAAGGATGTTAAGAAAGGAAATACTTACTATCGCACGACACAACCTCTCGCGAGCAGCCGCAGATCAGGCAAGGCGTTATTATCTCCGTCGACGACCATGGAAACCTACCATCGCAGACGAAGTACTCGTCAAGCAGCATTCACTCAGCATTCATTCTTCACCGAGTATTAGCGCTAATCCGTGGATTAGACCAGTTCATGGTGTACAAACTAGATACCATATGTCGGTCTTGGCCTCATCTAATAATTTGCGACAGCCATTTCTGTCTTAAGCTTGCTGGCGCTAGTTGGAAATTCCAAGCTTCGTCAGGTTGTCATCTACTTAGTCTTTCCAACGAAGATGCGGTCGTCCTCTTCTGCGTTGACCGCCGCTGGGTACCGAATCGAATATTTTCTTCACTGGAGCATCGTCTTTCATGTGCTGAACATGACCAAGCCAGCGAAGCCGCTCGATTTTAATGCGCTTTACTATGTCGATGTCAGCGTACAGCTCATACAGTTCATCATTCCACCGTATTCGGTACACGCCATTGACGCAGATTGGTCTGTAGATCTTACGAAGAATTTTTCTCTCGAATGCTCCTAAAGTCCTTTCATCTGAGCTGGTCAGCGTCCAGGTTTGTGATGCATAAAGTAGGACGGGCATGATGAGCGATTTATAGAGCGTGATTTTGGTTCGTCGAGAGAGGGCTCTGCTTCTCAATTGCCTACTGAGCCCAAAGTAACACCTGTTGGCAAGAGTTATTCTTCGTTTGATCTCAATGCTGATGTCGTTGGTTGAATTAATGCTGGATCCCAGATAAACGAAGTTCTTCACAACCTCGAAGGAGGTATTGTCAACGGTAACGTGGGTTCCAAGACGCTGGGACTGTTTGTTTGTTGACACTAAGTATTTCGTCTTATCTGCATTCACTGACAGACCCATTCGACTTGACTCTCTTTCTAATCTGGAAAATACTGCACTGACTTCGCTTGTATTATGGCCAATGATATCGATGTCATCAGTATACGCAAGCAACAAAACACTCTTGTAGAATATTGTGTCACTACGTCTCAGATCAGCAGCTCGGATGATCTTTTCCATCATTAGGTTGAAAAAGTCGCACGATAATCACGAAATCACCTTGTCTAACACCTTGTTTGGCAGCAAATGGTGGGGAGAGGTCTTTCCTTTAGCTGCGCTGCTGGTGTTGCTCAGTGTCATCCTGCAAAGTCGTATTAGTTTTGCAGGAATATCAAATTCAGACATGGTGGAGTGCAGGTGCTTCCTTATTGGGCTGTCGAAGGCGGCTTTGTAATCGACAAAAAGATGGTGGGTGTCGACTTGTTTTTTTTGAGTCTTCTCCAAGATTTGTCGTAGCGTCAAAATCTGCTCGATGGTGGACTTTCCAGGTCTGAAGCCACACTGATAAGTGTTCGTTTACAATGGTCTTCAATCTTTCACATAAACCGCTCGACAAGACCTTATATGCGATATTAAGAAGGCTTATCCCACGGTAATTGGCACAGATAGTGGAATCAAATGTCTTGTGGATTGGGCAGAGCACACTGAGATTCCAATCGTTCGGAATGCATTCTTCCGACCATTTTTTGCATAGAAGCTCGTGAAAGCATTTAAGTAGAGCTTCGCCTCCGTTCTTAAACAGCTCAGCAGGTAAGCCATCAGCTCCCGCGGCTTTGTTATTTTTAAGCCGAGCTATAGCTGTCAGAACTTCATCATAGTCGGGCAGTGGAACCTCGACGCTTTCCTCCGCAATTGGGGTTTCCGGAATATCATCTCTATTGGCGGGATTGTTGTCAGCGTCGTCATTTAGAAGCTTAGAGAAGTGTTCCCTCCATAACGTCAGTGTACTCTGGACATCTGTCACTAGATTCACGTTTTCATCCTTGCAGAAAGAGGCCCCAATTTTAAAACCATCGGCAAGTCGTCTTATATTTTCGAAAAATTTTCGGGCCGCATGCCTGTCACCATACATCTCAATCTTCTCTCTTTTTTTCTGCCTGAAAATATGTCTCTCTTCCCTCCTCTTTTCTTTGTATCGCTCCTTAGCAGCGCGCGTTACAACCGACTGCAGGGTGACTTTGTAGGCGGCGTCTTTCTCTGCAGAGGCGTCGCGACACTCCTGGTCGTACCACTGGTTTCGGCGAGGGCGGTGGTAGCTAATCACCTCTTCAGCAGCCGCATGCATGGAGTTGGAAATGTGTGTCCACTGCGCTCATATATCATCGATTGGAGGAGTGCTTTGAAGCAGGAGTGAGAGTCGAGTGGCGAAAGCATCGGCTGTCTTCGATTTCGATTGTCTGTTTCGATTGCAGCTTGTCGACGACTAGCTTTCTTTGTGTAGGGTTGCGTGTATTCTTAGCTGCGCACAGACGTGTACGGATCTTGGCTGCAGCAAGACAGTGATCCGAGTCAATGTTTGCACCACAGATCGTGGGTACAGCCAATACACTGGAAGAGTGCCTTCCTTCGATCAAAACGTGATCAATTTGATTTTTTGTTTTTTGATCAGGGGACATCCAGGTGGCTTTATGAATATTGAGATGCTTGAATCTAGTGCTACTTACGACCATGTTTCGTGCTGCGGCGAAGTCAATCAGCCTCATTCCGTTATCGGAGGTGTTGTCGTGGAGGCTGAACTTTCCGACTGTTGGACCAAAAATATTTTTCTTGCCCACCTTAGCGTTGAAGTCACCAAGCACGATTTTTACGTCGTGGCGGGGGCAGCGCTCGTAAGCATTTTCAAGGCGCTCGTACAAAATTTCCTTGATCTCATCGTCCTTGTCTTCTGTCGGAGCGTGCGCACATATTAGGCTTATATTAAAAAATCTTACCTTGATGCGGATTATGGCAAGTCGTTCGTTCACAGGTGTGAATCGCAGAACGTGGGGCCGTAGTCTCTTGCCAATTACAAATCCGCATCCAAACTCGTGCTTCTCCGTATGGCCGCTGTAGTAGATATCATAGGGTGCATGCCGAATGCAACCCTGTTCCTTTCATCGCATTTCTTGGATAGCAGTGATATCAGCTTTGTATCTTTCAAAGACATCAGTCAGTTGGATAGAGGAACCTTCCCAATTAAGGGTTCGGACATTCCAGGTGCATATCCGTAAATCATTATCAAATTACACTCAAAAAATATTAAGGATAAAATTATGAATAAAACCTTTGTAAAAATACAAACAGAGGCTATTCGTAGAATGTACAAATGTTTTGTACATAGTACAAACGTTTGTAGTGTTGGCCGCATGAAAAAATTTTTTGAATTCATAACTTTGTACATTCTTCAAACGCTAGTTTGTAAAAATCTATAATGTATAAATTTGTGAACTGAACGAACATTGTTTGATAATATACAAAGCGGTGGCAGCAGCGTTCGTATATTTGTTCGTATCTTTGTAGATGAAATTAATGCGTTTGTGAAATATACAAATATTTCTTTATACAATGTACAAACGGTCATTTGTATTATTCACAAAGTCGTTCGTAGGCTGAAAAGAATAAACAGCTTTGTAGAATATAATAATTGTTTTGTACATAGTACGAAGCTTTTATTTGGGTGTAGCCGCCAAATTAACGGTTGTCAGTTTTGACGTTGCCCAGGAAACACCACGTTTAGGTTTGAGTCGACTTGAGGCGATTTCACAAAGATTATGCTGGCCTCGCCAGGTTGAGACAGTCAGACATGTTACATTGTAAAGGTTCGCCCCCAGATTCCCAGAAGAACGTTGACTTAGTAACAATATAACTACACAAATGATTACATTTTACATGCAATTATTTTTTTTTTAGAAAATAAAGAACTAAGGCATGCGCCTTATACAAACAACGTTTAATCTTTGACCTGAAAAGAAAGGGATAGATTATAAGAATCCGGATTCAAACCGGGGACCTCTGAGTTGATAGTCAAGCGCACTCTTCATTAGACTACAAAGAGCGACATTTATTAAAGATCATACCAAAATTTTTAACTCTAAATATATATAAAGCTCTAAATATATAAACTCTAAATATATCAAACTCTAAATATATGAAACACTAAATCCGGGGCTAACTAATATTTCGTTTTGTTCGCTATACACTGCTCTCTTGCACGAGTGAAATTTCTGTATTAATTAATATCTGGGTAGTTAATTCGCTATGTTTTATATTCTACATATGGTAATTATAAGACTTAAAGAAATAAAATTTGTGACTGACTTAAATGTTTGGGCCTGGTCCGATTTGATTACACCTGTGGTCCTTGGTCTCCAGTTGGCCACACTTTTATTTATTTTGGATTTTCTTTGCTGCCCAGTTTAATATTCCTTACTCAACTTTGTTGATTTTTCCAATATTTCTTAATGATCGTTCCTTTTTTTCTCTAAATTCCTTGAAACTCGTATTTTGTCCACTGATTTCGAAATTTGTGTAAATGTTGCAATTGTCCTTTTTTCCTCCTTTTGTGTGTCCTCACAAAAATTATTTATCACTTCATAAGATTCTTTTTTTTTTTAAACTTTTAAATACAAATATGCCTGTTTTACTTCACTTCACTGACTTATCATTCTTAGACTTTTCTAAGAAAGTTAGACTTCTCAGAAAGGTCTTTGATGCAGATTGGAAGACCTTTTTTCCGGCAATAATTTCTGACAATTTATTTTTTACAACAATTACACAAGCCAATATGGTTACAAAATAACTCGATTTTAAGAGGTTATTTCAAATCATTCCAGCTTACGGATGGCTATCGCTAGATTCGAAATATTTGGAGAATAATTATAACATAAGCCATGGATTTTATTGAGCATTTGTGCCGAACAACTTTTTTCGTGAGGCGCTTCACCCAGTATGTCCAGAGTAGCATGCATACAGGAAACCTGCATGCTGTATGCAGGCAGAAGCATGGACAAGGCATGTGTGGTCATTAAAAAAAACCAACAATTATCCAAATTCGCTGAGTTTGCGTGTTGTTTGCACACAGTAGCGTGCATACTAAAATATGCATGCTGTATTAGTACTAAGGCATGAGCCTTGCATGCATAATAGTCTTGTTAAAAAAATATGAACTCCCATTGTGCATTTAAACTTTAAGGAGTGCACTTGTACATAATTTATTAACAAAATATAAATTAATATAACAGAATATAAAAAAAACAGATGCGCAGCTGGACACACGAGAGAAGCGAAGCTTTTTCGCAGTTTTATACATTTCATAATTTAATGGTTTTTTAATAAAAACATTTTTAAATTGATAAATTTAAAATACCTAATGTTAACTAAATAAATAATCTCCCACCATTTATAATTCAAAATTTAATTTTGAATTAGTTTTGTAAATGTTAATGAAATTATTGGGTTTTATTATCTAAAATATCAAACGTATATTATATAGATGTAATGTCATCGATATTTCTAGTAAATATTACATCAATAGTTGTCCTAATCTTGTTGTGCAAATATTTGGATCGCTTGTCATTCGCAAATTGTAATTATCAAAACAGAATTGTTTAAGGCTTAGAATTTTTATGAAACTGATTTTTTTATATCTCAAAAGTATAGTTGTTTTTGTTAAAGTTTTTTATTATTATTATTATAACAAAAATAATCGTTTGCTTGATCTGGTGTTTTTTGACGACAGCAATATCGCTTCTGTGCCTAAATCAGGTTCTCTGGTTACACCCGAAGATTCTCATCATCCAACATTAGAAATTATTTTAAATTTTCCAAAACCATCTGCGCAGTATTCTGATTCTCAACCACCTATTGAGTTTAACTTTAAAAAAACAAACTACGTGATTTTGAAGAATAACTTGTCTAATATAAACTGGAATTCGATTCTAAATATTAATACAAATAGTTTATCTTCTCAGAGTCTTGATGATGCGGTATATGCGTTTAATAGAACGCTCAATGATTGTTTTCTTAAAGCTGTTCCGCAAAGGAAAGCCTCCTTGACATCGGGTCCGGTATGGTATACAAATGAATTAAGAAAAATGAGGAATTTGAAATCTAAATACTATAAAAAATATCAAAAAACACATAACATATGTGATTTAGGATGCTATACCTCGATTAAATACAGTTATCAACAGTTATGCAAACAATCCTAAAATACCTACTTAACAAAAGTAAAATTAAACATCAAATCTGATGCTAAATCCTTCTGGAACTTTGTTAACACAAAACGCAAGATTGATTCCTATCCTTCTTTTATGAAGTATAATTCGGTTGAGTCTGATAATGATAATAGTATTTGCAATCTTTTTGCTGACTTTTTCAAGTCGACTTATTCATCATCGTCCTATGATTATTTAAGTTATCCTTTCAATATTCAATCTGGGGATATATATTTCCCAATAATTGACACTAACACAGTCTTATCATTTTTAAAAAATATTAAAACATCATATAAAAGTGGTCCTGATAACATACCTTCGTGTATATTAAAATACTGCTGTGAAGAATTAGTAACTCCAATCTCTTTACTATTTACTTCATCATTAAAATCCTGCTATTTTCCTGCAGCCTGGAAGCATTCATTTATCATTCCGCTGCATAAATCCGGAAATAGGTCTTTAATCGATAACTACCGTGGCATCGAAAAATTGAGCGCTTTGCCTAAACTTTTAGAGGCAATTGTTACATCACGACTATCGCATAGCGTTAAATCTTTAATGCCTCCTTTCCAACATGGATTCCTTTCTGGAAAATCCACTGTTACTAACCTTCTCGAATTCATCAAAACTATAGAAAACTTTGGAAAAGGCATGCAGACTGATGTTATTTACACGGATTTTAGCAAAGCTTTTGACGTTGTAAATCACAAACTACTGATCTTAAAATTACATCTTGTTGGATTTCCTATACCGTTGGTAAAGTGGATTGAATCTTACTTAAGCAATAGAACACAATCTGTTCTTTTTAAGCTCAAGAAATCACACGAGTTTCCTGTTACTTCAGGAGTACCTCAAGGAAGTCATCTTGGGCCTCTTCTGTTTCTACTTTTTATAAACGATTTGCCATCTGTCATAATGCATTCCAGCATCTTAATGTTTGCTGACGACGTCAAAATCTTCCTTTCTTTTAAAAATGATAATGACGCTGTATTTTTGCAAGCCGACATAGATCATCTTCATAACTGGTGCAAAACGAACCGTATGAACCTCAACATGAAGAAATGCAAGCATATGTCTTTCTCGCGCAAACCACCAATTAAATGTACCTTCAAAATTTGTGGTTATCCATTGGAGTCCTTAGATAGCTTCAATGATCTTGGAGTTACAATGGATCCTAAACTACGCTTTAATATTCATGTAAATAAAATAATAAATGGAGCAAATAGTACTTTAGGATTTATTAAACGTTGGGCAAAAGAGTTTAATGATCCTTTCATAACGAAAACCTTATTCACTTCCCTAGTGCGGCCTATCTTAGAATACGCTTCAGTTGTTTGGTGCCCACGATACGGTTGTTACATAGACGACATTGAATCAGTCCAGAAACAATTTTTTTGTTTTGCTTAAGCTATCTTTATTGTAATACTAATTTTCACTTACCACCTTATGAATATCGGTTACAACTCTTAAATCTTCCTTCTTTAAAAAATCGGAGAATTATGATAAATGCTTGTTGGGGAAACTGGGGGCGATGGATCAATGTAATATGTCTGACTGTCTCAACCTGGCGAGGCCAGCATAATCTTTGTGAAATCGCCTCAAGTCGACTCAAACCTCCACGTGGTGTGTTTCCTGGGCAACGTCAAAACTGACAACCGTTAGTTTGGTGGCTAATCTGAGCGGCGGGCCTCCCTAGGCTTAAAATAGGTTGTGCGTCGGGTTTGAAGCCCACCCGTAAAAACCCATTTCAATGAAAACACAAAAGAATAGAAGAAAACTGATCCCCAAATCTGATGACGACTACCGCAAACGAAAAACTGATAATGATTTACGGATATGCACCTGGAATGTCCGAACCCTTAATTGGGAAGGTGCCTCTATCCAACTGACTGATGTCTTGGAAAGATACAAAGCTGATATCACTGCTATCCAAGAAATGCGATGGAAGGGACAGGGTTGCATTCGGCATGCACCCTGTGATATTTACTACAGCGGCCATGCAGAGAAGCACGAGTTTGGATGCGGATTTGTAGTTGGCAAGAGACTACGGCCCCACGTCCTGCGATTCACACCTGTGAACGAACGACTTGCCGTAATCCGCATCAAGGTTAGGTTTTTCAATATAAGCCTAATATGTGCGCACGCTCCGACAGAAGACAAGGACGATGAGATCAAGGAAATTTTCTACGAGCGCCTTGAAAATGCTTACGAGCGCTGCCCCCGCCACGACGTAAAAATCGTGCTTGGTGACTTAAACGCTAAGGTGGGCAAGGAAAATATTTTTGGTCCAACGGTCGGAAAGTTCAGCCTCCACGACAACACCTCCGATAACGGAATGAGGCTGATTGACTTCGCCGCAGCACGAAACATGGTCGTAAGTAGCACTAGATTCAAGCATCTCAATATTCATAAAGCCACCTGGATGTCCCCTGATCAAAAAACAAAAAATCAAATTGATCACGTTTTGATCGACGGAAGGCACTCTTCCAGTGTATTGGATGTACGCACTATCCGTGGTGCAAACATTGACTCGGATCACTATCTTGTTGCAGCCAAGATCCGTACACGTCTGTGCGCAGCTAAGAATACACGCAACCCTACACAGAGAAAGCTAGACGTCGACAAGCTGCAATCGAAACAGACAGCCGATGCTTTCGCCACTCGACTCTCACTCCTGCTTCAAAGCACTCCTCCAATCGATGATATATGCGCGCAGTGGACACACATTTCCAACTCCATGCGTGCGGCTGCTGAAGAGGTGATTGGCTACCAACGCCCTCGCCGAAACCAGTGGTACGACCAGGAGTGTCGCGATGCCACTGCAGAGAAAGACGCCGCCAACAAAGCCACCCTGCAGTCGGTTGTAACGCGCGCTGCTAAGGAGCGATACAAAGAAAAGAGGAGGGAAGAGAGACATATTTTCAGGCGGAAAAAAAGAGAGGCAGAAAAGCGCGAGCAGGAGAAGATTGAGATGTATGGTGACAGGAATGATGCCCGAAAATTTTTCGAAAAAATAAGACGCCTTGCCGATGGTTTTAAAACCGGGGCCTCTTCCTGCAAGGATGAAAACGGGAATCTAGTGACAGATGTCCAGAGTACACTGACGTTATGGAGGGAACACTTCTCTAAGCTTCTAAATGGCGACGCTGACAACAATCCCGCCAATAGAGATGGTATTCCGGAAACACCCAATTTTGGATGACAGCGTCGAAGTTCCGCTGCCCGACTATGATGAAGTTCTGACAGCTATAGCTCGGCTTAAAAATAACAAAGCCGCGGGAGCTGATGGCTTACCTGCTGAGCTGTTTAAGAACGGAGGCGAAGCTCTACTTAAATGCATTCACGAGCTTCTATGCAGAATATGGTCGGAAGAATGCATTCCGAACGATTGGAATCTCAGTGTGCTCTGCCCAATCCACAAGAAAGGCGATCCCACAATCTGTGCCAATTACCGTGGGATAAGCCTTCTTAATATCGCATATAAGGTCCTGTCGAGCGTTTTATGTGAAAGATTGAAGCCCATTGTAAACGAACTGATCGGACCTTATCAGTGTGGCTTCAGACCTGGAAAGTCCACCATCGACCAGATTTTCACGCTACGACAAATCTTGGAGAAGACTCAAGAAAAACAAGTCGACACCCACCATCTTTTTGTCGACTACAAAGCCGCCTTCGACAGCCCAATAAGGAAGCACCTGTACTCCACCATGTCTGAATTTGGTATTCCTGCAAAACTAATACGACTTTGCAGGATGACACTGAGCAACACCAGCAGCGCAGTTAAAATCGGGAAGGACCTCTCCCCACCATTTATTACCAAACGAGGTTTCAGACAAGGTGATTCCTTATCGTGCGACTTTTTTAACCTAATGATGGAAAAGATCATCCGAGCTGCTGATCTGAGACGTAGTGGCACAATATTCTACAAGAGTGTTATGCTGCTTGCGTATGCTGATGACATCGATATCATTGGCCATAATACGCGCGAAGTCAGTGCAGCATTTTCCAGATTAGAAAGAGAGTCAAGTCGAATGGGTCTGTCAGTGAATGCAGATAAGACGAAATACTTAGTGTCAACAAACAAACAGTCCCAGCGTCTTGGAACCCACGTTACCGTTGACAATACCTCCTTCGAGGTTGTGAAGAACTTCGTTTATCTGGGATCCAGCATTAATTCAACCAACGACATCAGCATTGAGATCAAACGAAGAATAACTCTTGCCAACAGGTGTTACTTTGGGCTCAGTAGGCAATTGAGAAGCAGAGCCCTCTCTCGACGAACCAAAATCACGCTCTATAAATCGCTCATCATGCCCGTCCTACTTTACGCATCACAAACCTGGACGCTGAGCAGTTTAGATGAAAAGGCTTTAGGAGCATTCGAGAGAAAGATTCTTCGTAAGATCTACGGACCAATCTGCGTCAATGGCGAGTACCGAATACGGTGGAATGATGAACTGTATGAGCTGTACGCTGACATCGACATAGTCAAGCGCATTAAAATCGAGCGGCTTCGCTGGCTTGGTCATGTTCAGCGCATGAAAGACGATGCTCCAGTGAAGAAAACATTCGATTCGGTACCCAGCGGCGGTCAACGCAGAAGAGGACGACCGCATCTTCGTTGGAAAGACCAAGTAGAGGACAACCTGACGAAGCTTGGAATTTCCAACTGGCGCCAGCAAGCGAAAGACAGAAATGGCTGGCGCAAATTCTTAGATGAGGCCAAGACCGACATACGGTTGTAGCGCCAACTAAGAAGAAGAAGCTTGTTGGATTATAAAACTTTTACATGGCTATGTAAACAGTCCATATTTATTGAGTAAAATATATTTTAATATTCCTCTTCGTCCTAGAAGATCTTTTGAGTTACTCCACATAAACTTTTGTAGAACTAATTATTTGCAAAATGAACCTCTTAGAAGCGCTTGCGGTGATTTTAATTTTGTATCTGATGTTATATCCTTAAGTGAATAAATGGACTCAATCAAACATAAAATTATAGATTACCTGCAGTACCGTCGTTGATTATGTAAAGTTCTTTCAAACTTATATCTGATGCATCTGGTGATTTGTAAACACATTTATATAACAATCTAAATGGATAAATGGACCTAAGCGTAAAATGGAAAATTTTGGTGGATAAACATATAAGTAATCTGAATGGACCTAAACCTGGGATCTTCAGTTGCCTCATATCTTCATGATGATTGTAACTACACTTGTCGACGGTGCCGTGGTGTCTTGGTGTATTTTTACCTCTTGAAACACTACGTTTGATAGATTTGTAATATATTAATATGAGTGGCCGATAAGACCAAGTTTGTCTTGGTGCCTGCGTTCGCAACTGGTTTTCTTTATTTTATGAAAATTGGTTTGGTGAAGTTGACCTAGTTTGTCGAGTAACCACCCTGTCAAGCCAGGATTTCACCGGCTTCAGGGAGACAGAACGATATATATTATATATATACCTATTTAAGTGGTGTTTTATTGGGTATGAGACCTTGTTTGTCACACGACTCCGCCGTATACAAAAATTGTTGCTAACTTGACCTTGTTTGTCTTGAATACGCAACCCTGCTATGCTGTGTGATTTATCGATTTTGACTTAACTTTTTTTCTATTATTTTTTATACTTTAATAAAATTATATACTTTAAGCAATTTACTAAAATTTTTTAGTTTGTTAAAAATACATTATTTCATTCAAAATCATACTTTATATTTTTGAATTGTATTAAGTATCTTATTTTATAATTTTAAATTTGCTATAAAACCTGTTAAGGTTTAGCAATCAAGTAAATAAATAAATAAAAAAATAAATAAATAAATAAATTATTATTATTATTATTATTATTATTATTATTATTATTATTATTATTATTATTATTATTATTATTATTATTATTATTATTATTATTATTATTATTATTATTATTATTATTATTATTATTATTATTATTATTATTATTATTATTATTATTATTATTATTATTATTATTATTATTATTATTATTATTATTATTATTATTATTATTATTATTATTATTATTATTATTATTATTATTATTATTATTATTATTATTATTATTATTATTATTATTATTATTATTATTATTATTATTATTATTATTATTATTATTATTATTATTATTATTATTATTATTATTATTATTATTATTATTATTATTATTATTATTATTATTATTATTATTATTATTATTATTATTATTATTATTATTATTATTATTATTATTATTATTATTATTATTATTATTATTATTATTATTATTATTATTATTATTATTATTATTATTATTATTATTATTATTATTATTATTATTATTATTATTATTATTATTATTATTATTATTATTATTATTATTATTATTATTATTATTATTATTATTATTATTATTATTATTATTATTATTATTATTATTATTATTATTATTATTATTATTATTATTATTATTATTATTATTATTATTATTATTATTATTATTATTATTATTATTATTATTATTATTATTATTATTATTATTATTATTATTATTATTATTATTATTATTATTATTATTATTATTATTATTATTATTATTATTATTATTATTATTATTATTATTATTATTATTATTATTATTATTATTATTATTATTATTATTATTATTATTATTATTATTATTATTATTATTATTATTATTATTATTATTATTATTATTATTATTATTATTATTATTATTATTATTATTATTATTATTATTATTATTATTATTATTATTATTATTATTATTATTATTATTATTATTATTATTATTATTATTATTATTATTATTATTATTATTATTATTATTATTATTATTATTATTATTATTATTATTATTATTATTATTATTATTATTATTATTATTATTATTATTATTATTATTATTATTATTATTATTATTATTATTATTATTATTATTATTATTATTATTATTATTATTATTATTATTATTATTATTATTATTATTATTATTATTATTATTATTATTATTATTATTATTATTATTATTATTATTATTATTATTATTATTATTATTATTATTATTATTATTATTATTATTATTATTATTATTATTATTATTATTATTATTATTATTATTATTATTATTATTATTATTATTATTATTATTATTATTATTATTATTATTATTATTATTATTATTATTATTATTATTATTATTATTATTATTATTATTATTATTATTATTATTATTATTATTATTATTATTATTATTATTATTATTATTATTATTATTATTATTATTATTATTATTATTATTATTATTATTATTATTATTATTATTATTATTATTATTATTATTATTATTATTATTATTATTAATAGAAACTGAAGGAGACCTTGACGGAGAAAATGAAACGACAAACATTCTACGAGAAAATTTTCAAACTGCCCTAGCTCAATATGAAAATAGTGATCCATTCCAAAGAGAGGGCTGTACAGTAACAAAAAATTAAATGAGCTTGCACATATTATAAACACACGTATTCTGCCAAACTACCTAGTCGAAGCTCATAATTTTGAGCAAGTTCACTGCCTCATTTATGTTGCAGCAGTCGTTGTTGTAAGAACACTGAACAAAAAGATGTTGCCTCAATCAATAGAACCAACTCGGAGGACAAACACGTATACGCCACCTTGGGAACGTCGGCTGAACAACAAAATTAGTAAGATCAGACAGGACCTCGGAAGGCTCACAGCGTATGCTACTGGTTCCAGATCACGGAAAATTCAAAGGCACGTAGCAGCCATCGTTTCTCCAAGAAGAATTAATGAACTAACAGAGGCCACACTGATAGAAATAAAAGATTTCAAAACACAAATGCTTGCAGCTTATTCAAAAAGGCTCGCGAGATTTAAGAAAAGTAGAAATCGAAAACTGGAAAATGCGCTGTTCGCAAGAAATGAGAGACGCTTCTATCAAAAACTGGAAGGTCTGGAGACACAGGTTAACAATACTTACTCACTTAGTATGGAAGAGCAAAGACTCCGAATCTTAACACTCAATGGACTTTCAACGAACAAGACGACAGCAGAAACTACACCACAATGCAAGACACCTGCATCACATCGGAAGAAGTTAACAGAGCGATCAAAGCGTGCAGCAATTGGAAATCCCCTGGGCCAGATCTAATACAAAATATTTGGCTAAAAAAGTACACTTCTACGTACACACTTCTTGCAAAATACTTCACCGAATTCTTGAATGATCCAGCAATGACTTCCTGTACTCTGATGGCCGGAAATACATATCTTATACCTAAGGGAAACAACACTTTGGATTCTGCTAATTTCCGACCCATTACAAGTCTCTCGACCACTTATAAGCTGCTAACTAAGATCTACACTAATCGCGTTTATCAACACTGTGTTTCTAATCAAATAATTACACAGGAGCAAAAAGGATGCTGCAGAAACTCAATGGGGTGCAAAGAACAGCTGACGATTGACTCAATTATTGCCCAGCAAGCAATTCAAAATAAGCGAAACATATCCTTTGGATACTTCGATAGTCTTCCACATTCGTACCTGCTGGAAATTCTCCAAATTTACAAGATAGATGAGCGCATAATACAATTCATGATGGCTATGAACAAGTGGAATGTTAGACTTCATGTGAAAGGTACAGCCAGCCTCCCTATACCTATAAGAAGCGGAATATTCCAAGGTGATGCGTTTAGTCCTCTATGGTTTTGCTTAAGTTTGAACCCGTTGAGTAAAATCCTTCAAAATCTTACCATAGGATTCAAACTCAAGACCGAAAATGATTCGATCAATATCAATCATCTGCTTTATGTTGATTACTTAAAGCTTTATGCAAATAGCAAAGAAAACATGCAGAGAATGATAGCCTCAGTCAAAAATTTCAGCGACGATATCGGGATGGAAGTTGGAATCGAAAAATGCAAAATGATACACATAAAATAAGGGCGCATTCAGGAGGACGATGAGGGATACTCAATTGATGAGGAGAACACAATTGCGATTCTAAGATCAAACGAAAATTACAAGTACCTTGGTGTCCTGCAGTAGATAGGCTATGCCGGTTCTGGTGCACTTCCGGTAAAAAATAAGCGCCATCTAGCGGTGGTTGACGAAAAACCATTGCATACTTCTGGGGGAACGCTTGTTTGACAGCGTTGACGAGCTTGTTTGACAGCGTTGACGAAAAAAACATTGCATGCTTCTGGGGGAATGCTTGTTTGACAGCGTTGATGATCAACGATTTAAATTTTTCGTGGTGGCTGCGGAGGCGGAGGCAGCACCATCTAGCGTTTAGGTGAGGCGGAGACAGCGCCACCAGAAGTAATGCGTGTATGAGGTTTGTGTCTTGGCTTTCCACAACTTGAAAAAAACAACCGCCAGATCTCTGCATGAATTAACCCATTTTAATAAATTTAATATGAGTTGGCTGACTAATGTAAAAACAAAGTATGAAAGCAGCAAAATAAATTAAGCTAACGATTGAAAGCGATATCATAACCATGACCATACGCAACTATGCTGATATAAATAAAATAAAACGAGTTGATTTATATATGAATCATTATTGTTCTTTTATTGATTTGCTATAATTAAATAATTCTTATGATTTCCTTTGTTAGAGGAGTGTATTCAATTAAACGATCATGGATTACCAAACAGTAAGCTGACGTTTTGTCTGGAATCGGTTTGTTTGCTTCGGTGTAAAACTCAATTCGTACATCAATAGGTCCTGTTTTAACTGCTTCATTTTGGTGTGTTACATCAACAACAATAAGCGGCGCTGTTGCCTTATATTCAACAACATTGAGCAATGGTTGAGGTTCCCGCATATAATAATAACTTTGTTGAAATTTTGCATACATATCATATAGAATAGCATACTGTCCCATTTCAAAGCGCGTATTTAAATCATCATAGGGATATGAATCAGAGTTTAAATGAACTTTTAAATTAGTTATATTACAATGGTCGAATGTATTTCCTTCCTCTTTGCTCCTCTCATTTTGTAGGCCAATAATAAGAAATCTAGGTCTTTCATTTTGCTGACTCAGTTTTACATTCCATAAAACCTTTGTACTTTTACTTTCTGAAATCCTAGGATTTACATGACAGTCCCAACTTCGAAAAGCCATTAAAATAGGGTTTTCATTATTAATTATCTTGTACATTTCCAATTTCGAAAAGTCCGATAGTTGTATGTGAGGCATTTTCCATGTTATATCCAGTATTGTCAATTTTAATTGATCTGCGGCATTAGTAGGATAATATGAGCTATCATTAGACGAAGAACGTTGAAGGATAAGCTCATGCTTCGAATTTAATATTATTTTAGTGTAATCTTCGGCAAATCCCATCAACATTTTTAGTGGTATGCAGCAACTAAAGTGATTTTTTTCCAAAGTTAGACTTTCATCAGGGCACCAACCAGCGTTTTTTAATGCATCGCTTTCAGCTTTATTCAATGATACAAAATTTTTCATGGTGGATGAAGTTCCAAGATTGCGCGTACGATCAACTTCAAAACCATTAATTTCATATCGAATTTCATCAAACAAATATGACACAAAGTTATTTTTCAATTTCACACCTGTTGTTGGCACATCTTTTCCACCTTCACGTTTTACTATGAAGCCATGAATGTAAATCATACTCTCACTTGGTAGGACAAAGAGATCCTGATTTTGAATTGGTATACGAATCTCATCGTTATTGTTGAATGATTTTAAATATGGAGAGTAGCTATGGTAATCCCTCTTTATAATACTCTCATCATATATTGGTTTTTGAAGGACATTTAATATTTCGTTCATGATTAAAGCTGAAATCCCAAGAACTTACAATTTTTTATGTTTAATGTTGACAACAGATTCTTTTTATATGTCTTCGATCGAGAGTTGATGTAGGACTAAACGGAAATACTATGACAACTAGTTATTAATAATTGTTAACGACTTGCCACATCTAACTGTAAAACTGTTTACTACAGTATCAGATCAGTATCAGATTATCATCAGAACAGCATAAGATCAGTATGAGATCAGTATCAGATCAGTATCAGATCAGTATCAGATCAGTATCTGATCAGTATCTGATCAGTATCAGATCAGTATCTGATCAGTATCAGATAAGTATCAGCACCCGATCAGTATCAGCATCAATATCAGATAAGTATCAATATCACTATCAGTGTCAGTTAGTATCTTCATGTTTTGAGCAAAATTTAATTTGAATATGAATACATCTAACTGTAAAACTGTTTACTACAGTATCAGATCAGTATCAGATTATCATCAGAACAGCATAAGATCAGTATGAGATCAGTATCAGATCAGTATCAGATCAGTATCAGATCAGTATCTGATCAGTATCTGATCAGTATCAGATCAGTATCAGATCAGTATCAGATAAGTATCAGCACCCGATCAGTATCAGTATCAATCTCATATAAGTATCAATATCACTATCAGTGTCAGTTAGTATCTTCATGTTTTGAGCAAAATTTAATTTGAATATGAATAAAGAAAATTGTAAACTATTTTAGTAATTATTTAATACTAAATCGGGGAAAAATATGTATAGATGCTCAGTTCATTACGACTACTCATAATGTCTTTAACAATCTCTTTAAGCGGAACCACATCAACTCTTATTGGAAAATATTTTCCACCAATTGAATTGGCAACAAAATATGTTTGCGGACTTGTAGACTTTGTAACATTTAATTCTATACCCAATGTAGATGTCCACAACAATTTATTTCATATCGGGCCGCATACTATTACAATACCAGTTGGTTCATATGAATTTGAGGATATTGGGTTTTTCTTGAAATCAGCCGTAAGAGACCTTGATGATTCAATTTTCCTGGAAATTAAATCAAACAACAACACTCTTAAAATTGAAATTGTATCCTCCGTGGACATAGATTTTTCAAAACCAAACAGTATAGGACAGGTGCTGGGATTCAGTATAAGAAAGTTGATAGTAAATCCTATAGATCCGTTACAAGAGATAGAAAAAACGGAATATATACATATAGGTCAGTCAGATAAAACTAGAAAAAAGTTTGAATCTGATTTACCTTTAAATATTACAAATATAAACACAATACGAATTGAATGCAACTTGACAACCGGATCATATACTAACAACACATCAGTTCATACTATTCACGAATTTCCTCTCGATGTCTCACCAGGATATAAAATAAATGAAAAACCTCGAAATGTCATTTACTTACCCGTCAACTGTCAACAAATAAACAGCATAATGATAAAAGTCTTAAATCAAGACGGTGACCTTATTAATTTTCGAGGAGAAAAAATTTCTATAAGACTTCACTTTAAGCCAGAGTAAAAATAATGATCATTTACGCTATAAATTCTTCAACATCCGCTCAATGTTGATGAATATAAGGCAACAGCACCGCTTATTGTTGTTGATGTAACACATCAAAATGACGCAGTTAAAACAGGACCTATTGATGTACGAATTGAGTTTTACACCGAAGCAAACAAACCGATTCTAGACAAAACGTCAGCTTACTGTACATTAGTCAGCCAACTCATATTAAATTTATTAAAATGATTTAAACACCCCGCTTCGAAACAGGACAGTATGCTGTATTATATGATATGTATACAAAATTTCAACAAAGTTATTATATGAGGGAAACTCAACCATTGCTAGATGTTGTTGGATATAAGACTTTTGCACCGCTTATTGTTGTTGATGTTACACACCAAAATGAAGCAGTTAAAGTGGGACCTATTGATATACGGATTGAATTTGATACTGAAGCAGGTAAACCAATTCCAGATAAAACGTCAGCATACTGTTTGGTAATTCATGATCGTTTAATCGAATACTCACCTCTTACCAGCGAAATTCGAAGAATAATTTAAATAAACAATTACTTATTTTTCACAATTTTAAAATAATCAAAATTGTTATGTAATAAAATGATAAAATCAACACGTTTTTTATTTTTATTTACATATATCAACATAGTTGAGAATGGTCAGGTTCATGGTTTGTATTATCAAGTTCAAGGTTAATTCATGCAGAGATCTGGCGGTTGTTTTTTTCAAGTTGTGGAAAGCCAAGACACAAACCTCATACACGCATTACTTCTGGTGGCGCTGTCTCCGCCTCACCTAAACGCTAGATGGTGCTGCCTCCGCCTCCGCAGCCACCACGAAAAATTTAAATCGTTGATCATCAACGCTGTCAAACAAGCATTCCCCCAGAAGCATGCAATGTTTTTTTCGTCAACGCTGTCAAACAAGCTCGTCAACGCTGTCAAACAAGCGTTCCCCCAGAAGTATGCAATGGTTTTTCGTCAACCACCGCTAGATGGCGCTTATTTTTTACCGGAAGTGCACCAGAACCGGCATAGCCTATCTACTTCCTGCAACTAAATGGAGTAAGGCAAAGTCAGATGAAAGAAAATATACGCAAGCAATTTGACCATAGGCTACGGAAAATTCTGAAATCTAATCTCACTTCTGGAAATATTACCAAAGCTGTTAACACCTGGGCAATTCCAGTATTTACATACTCTTTTGGCATTCTAAAGTGGTCGAATACTGACATTGAACAAATATCAACATCTCTAAGAACAAAGCTTACAAAATACTTGTGCCATCATCCTAGAAGTGCAATAGAGCGCTGCACATTGCCGGATGAAGAAGGTGGGCGTGGGTTCCTTAATATTACAAGCATGCAACACTCTCAAATAACTAAATTAAGGAATTATTTCAGAGAGCAAATGGAAACATCGGATTTTATGCGAAATATATGCTTAGCAGATAAGAGATATACGCCACTGAAACTTAGTTTATTTATTTTTATTTTTTTTTTATTTCTTTATTTATTGGCCAAACAAGGCAATGCAATTTACTTATTCTAACTTATTTTAACAGGTTTTGTTTACTTATTACTAAGTTTAGATTACTAAGTTTTTTGTTTTTCTTCTCCCCTTTCCTTGTTTTTATTTTATTTTTTATTTGGTGCTCTTAGTGGGCATACTCCGCCCACCTAATTGACATGATTTCAAAAACCATGTCAAAACTAAGAGAAGAGGAGGAAAACAAGAGAGACTATATACACACTTAAGATACGATGTATATATATTATTCTTAAAGACTATAAGGACAAAAGGACGTAAATGGGAGATTTGGAGAGGGATGTTAAAGAATTTTGATTTATTAAACTAAATGCTTATACATATAAATCCATACATGTGTGGTAATTAAATATTTCCACGAGAAATATAATAAAAATTTGTTCGTACGTTTGAATAATTTATTAGATACTGAAAAAGTTTGAAATATTTTTATACATTTAAAATATGAAAACTTAATTCTAAAAAATACAAAAAGAACTTAAAACTAAGTGATTTTAAAACAAAGTGTTTTACATACAATTGAAACAATATTAAAATGTAATAATAAGATAACACTACATTATTCCCCCTCCAAAGAATTCGGTATTAGTCTTACAGTGTTTGCTAATAAATTAAAATGAACTGTCTTAGCTGATTTATTTGCATTAAAAAGTGTCTTTGAAACATTAATGTTAACAAAAGCTGGCTTAATTCGATCAATATTAACCGTTATAATATTTTTGTTTTTAAGAATTTTAAAAAATTTTGGAGACTTTTCTAATACTTTGAATGGTCCGTCGTATGGCTCTTGAAGTGGTTTTTTAATAGTGTCATTGCGAACAAATACAAACTCACAAGTTTTGAGTGATTCTGGCACAAATTGTTTAAAATTCTGATTATGATGTGAAATATGTGATTGATTATTAGCAACAATCTTTTTAAGTTTGAACAAAGTTTCTGATGGACTGAATTTTTGCTCACTAGGAATGACTAACTTACTTGGCAATCTGAGTGTTTGACCAAAAACCATTTCAGCAGGGGATGCTTTAACATCTTCTTTAAACGTGGATCTTAGCCCTAATAGAACTAGTGGTAATTCTGAGTACCAATTGTTTTGGTTATTGCTCGCTATAAGAGAAGCTTTGAGTTGACGATGGAAACGTTCTATCATCCCATTAGCTTGTGGGTGATAAGCTGAAGTTTTGATGTGTTTGCAACCAAATTTGGTAATAAAATTTTTGAATGTAGTTGATGTAAACTAATGTCCTCGATCAGAAGTAATTTCCAGAGGAACCCCAAAGCGTGATATAAACTCTCTTTGAAACGTGTCAACAATAATATTAGCCCTTGTATCTTTAAGAGGATAAACCTCAGGCCAACGTGTGTTCCTGTCAATTATGGTAAACAAATATCGGTAACCATTTGAAATCGGTAATGGTCCAACCAAGTCAATATGAATATGTTCAAAACGACCGCTCGGAATGTTTATCTTGTGAGGTAGTGTTTTAGTGTGTCTATGTACCTTAGATTTTTGACATCTAATACATTCTTGAGTCCATTTGTTTATTTGTGTGTTCATGTTAGGCCAAAAATATCGTTGTGTGATTAGTCGTCTAGTACCTCTAGTTCCTGGATGTGAAATGTTATGTATTTGATCAAAAACTCTTTTCCGTAGTGTTTGGGGAATGTATGGTCTTGTATTATTTGTAGAATTTTCACACCAAATTTTTATGTTTAAAAACGGAATATCAACTTGTTCAAACTTGTAAGTTGTTTTGTCTGTTATGCTCTTGAGTTCTGTGTCAATGATTTGTTCCTGATGTAATTGTTTGAGATCAAGGTCGGGTGTTCTAACTTCTGTTACCTCGCATCTTGAAAGTGCATCTGCTACTGAGTTGTCTGTACCCTTAATGTGTAATATTGTGTTAGTGAATTGTGCTATGTATTCAAGGTGTCGTGTTTGCCTAGGACTACGTTCGGTTTTAGAAGATAATGCATTAACTAAAGGTTTGTGATCTGTGAAAACTGTAAAAATGTTACCTTCCAGGAAGTGTCGAAAATGTTTAATAGTTAAGTAAATCGCAAGTAATTCTCTGTCAAATGTACTATATTTCGTTTCAGCAGGTGAAAGTTTCTTAGAGAAGAAAGCTATAGGCTCAAGTTTATTGTTATGTTCTTGCTGTAAAACGCCACCTATTGCGGTAATGGATGCATCTACAGCAATCGACAGTTGTGCCTTACTATTAACATGGTTAATAAGTGTTTGCGTGGCAAAACTGTCTTTGATTGTTGTAAATGCATGTAAAGTAGTGTCTGTCCACTGTAAATGTTTGCTTTTAGTTTTCGAAGCTGTTGTTACCATGTCATAAATGGATTCAAGCATGTGTGCGAGTTTAGGAATGCACCTGTGGTAGTAATTTGTCATACCTATAAATTTTTGCATGTGTTTGACTGTTACCGGTTGTGGATAATCTTGAATGCATTTAACGCGTTCTTGTGACGGACGTATTCCGTGTTTAGATATGTTGTAGCTAAGAAAGTCAATGTTATCAACTCCGAATACACATTTGTTAGGTTTTATGTTTAAACCGTAATCATTGAGTCTTCTAAAAACTTGCGTTAAATGTTCGAAATGTTGTGTTTCTGTCTCGCTAGCAATCAAGATGTCATCTAAGTATACGAAAATAAAATCTAGTCCATGTAGCACTTCATTAATGAACCTCTGGAATGTCTGGGCTGAGTTCCTCAAGCCAAATGGCATACGGAGGAACTCGAACATCCCAAAAGGTGTAGTGATTGCTGTCTTGTGTATGTCGTTAGGTGCCATTGGTATTTGATGATATGCTCTGACTAAATCGAGTTTTGAGTAAATGCATGTATTGTGTAAATTTAAAGAAAAATCATGTATGTGTGGTAATGGATATCGGTCAGGTACTGTAATTGTGTTAAGTCTTCTGTAGTCGCCACATGGTCTCCAATCATTGGGCTCGCGTTTAGGTACTAGGTGTAATGGAGAGGATGTTTGAGAATTTGACGGTCTACAAATACCAGCAGTAACTAAGAACTGAAATTCTTGTTTAGCTACTTTTAACTTTGGCAAGTCTAGACGTCGTGGTCTTGTGTAAGGTAATTGTCCTTCAGTGACAATGTGATGTACAGTGTGATGTTTAATTGGTGCTGTGTAATCGGGTTCTGTTATTAAAGAAGGAAATTTTTTGAGTAATTGTGTGTACTTGTTATCTATAGTAAATAATTTAGGTAAAGATGTTTCAGAAAATGCTGAAATTGTATTGACAGATATATTAGTTAAAGGGTCAATGAGACGTTTGTGTTTAAGGTCAATAAGAAGGCCATATTTTGTCAAGAAATCTGCACCTATAATAGGTTTGGAGATGTCAGCTATAATAAATGAAAATGGTAATTCACGTCGTAAATTTAAATTAAGTGTCAATAATTTTTTTCCAAATGTAGAGATTGCTGTGCCATTAGCAGCTTGTAATACCAAATCTGATTTTTTGTTTGAAATTTTGAATTTTGAGGAAGGTAGAACTGATACCTCTGCTCCACTGTCAATAAGAAAATTTAATTTACTAGAGGGGTCAAAGACAAAAAGACGACGTGTATGTATGACGGGTCTATTATCAGTCGTCGCGACAACAGAGTCTTTTAGTTTGTTGAATTGTGTTGTGTTATGTTGTGTGATGAAAAGTTGTCGTTTTGAACAAATGCACATGGTTGCTCACATTTACGTGCGTTTTTACCGAATCTGAAATGGTACTTACATACCCAATTGGAAGGTCGTTGACCTGAAGAGGACCTATAAGACGATCGACGTCTTGAAGTTCCTCTGGAACTAAATCTTCTGGAAATTGGACGACTGAAACGTTGATTCTTAAGTTCATCAACATCAAGCGAGAGTTTTTGAAAACATTCAAAAATTTTAGATGCTTGTTCTGCAAAATGTTTAGTAATATTTGCTATCTCATTAGAATTAGAGATGTGTTTCGATACATTAAAATTATTCTTGATTGCAGATACCTCAGATTCTGCTAATACCTCCCACAAGTTATCAGCGAGTAATAACAACTCATCTAATTCCTTATGACCAGATCCTGTCAAAGCAATGTTCAGACTTTTAGGTAGTTTACGTAACCAAAGCTTATAAACTAAGTCTTTGTTGACTGTTGAACCAGCTAAAAGAAGCAAGGATCTGTAAAATTGAGATGGTTTTTGGTCACCCATCTCAGTGTCAGATAGCATCTTATCGAACCGTTTGTTCTCACTTAAAGTATGTCTATTTATCAGAACTTTCTTCAAACCTTCATACAAGTTGGTTGAAGGTGGTTGTTGTATGAAATCTAATACCGTAACTATGACTTCTTGTGGAAGTGCAGTCACAAGATATTCATACTTTGTTTGGTCAGTGGTAATCCCTTTAGATCGAAATTGGAATTCTGCATGAATAAACCATGCATCAGGACTATCAGTCCAGAACTGTGGGAGTTTGATTGACGTTGCATGAACTTCAATGTTAGATGATGAATCATCGAAAGGGTTCAATAAAGGAGGCTCAAAATTAATTAAATGGTTATCTCCGTCTCCTGAGGCGGATAACCGAGTAGGAGTACGTTGCATTGTATTGTTTTAAAGAATACTAGCTTTATTACAAATAAATTTCTTAAAATAATATTAATAAAATTGAAGTGTGCCTAGCGTGCAGTGTAGTGCCTACGGTTGTGAAACGATAAGCGCCGGCTTATCGTTTTACATCCGCTAAAAAGCTAATTGTGTAGTGTAGATAAATACCAATCCTTAGTCGCTGATTTACTGACGTCGCTGCTTGTTTCTGGCGTCACTGCTTGCTTTGGCGTCGCTGCTTGCGTCGGTGGCGCTGCTTACTTCAGCGTCGCTGCTTGCGTCGGCGTCGCTGCTTGTGTTGGTGTCGCTGCTTGCGTTGGCGTCGCTGCCTGTGTTGGCGTCGTTGCTTGCGTTGGCGTCGCTGTCTGTGTTGGCGTCGCTGCTTGCGTTGGCGTCGCTGTTTGTTTCGACGTTGCTGACTGCGTTGGCGTTGCTGCCTGCGTCGGCGTTGCTGTTTGCGTCGGCGTCGCTGCTTGTGTTGGCGTCGCTGCTTGCGTTGGCGTCGCTGCCTGTGTTGGCGTCGCTGCTTGCGTTGGCGTCGCTGCCTGTGTTGGCGTCGCTGTCAACGTTGGCGTTGCTGTTGACGTTGACTTCTCTGCTGACGTTAGCGTTTCTTTCGACGTTGGCGTCTATTTCGACGTTGGCGTCTCTTTCGACGTTGGCGTCTCTGTCAACGTTGGCGTTGCTGTTGACGTTGACGTCGATGTTGACGTCGCTATTTCTGCCGAAGTTGTTGTCGATGTCGGCGTTGTTGCTGGCGTCGAGATACGCTGCTGCTATTTGCTTCGTTGTGGTGAGGTGGGTTCGCTGTTGTAGCTCTGCAGTGAGTAAGTTGCTCACGACTGCAGGCTGTGATGTTGTTGTTGTTGGTGTGCAGCAGAGTTGGCTGTTGTCGGTTAAGATAAGGCACCGACGTTGACTGATATCTCGGATTCGTTGCCAGAGTTGATCGGGCTCGAGACTGATGTATTGCTGCTGTGTTGCGGTGTTCGTGCTGAAGCTGGTGGTGTGGGTGTGTAGTTGTTGCTGCTGAGCAGTGGCGGTTTTAGTGGTAGCGGTGCCTTGCGCACAGGTTTTGCGGGTTGGTTGTGATGATGTAGATGTTGCTGTAGCTGCACTTTTAGTTGTTGACGCAATTGTTGTTGTTGCTGTGGCGCGTAGAGACTGAGCGCGAGAACTTATGAGCGTGTCACGGGGTTGCTCTACTTGAGTGGCTTAGAGCGCGGGGTTGCTCTGCTTGAGTATTGATGAGCTCGTGTTTGGTACTGTTGGTATCGTTGGTCCGGTTTCGACAGGATCGCCAATTGTGGTAATTAAATATTTCCACGAGAAATATAATAAAAATTTGTTCGTACGTTTGAATAATTTGTTAGATACTGAAAAAGTTTGAAATATTTTTATACATTTAAAATATGAAAACTTAATTCTAAAAAATAGAAAAAGGACTTAAAACTAAGTGATTTTAAAACAAAGTGTTTTACATACAATTGAAACAATATTAAAATGTAATAAGATAACACTACACATGTATGTAGTTTATCTGAGGCCTGGGTTAATTCTGATTACTGAGTGATTTATATAGGGTTTGCTTGAAAGAGGATTTGGACATAGAAGGTGAATAGTATATAGAGATATATTAAATTCTCTGCAACAACGATTGATGGGTTCATTATTTGCATATGTAGTTTGGTGCTGATATTCAGTTAACAATCGAGTATGCCTAGTGCGCCTAGTTGGATCGTTAAAGGAAATCATATTAGAAATATATTCGCTGTGAATAGCACCATTAATTACATCAAATGTGAAGCATGAGGCCAATAACGATCTTCTTGTTGATAGTGGCATCAAATTTAAAAGGCTGAGTCTATGTTCATATGATGGAAGGCTACAATAATCATGGGGGTTGTACATATCTCTAAGCGCGTATAGTAAGAACTGCTTTTGAATAGACTCAATTCTTTCTCTATGGGAATCGAAAGATGGATTCCAAATTATGCATGCATATTCAAGTATTGGGCGCACTAATGCACGGTACAAGGATGTAGTGACCCATATATTCTTGAATTCATTTGCACGTCTTTTTATAAAACCGAGCTGTTTGCTGGCCCTGGACACAATTTTATCATAGTGCAGATTAAAGCGCATCTTGCAATCTAAGACAATTCCAAGATCCACTATATGGTTGACCCTTTTTAGTTCGATACTATTGAGGTGGTAGGTATGTAATGTTACGTTGTTTTTACGAGAAAAGCTAATAACATTGCATTTATTGACATTAAGATGTAGTTTATTTTGAAAACACCATTGCTCAAGAGACAACAATTTTGATTGCAAAAAATTTACATCTACATCTGATTGAATTGAGTAGTACATTTTTAAATCATCTGCATACATAAGATGTGGGATATCGTTAAGAACTTCTGACAGATCGGATATGAATATGTTGAAAAGAAGAGGACCAAGATGACTACCTTGCGGAACTCCCGAGGAGACTGCAATTTTTTTCGATAGAACTCCCTGGAATTCAACAAACTGGGATCTGCCGTTTAAATATGATTTTAGCCAACTTAGTATGGACCCTGCAACATCAAATTTTTCTAACTTATATACAAGAATGTTGTGATCAACTCGATCAAAAGCTTTACTGAAATCAGTATAAACAGCATCTATTTGGTGCCCTTTTTCCATTTTGACTAAAACATCTGATACCATAATCATGAGATTAGTGGTGGTAGATCGCCCTTTTCAGAACCCGTGTTGCTGCTCATTTAGACGTGGGTTAATGAAACTTGTTAGCTTTTCACAAATAAGTTTTTCAAAAAGTTTTGGAATGACTGACAAGATTGCTATGCCTCTATAATTTTCAACTGATCTTTTATCACCATTCTTGTAAATTGGCGTAAGATGGGATGATTTCCAATATGAAGGAAATGTCCCACAAACCAGTGATTCGTTAAAGATTATGTGTAATGGCAATAGCAGTTGGTCTAAACATCGCACCAAAAAGCTTGTAGGTATTAAGTCTGGTCCTGGTCCCTTTAATATATCCAGTTCTTTTATTGCATTAGAAATCTCTTCCTGGGTTAAATATAAACTATCAACTATAATAGTTGAGCTAGGAGAAGTTTCAGATAAGGTGGTAGGAAGACAAAAGACCTCCTTAAAGTGATCGGCATACAAGTTGCTTATTTCAAGAGAATTGGACGAAGTGACATTACCTTTAAACATAGACGATGGATAGCCGTGATCCATTCCAAAGAGAGGGCTGTACAGTAACAAAAAATTAAATGAGCTTGCACATATTATAAACACACGTATTCTGCCAAACTACCTAGTCGAAGCTCATAATTTTGAGCAAGTTCACTGCCTCATTTATGTTGCAGCAGTCGTTGTTGTAAGAACACTGAACAAAAAGATGTTGCCTCAATCAATAGAACCAACTCGGAGGACAAACACGTATACGCCACCTTGGGAACGTCGGCTGAACAACAAAATTAGTAAGATCAGACAGGACCTCGGAAGGCTCACAGCGTATGCTACTGGTTCCAGATCACGGAAAATTCAAAGGCACGTAGCAGCCATCGTTTCTCCAAGAAGAATTAATGAACTAACAGAGGCCACACTGATAGAAATAAAAGATTTCAAAACACAAATGCTTGCAGCTTATTCAAAAAGGCTCGCGAGATTTAAGAAAAGTAGAAATCGAAAACTGGAAAATGCGCTGTTCGCAAGAAATGAGAGACGCTTCTATCAAAAACTGGAAGGTCTGGAGACACAGGTTAACAATACTTACTCACTTAGTATGGAAGAGCAAAGACTCCGAATCTTAACACTCAATGGACTTTCAACGAACAAGACGACAGCAGAAACTACACCACAATGCAAGACACCTGCATCACATCGGAAGAAGTTAACAGAGCGATCAAAGCGTGCAGCAATTGGAAATCCCCTGGGCCAGATCTAATACAAAATATTTGGCTAAAAAAGTACACTTCTACGTACACACTTCTTGCAAAATACTTCACCGAATTCTTGAATGATCCAGCAATGACTTCCTGTACTCTGATGGCCGGAAATACATATCTTATACCTAAGGGAAACAACACTTTGGATTCTGCTAATTTCCGACCCATTACAAGTCTCTCGACCACTTATAAGCTGCTAACTAAGATCTACACTAATCGCGTTTATCAACACTGTGTTTCTAATCAAATAATTACACAGGAGCAAAAAGGATGCTGCAGAAACTCAATGGGGTGCAAAGAACAGCTGACGATTGACTCAATTATTGCCCAGCAAGCAATTCAAAATAAGCGAAACATATCCTTTGGATACTTCGATAGTCTTCCACATTCGTACCTGCTGGAAATTCTCCAAATTTACAAGATAGATGAGCGCATAATACAATTCATGATGGCTATGAACAAGTGGAATGTTAGACTTCATGTGAAAGGTACAGCCAGCCTCCCTATACCTATAAGAAGCGGAATATTCCAAGGTGATGCGTTTAGTCCTCTATGGTTTTGCTTAAGTTTGAACCCGTTGAGTAAAATCCTTCAAAATCTTACCATAGGATTCAAACTCAAGACCGAAAATGATTCGATCAATATCAATCATCTGCTTTATGTTGATTACTTAAAGCTTTATGCAAATAGCAAAGAAAACATGCAGAGAATGATAGCCTCAGTCAAAAATTTCAGCGACGATATCGGGATGGAAGTTGGAATCGAAAAATGCAAAATGATACACATAAAATAAGGGCGCATTCAGGAGGACGATGAGGGATACTCAATTGATGAGGAGAACACAATTGCGATTCTAAGATCAAACGAAAATTACAAGTACCTTGGTGTCCTGCAACTAAATGGAGTAAGGCAAAGTCAGATGAAAGAAAATATACGCAAGCAATTTGACCATAGGCTACGGAAAATTCTGAAATCTAATCTCACTTCTGGAAATATTACCAAAGCTGTTAACACTTGGGCAATTCCAGTATTTACATACTCTTTTGGCATTCTAAAGTGGTCGAATACTGACATTGAACAAATATCAACATCTCTAAGAACAAAGCTTACAAAATACTTGTGCCATCATCCTAGAAGTGCAATAGAGCGCTGCACATTGCCGGATGAAGAAGGTGGGCGTGGGTTCCTTAATATTACAAGCATGCAACACTCTCAAATAACTAAATTAAGGAATTATTTCAGAGAGCAAATGGAAACATCGGATTTTATGCGAAATATATGCTTAGCAGATAAGAGATATACGCCACTGAAACTTAGTTTATTTATTTTTATTTTTTTTTTTATTTCTTTATTTATTGGCCAAACAAGGCAATGCAATTTACTTATTCTAACTTATTTTAACAGGTTTTGTTTACTTATTACTAAGTTTAGATTACTAAGTTTTTTGTTTTTCTTCTCCCCTTTCCTTGTTTTTATTTTATTTTTTATTTGGTGCTCTTAGTGGGCATACTCCGCCCACCTAATTGACATGATTTCAAAAACCATGTCAAAACTAAGAGAAGAGGAGGAAAACAAGAGAGACTATATACACACTTAAGATACGATGTATATATATTATTCTTAAAGACTATAAGGACAAAAGGACGTAAATGGGAGATTTGGAGAGGGATGTTAAAGAATTTTGATTTATTAAACTAAATGCTTATACATATAAATCCATACATGTGTGGTAATTAAATATTTCCACGAGAAATATAATAAAAATTTGTTCGTACGTTTGAATAATTTATTAGATACTGAAAAAGTTTGAAATATTTTTATACATTTAAAATATGAAAACTTAATTCTAAAAAATACAAAAAGAACTTAAAACTAAGTGATTTTAAAACAAAGTGTTTTACATACAATTGAAACAATATTAAAATGTAATAATAAGATAACACTACATTATTCCCCCTCCAAAGAATTCGGTATTAGTCTTACAGTGTTTGCTAATAAATTAAAATGAACTGTCTTAGCTGATTTATTTGCATTAAAAAGAGTCTTTGAAACATTAATGTTAACAAAAGCTGGCTTAATTCGATCAATATTAACCGTTATAATATTTTTGTTTTTAAGAATTTTAAAAAATTTTGGAGACTTTTCTAATACTTTGAATGGTCCGTCGTATGGCTCTTGAAGTGGTTTTTTAATAGTGTCATTGCGAACAAATACAAACTCACAAGTTTTGAGTGATTCTGGCACAAATTGTTTAAAATTCTGATTATGATGTGAAATATGTGATTGATTATTAGCAACAATCTTTTTAAGTTTGAACAAAGTTTCTGATGGACTGAATTTTTGCTCACTAGGAATGACTAACTTACTTGGCAATCTGAGTGTTTGACCAAAAACCATTTCAGCAGGGGATGCTTTAACATCTTCTTTAAACGTGGATCTTAGCCCTAATAGAACTAGTGGTAATTCTGAGTACCAATTGTTTTGGTTATTGCTCGCTATAAGAGAAGCTTTGAGTTGACGATGGAAACGTTCTATCATCCCATTAGCTTGTGGGTGATAAGCTGAAGTTTTGATGTGTTTGCAACCAAATTTGGTAATAAAATTTTTGAATGTAGTTGATGTAAACTGAAGTCCTCGATCAGAAGTAATTTCCAGAGGAACCCCAAAGCGTGATATAAACTCTCTTTGAAACGTGTCAACAATAATATTAGCCCTTGTATCTTTAAGAGGATAAACCTCAGGCCAACGTGTGTTCCTGTCAATTATGGTAAACAAATATCGGTAACCATTTGAAATCGGTAATGGTCCAACCAAGTCAATATGAATATGTTCAAAACGACCGCTCGGAATGTTTATCTTGTGAGGTAGTGTTTTAGTGTGTCTATGTACCTTAGATTTTTGACATCTAATACATTCTTGAGTCCATTTGTTTATTTGTGTGTTCATGTTAGGCCAAAAATATCGTTGTGTGATTAGTCGTCTAGTACCTCTAGTTCCTGGATGTGAAATGTTATGTATTTGATCAAAAACTCTTTTCCGTAGTGTTTGGGGAATGTATGGTCTTGTATTATTTGTAGAATTTTCACACCAAATTTTTATGTTTAAAAACGGAATATCAACTTGTTCAAACTTGTAAGTTGTTTTGTCTGTTATGCTCTTGAGTTCTGTGTCAATGATTTGTTCCTGATGTAATTGTTTGAGATCAAGGTCGGGTGTTCTAACTTCTGTTACCTCGCATCTTGAAAGTGCATCTGCTACTGAGTTGTCTGTACCCTTAATGTGTAATATTGTGTTAGTGAATTGTGCTATGTATTCAAGGTGTCGTGTTTGCCTAGGACTACGTTCGGTTTTAGAAGATAATGCATTAACTAAAGGTTTGTGATCTGTGAAAACTGTAAAAATGTTACCTTCCAGGAAGTGTCGAAAATGTTTAATAGTTAAGTAAATCGCAAGTAATTCTCTGTCAAATGTACTATATTTCGTTTCAGCAGGTGAAAGTTTCTTAGAGAAGAAAGCTATAGGCTCAAGTTTATTGTTATGTTCTTGCTGTAAAACGCCACCTATTGCGGTAATGGATGCATCTACAGCAATCGACAGTTGTGCCTTACTATTAACATGGTTAATAAGTGTTTGCGTGGCAAAACTGTCTTTGATTGTTGTAAATGCATGTAAAGTAGTGTCTGTCCACTGTAAATGTTTGCTTTTAGTTTTCGAAGCTGTTGTTACCATGTCATAAATGGATTCAAGCATGTGTGCGAGTTTAGGAATGCACCTGTGGTAGTAATTTGTCACACCTATAAATTTTTGCATGTGTTTGACTGTTACCGGTTGTGGATAATCTTGAATGCATTTAACGCGTTCTTGTGACGGACGTATTCCGTGTTTAGATATGTTGTAGCTAAGAAAGTCAATGTTATCAACTCCGAATACACATTTGTTAGGTTTTATGTTTAAACCGTAATCATTGAGTCTTCTAAAAACTTGCGTTAAATGTTCGAAATGTTGTGTTTCTGTCTCGCTAGCAATCAAGATGTCATCTAAGTATACGAAAATAAAATCTAGTCCATGTAGCACTTCATTAATGAACCTCTGGAATGTCTGGGCTGAGTTCCTCAAGCCAAATGGCATACGGAGGAACTCGAACATCCCAAAAGGTGTAGTGATTGCTGTCTTGTGTATGTCGTTAGGTGCCATTGGTATTTGATGATATGCTCTGACTAAATCGAGTTTTGAGTAAATGCATGTATTGTGTAAATTTAAAGAAAAATCATGTATGTGTGGTAATGGATATCGGTCAGGTACTGTAATTGTGTTAAGTCTTCTGTAGTCGCCACATGGTCTCCAATCATTGGGCTCGCGTTTAGGTACTAGGTGTAATGGAGAGGATGTTTGAGAATTTGACGGTCTACAAATACCAGCAGTAACTAAGAACTGAAATTCTTGTTTAGCTACTTTTAACTTTGGCAAGTCTAGACGTCGTGGTCTTGTGTAAGGTAATTGTCCTTCAGTGACAATGTGATGTACAGTGTGATGTTTAATTGGTGCTGTGTAATCGGGTTCTGTTATTAAAGAAGGAAATTTTTTGAGTAATTGTGTGTACTTGTTATCTATAGTAAATAATTTAGGTAAAGATGTTTCAGAAAATGCTGAAATTGTATTGACAGATATATTAGTTAAAGGGTCAATGAGACGTTTGTGTTTAAGGTCAATAAGAAGGCCATATTTTGTCAAGAAATCTGCACCTATAATAGGTTTGGAGATGTCAGCTATAATAAATGAAAATGGTAATTCACGTCGTAAATTTAAATTAAGTGTCAATAATTTTTTTCCAAATGTAGAGATTGCTGTGCCATTAGCAGCTTGTAATACCAAATCTGATTTTTTGTTTGAAATTTTGAATTTTGAGGAAGGTAGAACTGATACCTCTGCTCCACTGTCAATAAGAAAATTTAATTTACTAGAGGGGTCAAAGACAAAAAGACGACGTGTATGTATGACGGGTCTATTATCAGTCGTCGCGACAACAGAGTCTTTTAGTTTGTTGAATTGTGTTGTGTTATGTTGTGTGATGAAAAGTTGTCGTTTTGAACAAATGCACATGGTTGCTCACATTTACGTGCGTTTTTACCGAATCTGAAATGGTACTTACATACCCAATTGGAAGGTCGTTGACCTGAAGAGGACCTATAAGACGATCGACGTCTTGAAGTTCCTCTGGAACTAAATCTTCTGGAAATTGGACGACTGAAACGTTGATTCTTAAGTTCATCAACATCAAGCGAGAGTTTTTGAAAACATTCAAAAATTTTAGATGCTTGTTCTGCAAAATGTTTAGTAATATTTGCTATCTCATTAGAATTAGAGATGTGTTTCGATACATTAAAATTATTCTTGATTGCAGATACCTCAGATTCTGCTAATACCTCCCACAAGTTATCAGCGAGTAATAACAACTCATCTAATTCCTTATGACCAGATCCTGTCAAAGCAATGTTCAGACTTTTAGGTAGTTTACGTAACCAAAGCTTATAAACTAAGTCTTTGTTGACTGTTGAACCAGCTAAAAGAAGCAAGGATCTGTAAAATTGAGATGGTTTTTGGTCACCCATCTCAGTGTCAGATAGCATCTTATCGAACCGTTTGTTCTCACTTAAAGTATGTCTATTTATCAGAACTTTCTTCAAACCTTCATACAAGTTGGTTGAAGGTGGTTGTTGTATGAAATCTAATACCGTAACTATGACTTCTTGTGGAAGTGCAGTCACAAGATATTCATACTTTGTTTGGTCAGTGGTAATCCCTTTAGATCGAAATTGGAATTCTGCATGAATAAACCATGCATCAGGACTATCAGTCCAGAACTGTGGGAGTTTGATTGACGTTGCATGAACTTCAATGTTAGATGATGAATCATCGAAAGGGTTCAATAAAGGAGGCTCAAAATTAATTAAATGGTTATCTCCGTCTCCTGAGGCGGATAACCGAGTAGGAGTACGTTGCATTGTATTGTTTTAAAGAATACTAGCTTTATTACAAATAAATTTCTTAAAATAATATTAATAAAATTGAAGTGTGCCTAGCGTGCAGTGTAGTGCCTACGGTTGTGAAACGATAAGCGCCGGCTTATCGTTTTACATCCGCTAAAAAGCTAATTGTGTAGTGTAGATAAATACCAATCCTTAGTCGCTGATTTACTGACGTCGCTGCTTGTTTCTGGCGTCACTGCTTGCTTTGGCGTCGCTGCTTGCGTCGGTGGCGCTGCTTACTTCAGCGTCGCTGCTTGCGTCGGCGTCGCTGCTTGTGTTGGTGTCGCTGCTTGCGTTGGCGTCGCTGCCTGTGTTGGCGTCGTTGCTTGCGTTGGCGTCGCTGTCTGTGTTGGCGTCGCTGCTTGCGTTGGCGTCGCTGTTTGTTTCGACGTTGCTGACTGCGTTGGCTTTGCTGCCTGCGTCGGCGTTGCTGTTTGCGTCGGCGTCGCTGCTTGTGTTGGCGTCGCTGCTTGCGTTGGCGTCGCTGCCTGTGTTGGCGTCGCTGCTTGCGTTGGCGTCGCTGCCTGTGTTGGCGTCGCTGTCAACGTTGGCGTTGCTGTTGACGTTGACTTCTCTGCTGACGTTAGCGTTTCTTTCGACGTTGGCGTCTATTTCGACGTTGGCGTCTCTTTCGACGTTGGCGTCTCTGTCAACGTTGGCGTTGCTGTTGACGTTGACGTCGATGTTGACGTCGCTATTTCTGCCGAAGTTGTTGTCGATGTCGGCGTTGTTGCTGGCGTCGAGATACGCTGCTGCTATTTGCTTCGTTGTGGTGAGGTGGGTTCGCTGTTGTAGCTCTGCAGTGAGTAAGTTGCTCACGACTGCAGGCTGTGATGTTGTTGTTGTTGGTGTGCAGCAGAGTTGGCTGTTGTCGGTTAAGATAAGGCACCGACGTTGACTGATATCTCGGATTCGTTGCCAGAGTTGATCGGGCTCGAGACTGATGTATTGCTGCTGTGTTGCGGTGTTCGTGCTGAAGCTGGTGGTGTGGGTGTGTAGTTGTTGCTGCTGAGCAGTGGCGGTTTTAGTGGTAGCGGTGCCTTGCGCACAGGTTTTGCGGGTTGGTTGTGATGATGTAGATGTTGCTGTAGCTGCACTTTTAGTTGTTGACGCAATTGTTGTTGTTGCTGTGGCGCGTAGAGACTGAGCGCGAGAACTTATGAGCGTGTCACGGGGTTGCTCTACTTGAGTGGCTTAGAGCGCGGGGTTGCTCTGCTTGAGTATTGATGAGCTCGTGTTTGGTACTGTTGGTATCGTTGGTCCGGTTTCGACAGGATCGCCAATTGTGGTAATTAAATATTTCCACGAGAAATATAATAAAAATTTGTTCGTACGTTTGAATAATTTGTTAGATACTGAAAAAGTTTGAAATATTTTTATACATTTAAAATATGAAAACTTAATTCTAAAAAATAGAAAAAGGACTTAAAACTAAGTGATTTTAAAACAAAGTGTTTTACATACAATTGAAACAATATTAAAATGTAATAATAAGATAACACTACACATGTATGTAGTTTATCTGAGGCCTGGGTTAATTCTGATTACTGAGTGATTTATATAGGGTTTGCTTGAAAGAGGATTTGGACATAGAAGGTGAATAGTATATAGAGATATTATTAAATTCTCTGCAACAACGATTGATGGGTTCATTATTTGCATATGTAGTTTGGTGCTGATATTCAGTTAACAATCGAGTATGCCTAGTGCGCCTAGTTGGATCGTTAAAGGAAATCATATTAGAAATATATTCGCTGTGAATAGCACCATTAATTACATCAAATGTGAAGCATGAGGCCAATAACGATCTTCTTGTTGATAGTGGCATCAAATTTAAAAGGCTGAGTCTATGTTCATATGATGGAAGGCTACAATAATCATGGGGGTTGTACATATCTCTAAGCGCGTATAGTAAGAACTGCTTTTGAATAGACTCAATTCTTTCTCTATGGGAATCGAAAGATGGATTCCAAATTATGCATGCATATTCAAGTATTGGGCGCACTAATGCACGGTACAAGGATGTAGTGACCCATATATTCTTGAATTCATTTGCACGTCTTTTTATAAAACCGAGCTGTTTGCTGGCCCTGGACACAATTTTATCATAGTGCAGATTAAAGCGCATCTTGCAATCTAAGACAATTCCAAGATCCACTATATGGTTGACCCTTTTTAGTTCGATACTATTGAGGTGGTAGGTATGTAATGTTACGTTGTTTTTACGAGAAAAGCTAATAACATTGCATTTATTGACATTAAGATGTAGTTTATTTTGAAAACACCATTGCTCAAGAGACAACAATTTTGATTGCAAAAAATTTACATCTACATCTGATTGAATTGAGTAGTACATTTTTAAATCATCTGCATACATAAGATGTGGGATATCGTTAAGAACTTCTGACAGATCGGATATGAATATGTTGAAAAGAAGAGGACCAAGATGACTACCTTGCGGAACTCCCGAGGAGACTGCAATTTTTTTCGATAGAACTCCCTGGAATTCAACAAACTGGGATCTGCCGTTTAAATATGATTTTAGCCAACTTAGTATGGACCCTGCAACATCAAATTTTTCTAACTTATATACAAGAATGTTGTGATCAACTCGATCAAAAGCTTTACTGAAATCAGTATAAACAGCATCTATTTGGTGCCCTTTTTCCATTTTGACTAAAACATCTGATACCATAATCATGAGATTAGTGGTGGTAGATCGCCCTTTTCAGAACCCGTGTTGCTGCTCATTTAGACGTGGGTTAATGAAACTTGTTAGCTTTTCACAAATAAGTTTTTCAAAAAGTTTTGGAATGACTGACAAGATTGCTATGCCTCTATAATTTTCAACTGATCTTTTATCACCATTCTTGTAAATTGGCGTAAGATGGGATGATTTCCAATATGAAGGAAATGTCCCACAAACCAGTGATTCGTTAAAGATTATGTGTAATGGCAATAGCAGTTGGTCTAAACATCGCACCAAAAAGCTTGTAGGTATTAAGTCTGGTCCTGGTCCCTTTAATATATCCAGTTCTTTTATTGCATTAGAAATCTCTTCCTGGGTTAAATATAAACTATCAACTATAATAGTTGAGCTAGGAGAAGTTTCAGATAAGGTGGTAGGAAGACAAAAGACCTCCTTAAAGTGATCGGCATACAAGTTGCTTATTTCAAGAGAATTGGACGAAGTGACATTACCTTTAAACATAGACGATGGATAGCCGCTAGATTTGCGCTTCATGTTAACAAAGTCAAAGAATTTTCTCGGCTTTTGGACAATTTTTTCTCCGATGATGTTCGTGTACAACTTGTACGCTTCTTCTGACTTGATAGAGAACTCTCTTGATAGCTCGTCATGTCTAAGCTTCAGTTCATCGCTTATATTAACAGTGTTTTTGAGAAGTTTGTAGATTTTATTTCTTTGATTCCTCAAAAATCTGAGATTGTTGTCTAGCCATGGTTCTGTGAGCTTCTTCTTTTTCTTTATTATTGGCACATAACTTTCCATAGCGGTAAAAATGTGCTGATAAAATATAGAGACAGCACTGTCTAAATCTAAATTGAATAGAATATGATTCCAATTTAGAGAACTAAGATAACATTTTATTCTTTCATAATCGGCGTTGAGGTAATCGTACGCAATGGTGTTATTATAAGACTGGGTAAAGTTGATGTCATTAGCAGAGAAAACAACTTTTAAGGCTGTATGATGAACAGTGTTGGTTAATAAATTTCTGCTCCCATGCATGGACTAACCTTCAGTTCTTCATACGAGTTAGTAAAAATTAGGTCCAACCATCTGCCATTCTGATTTTGTACAGAAGAGACTTGCTGCAAGTCACTGCCATAAAAGGTGCTAAGTAAGTTGAAGTCTATGGCACTAGAAAGATTTACAGGAAGAAGAAAGTTGTCGTTTTCGTCGGTGACAAAAGATATATTTGGGCGATTGAAGTCACCAAGAATAACAACTTTATCTTCCTCTTTTAGGGAGGAGGTAAAGGTGGTCAGTGTTTCACATAGCTCGTTGTATGTTGTTTCACTTGAGCCGGGAGGAATGTAAACGACACCTATGTACACATTGAGACTTTTACCTGAACAAACTCTAATAATTCGGTGATCGAACAGTTTATGGTTAGGTGTGTCTATTAGCTCACTTGAAAGGGAATTGTGATATGCTACAAGGACACCACCTCCTCGAGAAAGACCTGTTGAGGAGCAGTCCCGATCCTTTGTGAAGACAGTCCAATTGCTATCAAGAATTTCCTCATTATTGAAGGTTTCGTTTAGCCATGTCTCAGTGAATACAAGGACATTGAAGTGGCATGATTTAGCGTCAACATAAAGTTTGTTTAATTTGCTTCTCATGCCGCCACAGTTATGGTAGAATATATTTAAAAAAGAAGAGTTAGGAACGATAATATTCCTGTTGCTCTTTACGAGATTTTTGAAGAAGAGAAACATGTTTAGCTCTGACATGAGCGCCATAGGTTTCCAGATCCACCTTGACTTGATCAACCGTTACACCGAGGTGCTCGTGAAAGCGGACAAATAAATTACGCAAGTCTTCAACACCGGTAGGAAGACCTTCTTGCTGAATTAATACTCTAAGATTAGTTTTGGTCTTGCCTTCAATGAATGTTGAATCAGGGGCTTCATACATATAAGCGAGATACAGGCGAACATTGTTATAAACGTTGTTCTCCCTGAGGCGAGAAAGGGCATAACTGCTCTCAGTGCCTTCGCAAGAGTTTAGTGTCAATTTCACTTTTGGAGGAAGTAGGGGGTCTAAAAATGACGTAGGACTACCAGGTTGATTGCAAAGCTCATTCGAAACTGAAGATGGTTTTAGTAAACCACTTCCGGTTGGTGGTGAAGGATTAAGAGTATGAGAATGGATAAAATTTGGATATTTCTCACAATTGGTTTCATTATTGTTAAGATTAAATGAAACCCGTTTACGTGTTTGATGAGTTGGCGGTTTAGATGCTAGATTGCTTCCAGTAATCATTTTATTATAAGATGAAGCCGTATTCTGGTTAATTATGGGAGAAAATATGGGGAAAATGCTAGTTTTCAGATTCCAATTAGAATCTGAATTATGGTGGGACTTAAGTTGCACAAACTTGTTTGATGAATAAGGTTTGGATTCAAGAACAGGTCGGTTTACATTTCTTTTATATAGAGATTTCTTAGAATTAAGATTAGAATTAGAATAAGAGTTTAACTTAGATTTAGAGTTAGGACGGGAATTTATATACGGAAAAGAGTTAGAGCAAGAACTATAATTACTTTTAGATAATGGATTCTTGTTAATATTAGGATTCCTTTCAGAAGATTCGATTCTTGAACTGCCAGAACTTTGTAAAGATCTTTTCCCAGGCTTATTCGTCCATTTGGTTATTAACCATTCGCCGTGTCTCTCACCGCTGTTGTTCAAGAACATCCACGCATAGTTTAAACTTCTTTTAGTCATTCCCCCACAAGTGCCGTGGTAAGATTTTCCGCAAAGACCATTGCAACTTAGCTTAATTGCACCTTTGTCCTCAATAGAGCAGTTAATTTTGGCACAAGCAGGTTCCATTGTTTATTGTTTACTTTATTTGGTTGTTTATAAAAAGTTTTTTTTTTACTTTTGATATTTGCACTTATTTCAGGTGCACTTAAAAGTTGGAGTGGGCTGTTTCTCTTATTGTTATTGTTTTTGCTTAATTGCAATATTCACACTTTTTCTTATTGTTAATGTTGTTGATTTATTGCGATATTCACACTTTTTCGCGGCACACTTATACGCAACTGCACATATATATAGGTCAGAGAACAAATAGAATAGCACAATGAACTATTGATCCAGTGAAATGTGTGTGTGTTTTTTTTTTCATTTATTTAATTTTTTACAAAGGTCTTTTGGATAATTTTTATTGTTTTTTTTATTTAATTTTAGGTGATTAAAATTGCAAGCCGAAAGAAACAAGCACAAATTCTTGAAAGTTAAATGTAAGAGCGGGTTAAAAACGACTGAACTGTTTGAGGTTACAATTGCAATTGATCGATTGCAATTACAATTGCAAGAGATCCAGACTCCAGAAAATGTGCAGTCTAAGGAAGAGAAAATAAATGTTTGGAAGGCCAAAACCATTCATGGAGTGCACATATTCCAAATGCAGCAAACTCACATCGATCTAAATTGTTCAAATTTGTGGCTTAAGCGAGGGCAGTTATTTGCAGAAACGGAAGGATTTATGGTTGCCATACAAGACAAGGTTATACCAACTAGAAACTACCGTAAGTACATCATGCACGAAAACATTCCCAATGATATATGTCGGAGATGTAACAGCAGCGTCGAAACAATAGACCACATCATTGGGGGTGTCGAGTGTTAGCGGCATTTGATTACACGCAGAGACATAATCAAGTGGCAAAGATTATTTACATAGACCTAGCATTCAATTACGGCCTACTCCTGCAAAACAACCTTACTACAAGTTCAACCCATTACCAGTTCTTGAGAACAGTAGAGCAAAACTATATTGGGATAGATAATAATAACCAATCGTACCATAAGCGCCAATAAACCAGATATAGTTCTGTTCGACAAAATAGCAAACGTAATCAGTTTATTCGACGTAACAGTTCCGTTAAACCATAACATCCAGTCGACTTATGCTACAAAAGTGCAAAAATATACTGAACTGGCTGAAGAGATCAAAATAATGTACCACGTGTCGCAAGTGCAAATATCACCCATAATTATTTCCGCTACTTGGTTGATTCCCAAAACCCGCGTTAATCAGCTAAAAAAGTATAAAATTGAAAGCACGCTAGAAAATATGCAAAAATCAGTGATCCTCAGCACATGCCACATTGTTCGACGATTCCTGCAGCAACAACAAGAACAACCCAAACCCGAAGGGCTAGAACCTGGTCTACGCTCCAACAGAGCCTAATCACTTGGATAATACCCGGAATAGGTGCTTTCCAGCCAAGCGGCTGAGAACAATTGTAGAAAATATAATAATAATAATAATAATAATAATAATAATAATAATAATAATAATAATAATAATAATAATAATAATAATAATAATAATAATATTAATAATAATAATATTAATAATAATAATAATAATAATAATAATATAATAATAATAATAATAATAATAATAATAATAATAATAATAATATAATAATAATAATAATAATAATAATAATAATAATAATAATAATAATAATAATAATAATAATAATAATAATAATAATAATAATAATAATAATAATAATATAATAATAATAATAATAATAATAATAATAATAATAATAATAAATAATAAATAATAATAATAATAATAATAATAATAATAATAATAATAATAATAATAATAATAATGATAATAATAGATAATAATAATAATAATAAATAATAATAATGATAATAATGATAATAATAATACTAATAATAATAATAATAATAATAATAATAATAATAATAATAATAATAATAATAATAATAATAATAATAATAATGATAATAATAATAATAATAATAATAATAATAATAATAATAATAATAATAAATAATGATAATAATATAATAATAATAATAATAATAATAATAATAATAATAATAATAATATAATAATAATAATAATAATAATAATAATAATAATAATAATAATAATAATATAATAATAATAATAATAAAATAATAATAATAATAATAATAATAATAATAATAATAATAATAATAATAATAATAATAATAAATAATAATAATAATAATAATAATAATAATAATAATAATAATAATAATAATAATAATAATAATAATATAA